>OY288283.1:77887057-78487057 GCA_958450335.1 Hibiscus tridactylites | reverse complement strand
TGAAGTCCCCTCCAACACACCGTAGAATCAATTAACTAGACACTTTTTTGTACAACTCCTTCCATACCACAATTTGATTTTCCGTAATACACGGTGTTTATATAGTCACCATTCCACAAGGCCAATCTTCCATCAACCATACTCCCCTTATCGCCACGAAATTATGTGACATCGTCGACTCTACCTTTCCAAACACCGATACATCCTACACCATTAAAATATTGCTCGGACGACAATTGACGTGGCAAACCATAGTCAAAATTATCAGAATACCAGATCTTATGTACCATTGCTATCGACATGCATCCAGTTTCATTTCTTGAATGAACACCATCTCAAACCGATATTGTCGCAATCTATCATGGACTGTCTTCTTTTTGGTCTTAGGCCATGTCCTCTTATGTTTCAAAGACTATACATTTTGTTTTATCGGATCCCTAAATCAAATATTTTGGACACATACATGCGAAATTCACGCATGTAATTGAAAATGTTGAATCATTGAAACTTTCAAGCAGCCTGTTCTTTTGAAACGAATTTCCACGTTTTAAATGAATTGTAATATTAGTGATTTAAAATTATCCCCCTGCGAACATTCTTTCATAGTACGTGGTTATGCTCCTTGTCGTTTTCAAGCAGCATGTAAATGGCTTCATCGGTCGATCATCGAAATTGGTCGCCGGAGACGCCTTTGGCCGTGATTCTACCAGAAAACGATAGATCGTTAAACCAATGTTTCAACGCACATGTCAACAACACGAAACAAACGAGAATATTACCGGGAAGAAGCCCGAAATATAAGTTTCGGTCGGAAAAACACGTAGGTTCGATGAGACCTTTTCCAGTGGCGAAATGTCGATTTTTCGAAAGGGTTTTGCTCGCTTAGCCGCAAGGAACTCAACGGTGGTGGTGGTGAAATGAACGAATACCCACGGCGAACGAAATTGACGAAAAACTGAAGGCTTTAACCCTAAGTTCATTGAACCTTAACCTTTCGATTGGCGGTGATCAGGACGAAGGGTGTGCGAGTGACTAAGGGGGTTTTGCTCGGGACTCGACGACGAGCACTTTGGCACCGACGGTGAACGGCACGACATGGCGGTGGGGGAAAAACGATGGTGGCCGGTTGTTTGCGGAAGGTGAAGGGTTAGTGAGGGGGTAGAGGGTTGTGGTACCTTTGAGGGGTAAATGGCCCAATTAAATGCTATTAATTGGGCTGGTTGAGGTATTTTGTTATTTTATTATTATTTCAAGAACCACCAGCCGTTAATAAAGAATATGAAATTATACCTTCGAACCCACCAGCCGAGTTCTTACCACTTTATCGGGAAAGCCATGATTGATTGTGCACATATATTAATAAACCGATGAAGGCATACAAACTTAATAATCAAATATGCTATGAATAATCCCGAAAGATATAAAAATACTTGAAATAGATGAGAATTAAGAATAACAAGAAGATCTCACTAAAAGTACTTGAAAATATCCTTGATCCTAACTTGACTAGAAAAAGAGGGGTTTAACCAATCATGGAGTTGACGGCGACAATAAAGGTTTTTGGTTGCTTGATGGTTCTTCTAGGGTTTTATTTTCTCTTCCCCTTATGACAATATTTATGAGGAAAGTCTTTTACATCAATAAGGGGAAGAAATTAAATTAAAGCACGTAACTCTAATCCTACAATAAACGCAATATAGTAGAAGTCCACTTCAAATAGGATTTCTTCTTCTCTAAGGAATTACAACCGTGCCCACCCCTTATCTACCGAATGCTACTGTATTGCGCAACTAAATCTCCCAAAGTGTTCAAATTGTGCTAAAACTCTTATTTTATGCATTAAACATTCTTTAGCCATAAAACACCTGAAAAATCAAATAGAATCCAAAACAAGGGCTTTGAGATAGATTAGAAAAATCAAATCTTGTCCCTCTTAATTTTGAGCTTAAACACTTATTAATCCCTTTTATTTTTAAATTCAATATTCTTACCCCTCTCAATGTTCGATCATGACTTCGTCCCGGTGTGAGCATGTTATACCCCTTTCCCCGGGTTAGGAGCAAGGAGTATTACTACGTTTAACTTATCAACTTGTTACAAGACATGTCAATTTTCAGGTCCATCTAAAACTTTTTATCTTATAACTTATCTTGTTACCTAACCTTATTACCTATACATCAAGAAAATTCAAATCAAACTATCATGTGAACTATCTCAAACAAATTCATATAAACAACATGCCATTCAAATACTACATATCATATAATCATGTAAACCATTCAATTCAAGGCGTATCAAACAAAATCTTATCATTCATACATACTCTCCATTCGAAAGCTCCCTAATAGGAGTAATACTATTTTCATTCACTTAAGTAATTCTTATAATCATGCATTAATCTAGATATCAATTTACCATTTAGGTCTTACTTATTTTTCAAGTAAACAATTTGGTCATTCTTACAATTCAAGTAAACGATTTGGTCATTCTTAGAGATCAAGTAACCTATTAAACATGCTTCAATACATCAAACCATACAATCATGTAAGCCTATAATCAAACTTACTTTGATCTATTACTTATAAGCATTCATATTAACATGTCGGGTTTCGGGTCTACAGTAACATGTCCAATACGGGTTCAGGTCGTTCTCGGTCGGATGCAAGTCGGGTTCGGTTACTACAATAATAGGTTCAACTCGGGTCCGGGTCAACAACAATCAGTTACAGATCGGGTTCGGGTCATCGAATCCTCGGGTTAAACCAGGTTCTTACTCAAGCAAGTTTCAGTCAGGTTTTCAGGTCGGGTCAGCTTTTTACATCCCTAAGACTTTGGCTCAAAAGTGGTTTTCTAATGGTCATATTTACCTTCTTCAGATAAGAACATCCCAATTCCTCGAGCGAACTATAAAGATCCGTGTCCTTGAACTATAAAGATCCACAACATGATTCTCCATTGTCCCAATAGTCTCATTAATTGGTTGATCGACAATTTCACTATAAGTTGGAGCTGAAATTTTATCGAACACGTAATGGATCATTGTGTTTGTGTTTTCTTGCTTAGCTACAACTTCATTTTGATTCATCAATTTCTCTCGATCCATAGATGTCACCACCATCCAACATACCGATATGGGCTGATTACGATTTTAGTTGTTTGAGAATTTCTTGGAGCATCTCGTTGTTTTGTTTCATAGCTTTTGTATTCAATTCCATAGATTCGAGGAGGCTCATGATAGTTCTCTCAACAAAAACACCAATGTAATAAACCAAATACTCAAAGCTTGTTTTCTATTCACAAATAAGAGAATTATAATAGAAAAGAGATATAAGATAGGGAAGAAAGGTGTCAGCAAGGAATACTAAATCTAGAGATGGAAAAAGCCGTAGCCAAAACATTTAATTGCTATTTAAAATTTCAACAACCATGTGAAAACACATCCACGCTTTAAAAAAGGAGTGGCACATCAATTCATCTTGCGCATGGCAATCAGAATCAACCAGAAAAGGCCAACAGAACGTCAAACGACAACTTGAACAACTCAGTTTTGCTAAGCCCTACACCATTTGCTAAGCCCGCTTGTTCCATGAACTCAACAAATTCATCCATACCGCACATTGGATTAACACATACACATCGTTCCCCAACCGATCGCACAACATTGAAGTCCCTCCAACACACCGCGGAATCAATTAACTAGACACATTTTTGTACAGCTCCTTCCATACCACAATTTGATCTTCCGTAATACACGGTGTTTATATAGTCACCATTCCACAAGGCCAATCTTCCATCAACCATACTCCCCTTATCGCCATGAACTTATGTGACATTGTCAAATCCTCCTTTCCAAACAATGATACATCCTACGCCATTAAAATATTGCTCTGACGACAATTGACGTGGCAAACCATAGTCAAAATTATCAGAATACCAGATCTTATGTACCATTGCTATCGACATGCATCCAGTTTCATTTCTTGAATGAACACCATCTCAAACTGATATTGTCGCAATCTATCATGGACTGTCTTCTTTTTGGTCTTAGGCCATGTCCTCTTATGTTTCAAAGACTATACATTTTGTTTTATCGGATCCCCAAATCAAATATTTTGGACACATGCGAAATTCACGCATGTAATTGAAAATGTTGAAGCATTGAAACTTTCAAGCAGCCTGTTCTTTTGAAACAAATTCCCACGTTTTTAAATGAATTGTAATATTAGTGATTTAAAATTATCCCCCTGTGAACATTCTTTCATAGTACGTTGTTATGCTCTTTGTCGATATGCTTATTATAATTGAATTCGACTGGTGGGTTAAATAAAAAAAATGTAAATATATTTTCTTAAAAAATTATAATGTTTTTTTAATAGTATAAAATTATTATTGATAAACCAATTAAATTAGAATTTGATGATCTGATTAATTTGAAAATTGATCTTATTTTTACAACATTCGGCGAAACATTAAATATGATTCACTTGATCAATATAATATTTCGTTGTTTTTGCGAGACAATAAATTTATAGTAATTTAGATTTGAAATTGACATCTAAGCCAACAATATAAAGTTGCCATTAAATACTAAGTCTATGAATAGCAAAACATAAAGTGAAGGGCTTCTGAAACAAGAATGAACGATGAGTTAACACTTCGCTCAAAGTTCATTATGATAGAATTCATCCCAAAGATGTATGCAGTTCACTCAACCAAAGGTTCTTTCTAAAAATTATTCGAACACAACTCATTTAAATGGAATCCTAGACCCATACAAGTCAATTTCAAAAGAGCACAACAGCAACACAAATGCCTCGGAATGAACAACTTGGAAATCAGACAAAGCAGTCAGATTTACTTGCAACCATTTATCCTTCAATCTGTCCTAAACATAAACATGCATAACAAGTGAAGAAATAAATTACAAATGATGAAACTGTTAACACCTTATATAAATGATGAAACTGCATTCATTTGATTGATCCAATTGACCAAGGCTTAAACCGAAAATGTTACTAATCTACCTAATAAATTGCAATTTTACAAAGTGATATGATACACCTACTGACTGCCATTGAAACTTTCCCCTGGTGTTTGAACAAACTGTTGCAGTTGTCCTGAGTTTTGAATGGACGGTTGAATTTGGTTATCGTCTTCAAGTTCCACTACATCTCTGATGAAATATTCGTTATCCTTCATGAAATTGATCATGTCGTCAATATCTTCTTCCGTAAATGCTCCTCTAAAATTGGTATCCGAGTGGGACGATGTGAATGATGTAGGATAGGGCACTGTGGGTGAAGCTGAAGTAGAGGACAAAATGGTTGAAACATGGTCTTCTTCAACTATGCTGCTAAACCTCGCCCTTTTTCGTGGTGACTCATCATCATCATCCATGATTTCGTTTTTATTTCCGATGAAATATTCGTTATCCTTGGTAAAATTGAGCATGTTGTCAATATCTTCAGCCGTAAATGCTCCTCCAAAATCGGAAACCGGGTGGGACGCTGTGGGTGCTGCAAGAGAGGGCGGTGTGGCTGACACATGGTCTTCTTCAACTAAACTGCTAATCCTCTCCCATTTTTGTGGTGGCTCATCAACGTTGATTCTGTTTTTGTTGTAGATGGCACACAGTACATAACCACTCTGCAATATTCAAAACAAAAGCTATAAGTTTTGCTGCACCACTTTTATACTGAAGAATCAACTGATATATGTAAAACACAGTGCAAGCACTCCATGGCTGCAGACAATACCATAGTTTATATGAATATATTTGAACGATGAATGTTATTGATTTAGGGTTTAATATTTTATAAAAAAAAATAAAGTATACGTCTAACATATTATACATGGAAAGAAAGAACGTGTATTAAGGAAAGTGAATAGGGAACTTACGTGATCATCATGGCGAAGTGAAAACTCATGCATCAGCCAATGCCCCTTTCCACCATTGTTGGACTTGGAACCTTTAACCTTAAAAACGAAAAGTTTATTAAACCCTATAAGATTGTTCTTAGAATCTTTAACATCATCGGTTCTCTGTCCCTTCCACGTGCCGCAACCCGCTGTCCTATCAATTCTACGACCCTTGCCCTTCTTCTTCAGCTTGCTGAAGATGTAGAACGTTTTAGATGATGTCTCGCCGAAAATATTCCAGGGATCTTTGTCTTCACCGCCGTAGATTTCGCAGTCGCATATGACATCGCAGGGTAATGGTTCGCCTTTCACCTTCTTCGTTAAGTAGCATTCAATCAGCTGAACTTCGGTTGGATTGAATCGGAAACCTACGGGAAAGTTGGTCATCCAGGAAGCCATAATCTTTTTGGTGGCGATGGAGTAAGGAAAAGGCTGTGGTTTATTCAAGTTAAGGAAACCTAATAGCTAAATGCAAAGTGTTTTTACATTTTTATTCTTCGTACATCCATTTATATGAGGGACGGATGCACATTATTTGAGTGAGGGGGCAACTTTGGTGGTTTAATTGCATTTTAAACCATTGATAGTTTTAAAACTGTTATAAATAAGTCATTGTCCGTTTTCTTCACACACAAAAAATAATCATTGTACCTCCCAAAATTTTCCGTTTATTTGATTTTTAGGATCTTGTTAGTTTTATAATTAATGAAATTAAGTCTCCACTCAATATTTTATTTTGATTACTCTTTAGTACTTTAATTTCAAAATTAGAAAAATAAAACCCTAACTCCCTTAATTTTATAGTTTAATTGTTTTTTTTAAGACTCTACTCATTTCAAAGTTAAGAAACTTGCCTCCTCATGAGCAAATCATGACTATGTGCCTAATTTATATACATATCGGTAGGGGGTTTACAGTTAATTGGTTCACAAGAAAATAAAAAAAATATATGTCACGATATCCGAAAATTGATATATTTTTAATCTTAATTATTACATTTTAATTGTCATGTAGGATAATTAGGATAAATACTTAAAACTGAAATTATTATTTCTCTTTATTTATTTACTAATATTCGAGACACATATGTATGTGTGTCAAGGGGGATTAGGCCCATTTTATAAATATTACATATTTCATAATTTTCGTTAAATAATAATTTTATCCATGTAAAAATTAAGTAATTAAATTAAAAATGTAAGAGCTAATTAAATATTTAGTCAAATAGAGTCTGAAGTAAGGAAGGATGGGCATACGCACCACAATTTCTGGTCTAATAAAAATTCAGGTCTCGATAAGTTTAAATATTAGAAAAAATAAATCTTGTCCCTCTTAATTTTGAGCTTAAATACTTATTAATCCCTTTTATTTTTAAATTCAATATTCTGACCCCTCTCAATGTTCGATCATGGCTTCATCCCAACGTGAGCCATACTTAATTTATAAGATAATATTTTATTTTTGGTCTAATAAAAATTTTCTTCTTCAATTCACCAAGGAAGCATCAAAGCTCACTTTCCCTCTCTTTATTTCTCTCAAATTCGGCAGCAACACTAGAAGGAGAAGATGAATAGCATCCTTCTCTTTCCTTCCTCCCAGTAGTGTAATCTAATTACACTTAGCCATTCTATGTCACTTCCATGTGCAAATGTCCATTTCTTTAAAATTAAACATGCAATCATCCACTTTTGTTTGGTTACAAATTGGTCTTTTTAATTTTGGTCACTAAATTTTCAATTCCTTCTATTTTGCCACTGATTTCAAGATTTCTTTATGATTTAGTAAAATTGATTTCACATCTAACTTCTAGGCTATGATTTGGGACATTATAGAGCCATACTTAATTTATAAGATAATATTTTACTTTTATAATTAATAAAAATATCATACTTGTGAGACGTTGTACTCAAACTTTGTTAAATTGTCGTTTCTAATGAAACAAAACTTATAGTTGTATAAAAACCCTAATGGTGCTTGAATACACTAATGATGCAACAAACCCTAACGGCCCCTTGAATTATCGTCCCCTTCTGTACGAGAGTCGTAGGGGCAGGCCGACGAAAGGACATGTACGTTTTGATGTGTCATCTGGGCTAGAATCGCCGGCTTTTCTTTTCGTGTTGGTTGATATGCGTATCCCTAAAAAGAGTGGAAGTCAAGAAGAAGGCATTGTTGATGAGGCTTTGGATATCAGTGTCATGGTTGTTTATGGTGATGGCTGTCCGAGTTATCCTATCTTGGTAGATAATCAGACGCAGTTCTGTCAAGGTATGGTGGGATGTGCTATTGAGGCGATACCGTTGGGGAGAATGTGACTTATGCAAGCAAGGTTGCCGAGAGTAGTGCTGGTAAAGTTCTAAAGTTGAGTTAGATTGAACAAGAATTGATTGTGCTCGATGAGGATTTTCTGGTTGACACTCTTGGACCTTTCCCAACAATTCGTTTTTCAGACAAGGTCCCTGACCAGGGGCAGATCTGGGCCTAGGCCTAGGGATGTAAAAACAGGTAATCGGACAGGTTTCAGGTCGGGTTCTGTCAGGTCGGGTAAAATCGGATACAGGTCATTTTAGGTAAAAAAAAAATTGACTCGACTCGGGTCGGGTGCGGGTCCATTTTAGGTCGGGTCCATTTCAGGTCGGGTCCATTTCAGGCCGGGTCCATTTCAGGTCGGGTCCATTTCAGGTCGGGTTAGAACGGGTCGGGTACGAAGCAGATAATTGGCAGGTTAATTTGGGTTCAGATACACTTCAAGTCGGGTCCATTTCAGTTCGGGTTCATTTCAGGTCGGGTTCGTTTCAGGTCGGGTCCATTTCAGGTCGGGTCCGTTTCAGGTCGGGTCTATTTCAGGTCGGGTTCATTTCAGGTCGGGTTCATTTCAGGTCGGGTGCATTTCAGGTCGGGTAATTTCAGGTCGGGTAGTTTCAGGTCGGGTAATTCAGGTCGGGGTATTTTCGTGATTGAAATTCGTATTCAGTTTAAGTTCGGTCGTACAACCGTATAAGTAGTTGATAGACTTTAGGTTGAGACCTTCGTCAATCGTCATTAATTTTGAGTTAATTATTTAAAGTCATATCAAATTAAAATTATAAAACATTAGAGTAATTAAAAAAATAATCAAAATGGGTCGATTTGGAATGAAAATTGGTCAATTTGGATTACAAATAAAATTTCAGGGATTATAATGAACATAAATATCAAATTAAAATTATAAAACATTAGACAAATTTAAAAGAAAACAAGGAAAATGGGTATTTTGGAATAAAAATAAAGTTTTGGGGACTATAATGAACAAAAATATCAAATGAAAAGTATAAAAATTAGAGTAATTAAAAAAAACAATAAGTATAGGTCAATTTAGAATAAAAATAAAGTTTTAGTGTCTAGAATGAACAAAATTTAAAATTAAAACTATAAAACATGATGAATTAAAATATATATAAGGGTCAATATGGAATTAAAATAAAGTTAAAGGGTTCATGCATTAATATGTACACACACGTACTTACATACATTATGGGTTAGTTTTTAGTGTTTAAGGTTTAGGGTTTAAGGATTAGGGGGAAGTGATTATGGTTTAGGGATCAAGGTTTAGGGTTTGGGGTAGGGTTGAGGGTTCATGCATTAATATGTACACACATATATACTTACATACATTAGGGGCTGGGTTTTAATGTTTAAGGTTTAGGGTTTAGTGTTTATGGTTTAGGATTAGGGTTTAGTGTTTAGGGTTATGGTTAGGGTTAATGCATTAATATGTACACACACATACTTACATACATTAGGGGTTAGGTTTTAGTGTGTAAGGATTACGGTTTAGGGTTTAGCGTTTAGGGTTAATGTATTTATATGTACACACGTACATACTTACATACATTAGGGGTTGGATTTTATTGTTTAAAGTTTATGGGTTAAGGATTATTGTTTAGGGTTTGGTGTTTGAGGTTTATGGTTTTAGTGTTTATGGTTCATGGTTTAGGGTTCATGCATTAATATGTACACACGTACATACTTACATACATTAGGGGTTGAGTTTTAGTGCTCATGGTTTAAGGTTTAGGGTTTAGGGTTTATGCATTAATATGTATACATGTACATACTTACATAAATTAGGGGTTAGGTTTTAGTGTTTATGGTTTGAGGTTTAATGTTTAGTGCTTAGGGTTTTATGGTTTAGAGATTAGGGTTTAGGGTATCCACTTTTATATATACAGATATTGTAATATAAATTCTAAAATAAAAAAAACACGAAACCCTAATAATTTAATGTTTTAACGAGTTAAATTGAAACCTAAAAATCAAAATTAGGACCTAAACGTAAAGTACCAAAGCATAAGAGGACTATAACAATGATTTTTCCTAAACCAAAAAACTGGCGGGCAGATTCCCACCAAATCTAAATTGGAAATTCTTTTCCACCAAACTTTCAATTTTTTTTTTCATTTTACTCCTTAAATTTTATTTTTATTTCAAATTGACCTACATTTATTTTTTTAATTTTTCCAATGTTTTATTATTTTAATTTAATATTTTCTTCATTCTAGTCTCTTAACTTTATTTTAATTTCATATTGACCCATATATATATATATTTAATTAATCATCTTTTATACTTTTAATTTGATATTTTTGTTTATTATAGTCCCAAAACTTTATTTTTATTCCAAATTGACCCGTTTTCATTGTTTTATTTTAAATTTGTCTAATGTTTTATAATTTTTATTTGATATTTTTGTTCATTATAATCCGTGAAACTTTATTTTTAATCCAAATTAACCCCTTTTCAGTCCAAATTGACTCATTTTCATTATTTTTTCAATTACTCCAATGTTTTATAGTTTTAATTTGATATAACTTTTAATAATTAACTCCAAATCAATGACGATTGACGAAGGTCAACCTAAGTGTATTAATTTTAAGTTATTTTTATGTTATAACAGTTAATTTTTTAACTTTAGTGTATTAATTCTATTTTATATCTTAACTTAAATCTACAATTTATAACTTAAGACAACAATTAATTAATTTGTTCTAATTAAGTAAATCATCTATTTTATAACTTAATCATTTTTGAACTTCAAAAATTGTAGTAAGACTTGTACGAAAACTTTTGAACTACAAAAATAATAAAATTAATTAATTTGTTCTAATTAATCTTTTTTTAACGTTAATTTACTTAAGTCTACAATTTTAAACTTGAATATGTTATACATAAGTTATAACTTTACTAAATTTTGTAAATTGAATCTGTTAAGTATAAAATAATAAAATTGTACTTACAAATTTTTTTGTAACTTTACTAAATTTACTTAATCATTTTTGAACTACAAATGTTATACATAAGTTATAACTTTACTAAATTTTATAACTTGAATCTGTTAAGTATAAAAGAAATAAAATTGTACTTACAATTTTTTTTATAACTTTAGTAAATTTTATGAACTACAAATGCATATACAACTTTAGTAAATTTGTAGTTCATAAATTAACGTTAAAGACTTATACAATTGTTATTTTTTTTTTTATAATTTGTAAGTCTACAATTTTATTCAAGTTAATGAATAAACTTAAAAATTAAAAACAACTCTTCATTTAATTTTTGTAGTTCATAAATGATCAATTACTTATTCTTTTTTCAACTTTAGTACTTATATATATATATATATATATATATATATGCGCGCATATACATCACCTACATCAATATATGTAGGTGTATATGTATATACATTATATATGTATATGGTATATCAACTTCTATTTTTTTTTAATTCATCATGTCATAGGTTTCGAGTTAATTTCAGCTCAGGTCAACAACAGGTCGGGTTTAAAGCAGGTCGGGTTCAAAACAAGTCGGGTCCATTTCAGGTCGGGTCCATTTTCAGGTCGAGTCCATTTTAGGTCGGGTCCATTTCAAGTCGGGTTCATTTTAGGTCGGGTAAAATTGGATATCGGGTTAATTCAGTCGGGTAAATTCGGTTATTTGCCAGGTCGGCTTCGGGTTCGGGTTCGTTTCAGTCGGACGCAGGTCGGGTTTCAGGTCCAAATTAACAGGTCCAATTCGGGTTCGGGTCGTTTTCAGTCGCACGCAGATCGGGTTCGGTTACTACAGTAACATGTCAAATTCGTGTTCGGATCAACAACAGTCAGTTGCAGATCGGGTTCGGGTCATCAAAACCTCGGGTCAAATCAGGTTCTGACTCGAGCAGGTTTCAGTCGGGTTTCCAGGTTCTGACTTGTTTTTACATCCCTACCTAGGCCATGACCCAGTCCATGCTCTAAAAATGTCCTTTATTTATATAGAGAGAGGTTTTGGGTAAGCAAAAATAACAAGAAATGTCCCAATATAAAATTTTCGTTTAGTTTTTAAGCCTTAAATTAGTTCAAAAAATAAAATCTAAGTAAAATAAAAGGTAAAAAAATATTTCCGTTTGTAATTTCATTACATTTTATAAATAATAAATAATTATTTTTAACAAATATAATTTAAACATATTTTGTACTAAATAATTATTTTTTAAAATTGAATTCCCCAACATAATTAGGGTTTCACTTTACTATATAATGTAAACAACAAAACAAAATAAAAATTAAGATTAAAATTAAAAGAAAATATTGTTTAAGGAAAAACATATAAATCATTTGCAATGTCTTTAGGAAAAGGTAATATAGGATCTCGATGTGTCCTTCGGTGCATGCAATAACAAAATACCTAAAAAGACAACAAAAACAAGCTAAGAAAATATATACAAAAACAAAAACAAAATAAACTAGTGCAAAGACTAATCCTAAAACAACCAATTGCCAATCCTCGCAACGGCGCCAAAAATTTGTTTGCGCGTGTGATGTACTATAAATGATACGCAAATATGGTGCAAGTATACACGTCGAACAAGTAATACAGTGATAAGTGAGTATTGTCTCCACATGGATTGGAGGTGTTTCAAGGTTAGTTTAAGCACACAAGTGCACGAAATGAAAATGAAGAATGTTGTGGCAATCAAAACTGAGTGATGAATGTTGTAGCAAATCAGAACAAAGATATAAATGTTGTAGGAAATAAAGATAAAAGATATCGTGCTTAAATCAGTAGACAAACATGTCCTCTTACGCGTGTGAAACTCATTTGGGAATGTCTGACTAGGTTGCCTGGTAAACTTATGTTTTAGCTCTCTACTAGGGTTTACCTCTCTAACTTAGTCTATGCTCGGCAGGATTCACTCAAGGTGCTCCTTAACTATCTCTAGCAAGGAAATTGAGAGCAGGAAATGCTACTGCAATACCTCTTAGCGTAAACTCTATCACTTACAAGCGTCATTTTACTCGCCAAAATAAATTGAAATAAACCACTTCAAACTAATATTAACACAATGAAATTAAAGTAGAATAGAGGAAGAGGGTCGATCCACATGGAGTTCTGTTGGAATTGCTAATTGAACCTTGTCGTGATTTAGATCCTAGAAGTAGCTGAAAAATAAATAAAAAAGGGGGGTGGTTTGGCATGATTGAAGTAACGAGAAAATAGTAAAAAATTAAAGAAAAATTAAGTAAATAAAGTGAGGAATGAAGTAGAAAAATCACAAATATGAGAGCAGCCTCGAGCTAGCTTCGTCAATTCCTATGATCATTGAAAATAGATTTTTACTCCGGGAATCATGTCGGTTACAATCTACGAGGCTCAACCCATCGTAATTTGGTTTTCTCTCATGTAACCGATCTTCCCAAGTCTATCTTCGAAAGTCAATTCTTAAATAATTCAACCACGTCTATCACCGTTAAAATACTTAGTTTAAAAACCGGAAAAGCCCGACTCACAAGTTGTCTCATTGAGAATCATTTCTGAATTCATCTTTCCTTAGCGGACCGCCGCTAAGAGTGTTCACAAGAAGTCGAAGTGTCGCGGGCTGATCCTTCCTCCTAACTGTATAATTAAACGATTCCAGACCAATGGATCCTTTTTTATTTGAAAAACGTTTAAAACACTACACAAATCCGGGTATATAGCGGCACTTTTTGTGGCATTTTTTGGAAAAAACGCCACTAATTTTGAAGAAGTCGCGGCATTTTGAAGAAAAAATGCCACAAATAACAAATTTCCTAGTGTTTATTGAAGAGCGCCGTAATATCAATGTCTATAGTGTCATTTTTATGAAGAAACACTGCAAAAGTATAACGTATAGTGGCGTTTGTAATACAAACGCCGCAACCGTTTATTTTTATGATACTCACTTTATTCCCTCAGTCCTCAGCCGATCCCCAATTATCCGAAAATCCCCAATTTTTCCTCAATTGCTCTCAATCTTTCACGCCGTTTCACTCTCAATCGGCTCTTAGCCCCTCATCTTGATCGGACAGGCGACCCCCCATCGACATCGAGATTTTGTTGTTGCTCACACCACCATCTTCTTGATTCAGATTCTGTTGTCGTAGCTTCTTGCAGATGGTGTCATCCCTAATGAATATGGAATTAATCTGAAGTAAAAACAAAAAATTGGTTCAAAGGTGAGTCCTTTCTGCATGTCTTCTTCAATTAGAAAGGTTCCAGAAAAATCTGGACAATTCCTCGACCGTCGCTTTCAAAAGAGTCGAAGAACTTACAGGCGAATTCGGAAGAAATCTTTCTTTTCTTCAGGTTCGTTGAACTCGTCGAATTTCATTTTCTTTACAAAAAAGAAAGAGAAAAGTTTTTTCGAGTTGTAACTTTGTAATATTTTAATGGTGCCTGCTGAGTTGGTTGCCAGAGTAGGAACCGAGGAACACGTATTTAATTTCTATGCTTAAACTACTAATTTTGAGTCTAATTGGTTTACATTTTGATTAACTTGAAGGCTTCCTTGATAATTAAATTGTTTTAACTGAAGCATGGCATGTAACCCCCTCATCCCGGTCTGGACGACTGACCGGTCCGAGTAGGCTACACGGGGAAAACCGAAGTGCAACCCGCTAAGGCTCCCCTTCGGTTAGCAACCTTAGAAAAATTCTTTAATTATTATCATGTCTAAATGGATTAATTTAATCCTATGTGAAAGGACAACAACGAAAGCAACAAACGAGATGATCAACCCAAACATCATTACAAAATAGTCCATTTTAGCTTAATTTGCAGGCCGTTTCGAAACACCCAAGGAGTGTATCGAAACGCCTTGATTAAGTCAACAGGCCCAAGTCAACACGAGGGGACCGTATTGAAACGTTGGTCAACCGTTCCGAAACGCCCTTAATGGTCAACTTCTCGTGGTCAACGATACGAAGATCGTTCCGAAACGCCTAGGACCATTTCGATACTTCAATTTATCGTCAAAATCTCAGATTTCCAGTGGCAAAAATGTATCAAAACAACCCCCTTGCGTACTGAAACGCTTGGCCTGAAACAAGAGGTCGTATCGAAACAGGACCAACCGTTTCGATACACCTGCTGCGAGTAGACAGGTTTTAGCTGGTTTTTGGCACAAGGCAGCCCCAAATTCCAACCAAAACCTCCCACAACCAACCACACAACAACTCTAGATGCTAGACACCTTTAAACAACATGTTTCACACTCATCATACATATAAAAGCCACTCAAGTAAAACATCAAAATAACAAGGATTAATACATAGCATTTAACATAACATGTCTTAGACAAACACACTTAGCATTCATGCGAAAGGTATGAGTCTTCAAACACAAGGCAAATATGCAACAAGTAAATATGGTCTACTATCCACAACATAAACGCTTACACATGGACAACATGAAATCAAGAATTTAACATGCTCATCCAAACACAAAATCAACTAAGGAGTTTGACACCAACTCCTACAAGTATACACCCCCATCGTCTAGGCATTATTACAAATACATAAATCATATTTGAGCTAATTGAGAACTGTTGCGTGTAAAATAGTCTATCGCAATGGTAGTGCAAGTGTACACGTCGCAAGTAATAAAGTGATACTAGAGTATCGGATATCGTCTCCACAGGGACTGGGCTAACCCTTTCCTTCGCTATCTGCACAAGGGGAAAAGAATAGATTAAGATATTTGTCACGAAAATAATGAAGTAAACGTAAATAAAAAGAATAAAGATATCAAGATAGAGAGAATGGGCTGGTATTGAATTGCTCAGTAGTGCAGGTATTGAATTGCTTAGGAACTCCAGTTCTGTCGTCGCTCCCGTCGCCGACAGCACCTGTCGCGGCGGCTGTCCGTTGGCTATCGCGGCAGCGAATACACCAACTCCGTACTTCAAGTTTGGCAAGAATCCCAGATCTGCCTTGGCCTATCCCTAGGTCCAAGTCTGTCGATGATCACGTCTTTGATGATACCTCCCGGCGTGAATCGAAGGATGAACACCGATGTGTATGAATTCTTCTTTAGCCACTTAACCTTGCCCTATCCCTAGGCACAAGATAGTTCAACTATAAACTAGAGAACTCGCTCTTATTTCTTTCGTATACTTAACTCTCCCGATGCTAAGTAAATAGATAACCTCACAATGCTCTCCCGATGCTCTTGCAAGATATTAAAACCAAAATAAGAGAACTTGAAGTTTATTTTATTGAACTTGGAAAATCCTAAAACAAAACAACCCTTGCAACTACTTTACAAATCAACCCGTGGCCCTAGGGGGAATTTAGAACATGTCGGTGACGGGTAGACGGCAGGGGGTTTAGGTTATCGGTTATGGGTTATGGGGTAGAATGAGGGATGATCTCCTAGGTTAAAATACATGCCCTTATATAAGCTTTGGGCTCAAGTTATCTAAGGTAACAAGGATTACAACTTTAATTAAAAGTAAGATTCTAATTAATGCTTAATCTCTAAGGATTCCTACTTTTCAGCCGCCTCCTTGCTTTATGGGAATTCCTCTCCTTGAACTTTGGCTTGACATATCTTTTGATCCGGGGCTTGGAAAAATATTTGGCTTTCACACGACAGACGAGCAGATTTTTCTCTATCTATCGAGGTCCACTTTACTTTTCCTCTTCATAAGGTTGCTGTCACCTTGCTGTCACGACAGGTCCATGGCAGCTTCGTCTTCTTCGTCTGCTTGTCCAGTTCAGCTTTCCTGCTTCTCTGCCCTGCGCCTGCCTTCTTTGTCAACTATGGCAGATACCTGCAAAATAAGCCATCTTTTAGTAGAATCCGTACCTTTAGTCCATTTGTGATGTTTTACTGAAAACTAACCTAAATGCAATGCAATGATGCTTGAATGCAGCAGAAATATGGGTTAAAAAGGGTGTAAATAATAGAACTTTTACACACTCAACACACCCCCAAACTCAAGTTTTTGCTTGCCCTCAAGCAATTTAAACCTAAAAGAAAAATGAAAATTTTTGTGTTGGCCTTCAAACAGTGAACTGTCCCTTACCCGTCGCTCATTCTCTATGGCGGCAGCAACCTGTCGTAAAGGTTAGGATCTGTCCGGAATCTCCCTATAGCTCTCGTGCAGTGTGTGCATGCTTGTGAACAGTTATATGCTAAGACTCTCTTAGTTTCACTAGAATATTCAACTTCTTAACTCGAATTTTTATGCCAAAGTTTATTTTCTTGAAGACACATTTCATGCTTCATTTTCTTCTATTTTCAAGCTAAGTTTTTACTAGAGCCAGTTTCGGGCACCTCTAGGTTTTTGAGTTTCTTTTGCTAAACTTCTCTCCTAGAGCCAGTGTTAGGCACCTCTAGGGGCTATCCAAGTTCTAAGCTTCCTATTCTAGTTTGGCTAAAAGAAATCTAAGCAATATAACAGTCACAATGGTGTTTAAGTTTTTCAGAACTATAGAAAGGCTTTAAACTTCTCCTTAAACTATCCTAAAGATGCTGCCACGACAGAGCTGTCATGACAGGTAAGTTAACTTCACAGTTTTTAAGCCAACAGTTTAAATTTTCTGATTTTTTTAAGAGAAATTAAAAGACACAACAATAATAAAAAATGTACTCAAGACTCCATTAATGATGGAGGGTTGCCACCCCCAAACTCGAGGGATGCATTGCCCTTAATGCAAAATGACAGAAAAAACAAAAATATGAAGAAAAGTACATCACAAATGATAAAAGCATGCAGCAATAAGAGGGAAATAAAAACTTAAATTTTCAGTCGCTGTCCTCGCTGCTGCTGCTGAGACGGATTTGACGGCGGCGTCTTGGCTGTGGAGGAGGCTGGGCAGGTTCAGGTTGCTCCACGAGCTGGACGTCGGAACTACTGCCACTGTCCCAAGTGCTGCTGGTTGTGGTGCTAGCCTTGGGCAACCGTTTCTTGTCTGCCACGTGTTTTATCCGCTTGACCGGCGTAAATTCTCTCTCCAAATTCCTCCTGATCAGAGGGCTGTCATCAAAGGCAGGCCTTTTTGTTCCTCTGGCAGAGGTGTCGGCCGGTGGACTGTCTGCTGCCGTCGGGGCAGGTGATGTGGTGGAGGCAGTCGAGTGGGAATGTGGGGAGGCAGGTGGTATAGGTGTGTGGACAGGAGTGGGGATATGGAAATAATGGGCAGGAAAAGTAGGGAATTGAACAACGGGAAAATTTAAAGTTTGGGTAATGAAGTTTACCGTCGAGTTTGCGAAGTCCCGAATGAACGTCATCAATCCCATTTGTCTCTCCTCTACCCGTTGTAGCGTAGCAAGGAGGAGGGCGGACTGGTCTGTCGGAGCGGTGGCGGCAGCAGGTTCAGGGGCAGGCTCCTCTGATGATTCTTCTGGGGAGCCGGCTGGATTGAAAGATGAGACAGGTGTAGCCACGACCAGCTCCCTGAGGCTGTTGATGTTGTTGTCTGTCCAGCCTCTGCCCTTGATTATTTTGTCGGAGGGTTCCTCGGGGACAGCAGCACACCGGCAGAGGGAGGTTATTGTGAACGGCAGGCATAGTCGAGAGTCGGAGCGGAAAGTACAGTCCAGGATGCTGTCCCTCATATAGCGGCCCACATTGATAGGCCTGTCGTGCATAATGGAATGAATAAGGGCAAGCCGCTGCTGGTTGACCGTCGTGTGGTGGGACGAAGGCATGATACGCTTTTTGATGAAAGCGTTCCAAAGTTTGGCTTCCGGGAGGAGCTGCCCCGTGTTGACGGAGTGGGGGTTCTTTTTGCTGGTTGTCCATGATGTTCCCTCCTCTGTCAACTCCACCATGACAGCATCATAAGCGGCAGCATCGAGGGTGTCAAGAAATTTCTGGTGAGCATCATCATCGGGGCCAAAGTAGAGGCCAAACATGTGGTTGATGCTGTCGGCAGTGAATGGCACCTTAACACCTCGAACGATGACAGATGTCGCCGTTCTGCTGTCTATGGCAGCATAAAACTCTCGGACTAATGTGTCGTTTAGCTCTGCCGGTTGTTCAGCAAAGTGCTCCCATAATTGAGCCGTGATGGCCTTTACGATGAACGGCCGAAGTCCCATGTTGGGTGCCTTTCGGATGTACACGAACCCACGTTCCTCCCATAGCTCCTTTGTGGCGAAGGGTGTTGCTGCTGCTGAGGAAGATGCTGAGGCAGCACTACGACGGGTCTGTCTAGTCGACATGTTAGTTGCAAGGGTTGTGAAAAAATGAAGAAAGCAAATAAAACTAGGGGAGAAAGCAAGGAAGAATAAGCATAAGTGAGAAAAAATGAAAATGGAAATGGGGTTTTATAGCGGTCGAGTTGCTGCCCGTTTAATGCTGTAACGGCAGGCGTGAATAATGGGGCGACGAATGGTATTTAGCGTGTCTGACGTGTCTGACACGCATTTATGCGTCTGTTACGCGTCTGCCGTACGCTTCTGCGTCTACCGTGTCAGTCTGTTGACAGCCTGTCTTATCCGTCTGCGGCGGCAGCCGAAACGACAGGCTTCAATAAATGGGCTCTGTTGGGCTGATGAATGGGTGGTGGGCTTGGTTCACTTCTTCTCTTCTTCTTGACTCCTTTATTTCCTAAAAACAGAAAAATAAAACATTATTCGAATAAAATAAACCTAATTTCCTAATAAATAATAAAAATAAATAATAAAAATAAAATTTAGGTTAAATTAGGGATGCCAGGTGGGGCATCTTCTAAGGTAACCACTTCCTGCATTCATGGGGCTTCAGTCCCCTGATAATGCTTGAGGCGTCGTTTTCGGTACGTCTTGAAGTCCATCCGTACCCTCCATCTTGTGATTATTCTCATGTTGGGGGCTCCTTTCTTTCTCTTCCCTTTGTAGTCCATGAAGTCCTCCCTTCTTGGTAATGTTTTTGAGGGCATGAATATATGATTAGAAATAATCAAATTGACATTCGGCCACAAACTTACCTTGTTTTCGTTGAATGTTGTTGTGGTTGAATGTATCCCTTGCTGTCGTGTCTACTGCTGCGACAGACAGTTATTTTGACAGTTCTTTATCAGGTTACTTTGCAGGTCAATGGGACATTGGTAAGCGCCATCACTCTCTATATCAAATTCGGTTGACCACTCGTAAATCTCCATCAGTAGAGACTTTGATGATTCTGTGTCCACCGGCGTTGGTTCCTCAAATACCTGCAATGGAATTGGTGAGTTTTCATATAATTCAAAAGGTTCGTTTATTACCTGCTCATATTCCATCGGTGAGGCATTGTCATTGGGTAGCTCTTCTAGGTGGTCGTGCGAGTGCCATGACAGGGATGGATGTGTGCAATCTTGTTCAGGCATAATCGAGGTGGTGGGTTTAGAATTTGCCTCTGATGTAGTTGCTGCTTCAACATCAGTTGCTGCCGAGGTGGCAGTTGCTGTCGAGGCGGCAGTTGCTGTCGAGGCGGCAGTTGCTGTCGAGGCGGAAGTTGCTGTCGAGGCGGCAGTTGCTGTCGAGGCGGCAGTTGCTGTCGAGGCGGCAGTTTCTGTCGAGGCGGCAGTTTCTGTCGAGGCGGCAGTTTCAGCTTTGACTGGAGTTTCTGCCTCAAAAGTTGTTGCTGCCGTGACATTCTCTTGAATTTCACTCAGCGTTGTCGCGGTGTTGCTCCATTCCGGCTCCTCGATCATTGTCATGGCAAGTTGTTGCTCAGACTCATCATATGTTGGGTATTCCTTCACATGGGCGTCCTTGTCATCTTGCCTCGGGATTTCAGGTTCAGTCGTGGCATGAATGAGGACAGGTCTGCTCAAAAGTTCATCCATCTTGGCGATACTTGCGTTCGTAGAAGCCGACACTTTTTGAGTGAGTGCCATGAAGGCTTGCAGTGTGTCTTCTAAGGATTTTGACTGCTCTTGAGGATGATGACATTGCCAGGGCAGGTCGGGTTCTGCAGCAAAACTGTTATGGTATAAAAAATTTTGTGGGTTTTGATCGTACCATAAAAAATTTTGCTGCTGCGGCATCGGCATTTGCTGCCCCTGTTGCTGTCGTGGCAGCATGTCTTTACGGTAATTGCAAGAACTTTCCCACATCAATTCTCGAATGGTTTTTCCTGGCATGTTGATGCCCTTGAACCTGTATTTTCACCTGACTTTTTTTTTTGTTAAAAAAAATAATAAAATAAAATAAAAATAAAAATAAAAATAAAAATAAAAGAAAAGTGCAGAAGCTAGGGTAAGAGTGTGTTGCCAGTCCCCGGCAACGGCGCCAAAAACTTGTTGCGTATAAAAGCGTCTATCGCAATTGAGTGCAAGTGTACACGTCGCAAGTAATAAAGTGATACTAGAGTATCGGATATCGTCTCCACAGGGACTGGGCTAACCCTTTCCTTCGCTATCTGCACAAGGGGAAAATAATAGATTAAGATTGTTGTCACGAAAATAATAAGGAAAAACGTAATTAAAAGAGTTGGAATATCAAGATAGAGAGAATGTGCTGGTATTGAATTGCTCAGTAGTGCAGGTATTGCAATGCTTAGGAAATCCATTTCTGTCGTCGCGCCCGTCGCCGACAGCACCTGTCGCGGCGGCTGTCCGTTGGCTGTCGCGGCAGCAAACACACCAACTCCGTACTCCAAGTTTGGCAAGAATCCCAGATCTTCCTTGGCCTATCCCTAGGTCCAAGTCTGTCGATGATCACGTCTTGATGATACCTCCCGGCGTGAATCGAAGGATGAACACCGATGTGTATGAATTCTTCTTTAGCCACTTAACCTTGCCCTATCCCTAGGCACAAGATAGTTCAACTATAAACTAGAGAACTCGCTCTTATTTCTTTTGTATACTTAACTTTCCCGATGCTAAGTAAATGGATAACCTCACAATGCTCTCCCGATGCTCTTGCAAGATATTAATAACCAAAATAAGAGAACTTGAAGCTTATTTTATTGAACTTGGAAAATCCTAAAACAAAACAACCCTTGCAACTACTTTACAAATCAACCTGTGGCCCTAGGAGGAATTTAGAACATGTTGTGTTGAGTGTGTAAAAGTTCTATTATTTACACCCTTTTTAACCCATATTTCTGCTGCATTCAAGCATCATTGCATTGCATTTAGGTTAGTTTTCAGTAAAACATCACAAATGGACTAAAGGTACGGATTCTACTAAAAGATGGCTATTTTTGCAGGAATCTGCCATAGTAAACGATGAAGGCAGACGCAGGGCAGAGAAGCAGGAGAGCTGAACTGGACAAGTAGATGAAGAAGACGAAGCTGCCATGGACCTGTCGTGACAGCATGGTGACAGCAGACTTATGAAGAGGAAAAGTAAAGTGGACCTCGATATATAGAGAAAAATCTGCTCATCTGTCGTGTGAAAGCCAAATATTTTTCCAAGCCCCGGATCAAAAGATATGTCAAGCCAAAGCTCAAGGAGAGGAAATTCCTAGAAACAAGGATGCGGCTGGAAAGTAGGAGTCTTTAGAGATTTAGTCTTTATTAGAATCTTACTTTTAATTAAAGTTGTAATCCTTGTTACTTTAGATAACTTGAGCCCAAAGCTTATATAAGGGCATAGATTTAACCTAGGAGGCACAACCGATTACCCCATAACCGAAACCAAAAACCCCTGCCGTCCACCCATCACCGACATGTTCTAAATTCCCCCTAGGGCCACGGGTTGTTTTGTAAAGTAGTTCCAAGGGTTGTTTTGTTTTAGGATTTTCCAAGTTCAATAAAATAAGCTTCAAGTTCTCTTATTTTGGTTATTAATATCTTGCAAGAGCATCGGGAGAGCATTGTGAGGTTATCCATTTACTTAGCATCGTGAGAGTTAAGTATACAAAAGAAATAAGAGCGAGTTCTCTAGTTTATAGTTGAACTATCTTGTGCCTAGGGATAGGGCAAGGTTAAGTGGCTAAAGAAGAATTCATACACATCGGTGTTCATCCTTCGATTCACGCCGGGAGGTATCATCAAGACGTGATCATCGACAGACTTGGACCTAGGGATAGGCCAAGGCAGATATGGGATTCTTGCCAAATTTGGAGTACGGAGTTGGTGTGTTTGCTGTCGCGACAGCCAACGGACAGCCGCCGCGACAGGTGCTGTCGGCGACGGGCGCGACGATAGAACTGGATTTCCTAAGCATTGCAATACCTGCACTACTGAGCAATTCAATACCAGCACATTCTCTCTATCTTGATATTCCAACTCTTTTAATTACGTTTTCCTTATTATTTTCGTGACAACAATCTTAATCTATTATTTTCCCCTTGTGCAGATAGCGAAGGAAAGGGTTAGCCCAGTCCTTGTGGAGACGATATCCGATACTCTAGTATCACTTTATTACTTGCGACGTGTACACTTGCACTCAATTGCGATAGACGCTTTTACACGCAACAAGTTTTTGGCGCCGTTGCCGGGGACTGGCAACACACTCTTACCCTAGCTTCTGCACTTTTCTTTTATTTTTATTTTTATTTTTATTTTATTTTATTATTTTTTTTAACAAAAAAAAAACTTAGGTGAAAATACAGGTTCAAGGGCATCAACATGCCAGGAAAAACCATTCGAGAATTGATGTGGGAAAGTTCTTGCAATTACCGTAAAGACATGTTGCCACGACAGCAACAAGGGCAGCAAATGTCGATGCCGCAGCAGCAAAATTTTTTATGGTACGATCAAAACCCACAAAATTTTTTATACCATAACAGTTTTGCTGCAGAACCTGACCTGCCCTGGCAATGTCATCATCCTCAAGAGCAGTCAAAATCCTTAGAAGACACACTGCAAGCCTTCATGGCACTCACTCAAAAAGTGTCGGCTTCTACGAACGCAAGTATCGCCAAGATGGATGAACTTTTGAGCAGACCTGTCCTCATTCATGCCACGACTGAACCTGAAATCCCGAGGCAAGATGACGAGGACGCCCATGTGAAGGAATACCCAACATATGATGAGTCTGAGCAACAACTTGCCATGACAATGATCGAGGAGCCGGAATGGAGCAACACCGCGACAACGCTGAGTGAAATTCAAGAGAATGTCACGTCAGCAACAACTTTTGAGGCAGAAACTCCAGTCAAAGCGGAAAATGCCGCCCCGACAGGTTGCTGCCGCCATAGAGAATGAGCGACGGGTAAGGGACAGTTCACTGTTTGAAGGCCAACACAAAAATTTTCATTTTTCTTTTAGGTTTAAATTGCTTGAGGGCAAGCAAAAACTTGAGTTTGGGGGTGTGTTGAGTGTGTAAAAGTTCTATTATTTACACCCTTTTTAACCCATATTTCTGTTGCATTCAAGCATCATTGCATTGCATTTAGGTTAGTTTTCAGTAAAACATCACAAATGGACTAAAGGTACGGATTCTACTAAAAGATGGCTATTTTTGCAGGAATCTGCCATAGTAAACGATGAAGGCAGACGCAGGGCAGAGAAGCAGGAGAGCTGAACTGGACAAGTAGATGAAGAAGACGAAGCTGCCATGGACCTGTCGTGACAGCATGGTGACAGCAGACTTATGAAGAGGAAAAGTAAAGTGGACCTCGATAGATAGAGAAAAATCTGCTCATCTGTCGTGTGAAAGCCAAATATTTTTCCAAGCCCCGGATCAAAAGATATGTCAAGCCAAAGCTCAAGGAGAGGAAATTCCTAGAAACAAGGATGCGGCTGGAAAGTAGGAGTCTTTAGAGATTTAGTCTTTATTAGAATCTTACTTTTAATTAAAGTTGTAATCCTTGTTACTTTAGATAACTTGAGCCCAAAGCTTATATAAGGGCATAGATTTAACCTAGGAGGCACAACCGATTACCCCATAAACGAAACCAAAAACCCCTGCCGTCCACCCGTCACCGACATGTTCTAAATTCCCCCTAGGGCCACGGGTTGTTTTGTAAAGTAGTTGCAAGGGTTGTTTTGTTTTAGGATTTTCCAAGTTCAATAAAATAAGCTTCAAGTTCTCTTATTTTGGTTATTAATATCTTGCAAGAGCATCGGGAGAGCATTGTGAGGTTATCCATTTACTTAGCATCGGGAGAGTTAAGTATACAAAAGAAATAAGAGCGAGTTCTCTAGTTTATAGTTGAACTATTTTGGCGCCAAAAACTTGTTGCGTGTAAAATAGTCTATCGCAATGGTAGTGCAAGTGTACACGTCGCAAGTAATAAAGTGATACTAGAGTATCGGATATCGTCTCCACAGGGACTGGGCTAACCCTTTCCTTCGCTATCTGCACAAGGGGAAAAGAATAGATTAAGATATTTGTCACGAAAATAATGAAGTAAACGTAAATAAAAAGAATAAAGATATCAAGATAGAGAGAATGGGCTGGTATTGAATTGCTCACTAGTGCAGGTATTGAATTGCTTAGGAACTCCAATTCTGTCGTCGCTCCCGTCGCCGACAGCACCTGTCGCGGCGGCTGTCCGTTGGCTGTCGCGGCAGCGAATACACCAACTCCGTACTTCAAGTTTGGCATGAATCCCAGATCTGCCTTGGCCTATCCCTAGGTCCAAGTCTGTCGATGATCACGTCTTTGATGATACCTCCCGGCGTGAATCGAAGGATGAACACCGATGTGTACGAATTCTTCTTTAGCCACTTAACCTTGCCCTATCCCTAGGCACAAGATAGTTCAACTATAAACTAGAGAACTCGCTCTTATTTCTTTCGTATACTTAACTCTCCCGATGCTAAGTAAATAGATAACCTCACAATGCTCTCCCGATGCTCTTGCAAGATATTAAAACCAAAATAAGAGAACTTGAAGTTTATTTTTTTGAACTTGGAAAATCCTAAAACAAAACAACCCTTGCAACTACTTTACAAATCAACCCGTTGCCCTAGGGGGAATTTAGAACATGTCGGTGACGGGTAGACGGCAGGGGGGTTTAGGTTATCGGTTATGGGGTAGAATGAGGGATGATCTCCTAGGTTAAAATACATGGCCTTATATAAGCTTTGGGCTCAAGTTATCTAAGGTAACAAGGATTACAACTTTAATTAAAAGTAAGATTCTAATTAATGCTTAATCTCTAAGGATTCCTACTTTTCAGCCGCCCACTTGCCTCCCGAACTCTAACGATCTGCATGTTTGAAATAAAGGAGAGCGTAAGCTAACTAGCTTAGTGAGAGAAGCTCTAAAATTCACAAGCATGCAATTTTCAAAACACTTTTCATAATTGACAATAAATCAATGGATGCACAAATGATTATCACAACAAGACTACACATGGCTTGCACATGCACAACCAACATACACACGGTGGGACCACACATCACTGTTCGACTAGTAGTTTTCTTATGGGACCACTCATCACCTTACTCTACTACTATTCACTACCGGTGGGACCACTCATCACCTTACTCTACTACTATTCACTACCGGTGGGACCACTCATCACCGTAGTTATGACAACCATCACGTGAGGCTCGACTTCAACTCAACTACACAACAACAACGGTATAAAACAACTCAAGATGCACATGATACCACAACATATAGCCACTCATCAACACATAACAAAAAGGTAGGAGGAATAACTTACACTTGGGTTTAGGTGAACCCTCTAGGTCCCACCCAAACCCCCAAGAGTTCCATTTCGAAAACAAATCAAAGTTTGACATTTCTACTCACTGTTGCTACCTAAATGGAAGTCGAGAACCAAGCTCAAGTCTCCAAACTCTTTGGATTCGTTCCTGAGGCTTCACCAACAAGATTCCTTGCTTCTAATCATCCCAACACAATCAAAACAATCATAATTCAGTCCACGATTCAATATAGAAAGCCCCGAACACAAACCAAACACAACATACATAATTTCAAGCTAAAGACAATCTCAAATTCCTCATTCCCGAGCAGCCGTAAAGTACAGCCTAAAACCAATGTTTCCAACACTTATATTACTCCCAAAAACTTCCAAAACAACCCTTACATATAGCCTAACCATCAGCCAACAAGTTTCCACCTTAAACACCCCCAAAAATCAACATTTCAACTCTCTAAAACCTCCCTAAAACCCAATTTCGGGAAACAACTTAAAACCTTGTAAAAATCGAATATGTCGGACCTTATAGATTGTAAACATCTTACCTGACATAAACAAACCGAAAACTTAAGTTTAAGTCAATAAAGTTCACATTTGTAATCCAAACTTTCAAAACTCTAAAATACAAAAACCATTGAGGTTGATGAAAAATAATGGTACAAGCTCGTAGAGGAAAGTGAGGACAAGTCGAATATGGGCTTACCTTTGAAAAGTCCCTAAAGATAAGGGAGAATGGTGATGGAATAGTAACTTGGGGAAAGGGGAGCTTTGTGTCGTGAAAATGGAAATGGGAAGGGGAAGAAGATGATCCAAAAGCTAATTTTTAATGTTTGTTTAAAATAAAAAGGCCAAAGACCAAAATACCCTTAATGAAATATGACATTTACAAATGGGAGATATCCATGGTTATTTGGGCTTGTTTTGAAAATAGTCCAACATAATTTATTTATTTTGAAAACCCGAGGCCCAAAATATTATTTTAATATTTTATTATTACTTTCACCCGACCCCCAAACCCGGGTGTTACATGGCAACACGGTCTGCTCTAAAATTTAGTGATTTTCAATTATTTTTAAATGAAAATTTGTTGGAATAGTTGCGATTATTCGAATAGTTGATGAAGTATTACTTTTAGCTCTCCTTTTATGTTCTATTTTTTCACATAAATCTTTAATTTTGATTGATAAATGAATTAATGAATTAGTTTAGAATTTTTTTTCATTAAAATATAATGGTGATTTATAAATTATGATTGCAGTTTCTAAGAATTTTAATAGAGATTACTTGAAATTCATGTGGAAGAAGTTAGACCTTTAAATGTTTATAAATTGGAGAATTCAGTGAGCTAATAATTTGATTAAACAGAGTTACTCGGTTGTTAGGTGATATATATATATATATATAATTTTATTTTCAGTAAACCAAAATGTAAGTGAAGCTCTGCTTTTGGAATTGCTTTAGCTTGATGATACTGAAAAGTTTCCCACCTTAACTTTATTTAAAATAATTTGTAATTTCAGACATTGAGACTTTTATTTTGAGATTATGTTTTTCCCTGCATTTGAATTTATTTCGGACGTCTTTATGAAAGATTTAGTACATATTTTAATGTTCGAGTTTCATATATATTTAAGAAATTTTACATTAATTATTATTAATTAATTCAAATTGTATTTTAAAATATTTCTAAACCTAAGACTTATAACTTGAGGGGAAAGTTTTCAAACCTAACTTCCTAGATTCGGCCCATTCCTTCTGGGCCGGGTTTAGGGGTTACAAGGATAGCAAATCTGAATAAGACCGAGTTATTTGGAAGAAAAGTTTAGTAGACCAAAAGGATTGAGTTAAGTAGGTGATTAATAAGGTAGTTAATCTTGAAACCTGGTTAATAGAGTTAGAAGGATTCAACGTCAAATATTCTTGTATAAAATTTCAAAAATGCCCAAAATGTTTAAAAAGGACTAAAATAACCATGGCAATGAAAGTAACATAGAAACATACAATGGATTTGGTAAAACAACCGATTCATATGAAAATTTCGGAATTTGTTGGAACGTTCTTGTATTAAGACTTAAATCTTCGGTTTTGTAAGGTACTCGTATTTTCTAAGATTCTGAATAAATCTCTGAAGATAATTTATGGAAAAATATTTATATATCCGAACTAATCAAAGTGGCGTAAGATACCAGACTGATTGACATGACCAAAGAGGATTGAAAACATCGATTAGGCTGAGTTGATCGGGATGAACGTAATGACCAGGAGACTGAAATATCCTTGGGTACTAATTGTCAAATTATTTGAAATGATGGATATACTCTCAAAATCTGAAATGAATAAATAGTCGGAAGAGCTGAAAGGCTCTAAATAATTGAAACACCTTCGAACATCGAGGTGACAAAAAATACCTCTAAGATTTGAAATGAGAAATATCAATGAAGACTAGTGAAGATAATGGCTCTGAAAGTGGTAATACACAACCCATGTTGGTTGGTCGTTTCAAGAACTATTGTGATGTTGGAAGAATACCATATAAAATCATGTCAGTGTTATTTGGAGGTATAATACACATGTTCGAATACTTGAAGAATACCAAATGAATACATGTTCGATTTTCCCCGTTGTACGTTCAATGGTTGCTTGGTGAAAAAGAGCTTTTGTTATACAAGGTAGTCGGTTTTAAGAAGTGAGTACTTAAGGGTACTGATTCGGCTAAATATTAAACACTGAAATGATGGTTTACGATCAGTTCAAAGGGAGTCAGAAACCTGATAAGTAACTAGAACTTCTGAACTCTGTACATCACTGCTTTTACTTGATAGTCTAATTACCAAATTACCTCTGAAGGTCGAAGTGATAAAAAATGCCCTCGTAGGCTTAAATGATTGGATCACTCTCGATACATCTGAAATCTCAATATTCTCAATGTGTCAACTTCTGAATGTTTGTTTGAACTGTTAGTATCGAGCTCCCTCGCCTAGGGACCTCGTTCTAAAACTAGTCTAAAATTGTCAGACGTTCTATGCTCCATTTCTAATAATTATCAAGCGTCTTTGAGAAATATATTGAACCATAAAGTGTGTACCCTATATCCGTGAATACACTCTGCTTTAAACTAAGATTATCTGCTCTGAATTAAAAGTATGACTTTGTTACCCATAATGAAAGCTCAACTCTTGGCTTTTGTCTTCTGATAAAAAATATATGATATCCGTCTTTTGATACAAAAATAAATCTTATATATGTCTTCTGATATAAAAATATATATGATATTTGTTTTCTGATATTACTGTCTTCTGAATATAAACTAAATTTCATATGGCGTATATTATCTGGGATATAAATGAAGATATGTAGGCTCGGCGCTGGTAAGCCCTTTTGGACCTAAGCTCATACGCCCAATGGGCCTAGGGTAAGTCTCTCTGGGCCTAAGGCATTCCCTTAGGTAGGCTCCTACGCCTCAGGCCTAGGGTAAGACCTTCTGTATGCAGTTCAGGGGGAATTGCATTTTGGAATTTGGTTGTAGGGTAGTTAAGTAAATTAATAAAACTTTTTGACCACTTCTGAAACATACCCTACTAAATTACTATATCAATGTTGAACTCTCAGTAAACTTATAATTCGCGCTTATGAACCACTCTGAACTCCTTGATTCAACTTCTGAAATCTAAACCTTTAGCTTTAGACTAAACAAAGAACAACTTTGTTACCTTCTGATAATGCTTCACTGAATTATCAAATCGTACTTTGAGCTTACCGTTGCCCAGTTCATCATGACAATGTTAAGCTTTCCATATTTCTGCTTGTGCTTTTAGCATCTCGAAGCTCACGTTTTTTTTACCATCACATGTTAAAAGATCGACCACGTCCCAGCTGTCAAGGTCGGTATGGGAGTTTCTTCGGCTTTTCTTGCGGAATACAATACCCGTGTAATTAGGGGGCATGTATGTCTCGTCATGTTTCATGTTGAGTTTGAAACTTGTATTGGTAACTTTTATTACAATTTTTGTCCTATCGTCTAAATGATTTCTGAAATTGTATTTTAATTTTTAAACTTGATTTATGGTTTCAAATGGTTTGACAATTTGTTTTACATGAAATTTGAATGTGGGTCGCTCTGGTGACCGTAATATGACTTCCTAGGATCTGTGCTAACGCATTGGCGAGTCTAGGGGGTTACAACAGATAACTATATCGTCGATCCAAAAACCGGATATCTGAAAAAACCGGATCATATTCGATCTGATATCTAACAATGAACACCCCTACAAAAAGTTTTAACAAGTCCTTTATCCAAACCTCTAATTCAAAAAGCTCCAAAAGTGAGACTTTTCAAAATGAGAGGTTTCACCCTAGTCCGCAATTACAATCATCTATTTATCAAATATCTAATTTAGCAGATATGACTGGTCAAACTTCTAAAAATACTTCAAATCTCTAATTTTGGCTCAAAAAGTTGTTTACCAAACATGACTTCTCTCTCCACTGAAGAGTTCTTGAGAAACATAAATTAAGAAGATCAAATCCCTTGCATTTACTCTATAGTTTCTTCAATCCAATTGAATATTTGGTAAGCTCATGTTCTTAACCTCCTTTTTGATATCATTTTTATTAAGGATTAAGCTTAGCAAATCCTAGGTTAAATTTCCATGGATTGAATTTTTAGAGAGATATACGGTATATTATGAATGCTAGGATTGATTTTAAGCCTATTTATGTTATCCTTATGATTTGTATACCATGTAACTATCTTAGCCTAATACTTTGAGGTATTAGGAGTTTTTCATGACAATTTGATTTGGTATTGATGGATTTATGTTTTTTCATATTAGATAAAGTGGAAGTAGAGGGAACATTAGATCAAAAAGGGAAATCTAAGAAAAATCAAGCTGATGTGATAATTCACGATCAAGTTTAGCTTTGGAACCTTCGGTGAGTGTAGTTGAGTCTCGGTAATGGTTCGGAGCTTTCCCGAATGTGTTTTGTTTGAATTATGGTTCATAAGCATGGTTGTGAAATGTTTGAAAGCTCATATAGAGCAAGCTTGGTGAAATGCTAAGTTTGGTAAGTTAGGTCAGCTCAATTGAGTGTTATATGTTTTGAATATAATGTTATGTTATGGAAAGGCATGAGAAAAATGATTCTTAGATGACTATGAACCTTGTTATGCTAAGTATGAACTTAAAGTTCAATTTCAACGTTTGACATGATATGAAATGCACTTATGATATAGAGCTATAAGCTCATCTATGAATTAAGCTATGTTAATGATAAGATGATAAGCTTTGGAGTTATGCTCAATATGATATGTGTGATTTTTGGAGCTTCAAGCTCACTTATATGTTTATGAATAACTTGATTAAGAAATCTTGGATTCGAGTTAGCCCCGGGTATAGTTGACATGCCATAGAGTCCATTTTAGCTCAGTTTATGGGGATTATGATACACAGATTGACCTTTCTTTGTTTAGTGGCGACAATAGGAGAGATGAGTTATTGGTCATTGGCGATAGTAAGAGGGATTGACCTTTCTTTGTTTAGTGGAAACAGTTGGTTGGGGATTCATGTACACTAGTGCTATTGAAATACAAGGAAAACTTTGAATAAACATTTTGATAATTGACTTTGATATGAGTAAGTTATATATTACTTTGGGTAAATGAATATGCATGACATTGATATGAAAAGTTATAATGCCTGCCAAAGATTAAGATATATGAAAAAGTATGTCATGATGTGCTTTGTTAAGTAATTAATATACAATGGAAATGATAATATGCTAAGTTAATAAGTTAAAAAGAGAAATATGGTTATAAACATATTATCTATTATATGATCTTCAGTATGTATTCTTGCATTTATTTCTATATTATCAAGTTGACTAGCTCACTAAGTAGTCTAAGCAATATAAGCTTACGTTGTATCATCTCATGCATTTTAGGTGCAAGTTCTCCGTAGAATCGATCGTGATTGCAAGCTGGAAGTCATCTCATACGGTGATCCCGTGTCGATACTAAGGTTAGGTTTGAAGTACTAGTGTTTTGGTACGGTACTTTAAGTATGATACCAACATTGGGTTCGTAACTTCAGCGTACCAATACGGTACCTAGAGTACCGATACATGTTTTGGGTTCGATGTTTGAGTATTGGTAGGTGTACCAGTACGATACCTTGAGTATCGGTACCCTTGAGTATTGGTAGGTGTACCAGTACGATACATTTGGATGAGTTTCTTTCATCAAAAGAGTTGGATTTTTGTCAAAAATGCATTGTTTTACTGGGCCATCAAATGTTTTTCTTTGATTTTTAAAAAGGACCAAAATTTTATAAAATTACAAATTAATCATTGAAGTTAGGTCGTTATGATATTGACCATCCAACTGGATCTTAATAACTATAAATATGCCTGAGGTAGACTTAGGTCGTGATGATATTGATCATCCAACTGGATCTTCCACAAATGAGGAAGATAACACTCGGAAAAGCCCTACGAATCCTTAGGAAGTTAGGAATAACCCTCTGAACCCTCAGGATATTTCAAACGATCCACTGGCACCTCCCAACACCCTGTACAAAGGGACAAAGACCCACACAGCTTAATAAATCACCCTTCTTCTCCACCCTGAACAAAACCACAAAGGGACAACCACAAAGAAAACCAAAGCTAAAACTCGCCAAACAAAAATGCAGAAAAACAAACGGTTCCATCATTCAACTTCTACACTATAAAAGTAACCTTTCTTAAGAAGCAAAACCCAAGAAACAATATAATTCAAAACTGATTTTTAGAATTTCAACAACCAAGTGAAAACACATCCACGCTTTAAAAAAATGAGGGGCACGTCAATTAATCCTGGGCATGACAATCAGAATCAACCAGAAAAGTCCAACAGAACGTCAAACCGCAACTTGAACAACACAATTTTGCCGAGAGTTTCTCTTCTGAGCACAAAATACATTATGAAAACAATAGATGGTAAAGTGGCACACGTTACATCAATCTTATTAAACCAATGCCAAAATCGTCATGGACGACGCTCACAATGCAACACCCATGATACGACAGACCCCTACACCATTTTCTAAGCCCGCTTGTTCCATGAACTCAACAAATTCATCCATACCGCACATTGGATTAACACACCTACATCGTTCCCCAATCGATCACACAACTTTGAAGTCCCCTCCAACACACCGTAGAATCAATTAACTAGGCACTTTTTTGTACAACTCCTTCCATACCACAATTTGATTTTCCGTAATACACGGTGTTTATATAGTCACCATTCCACAAGGCCAATCTTCCATCAACCATACTCCCCTTATAGCCACGAAATTATGTGACATCGTCGACTCTACCTTTCCAAACACCGATACATCCTACACCATTAAAATATTGCTCGGACGACAATTGACGTGGCAAACCATAGTCAAAATTATCAGAATACCAGATCTTATGTACCATTGCTATCGACATGCATCCAGTTTCATTTCTTGAATGAACACCATCTCAAACCGATATTGTCGCAATCTATCATTGACTGTCTTCTTTTTGGTCTTAGGCCATGTCCTTATATGTTTCAAAGACTATACATTTTGTTTTATCGGATCCCTAAATCAAATATTTTGGACACATACATGCGAAATTCACGCATGTAATTGAAAATGTTGAATCATTGAAACTTTCAAGCATCTTGTTCTTTTGAAATGAATTTCCACGTTTTAAATGAATTGTAATATTAGTGATTTAAAATTATCCCCCTGCGAACATTCTTTCATAGTACGTGGTTATGCTCCTTGTCGTTTTCAAGCAGCATGTAAATGGCTTAATCGGTCGATCACCGAAATTGGTCGCCGGAGACGCCTTTGGCCGTGATTCTACCAGAAAACGATAGATCGTTAAACCAACGTTTCAACGCACATGTCAACAACACGAAACAAACGAGAATATTACCGGGAAGAAGCCCGAAATATAAGTTTCAGTCGGAAAAACACGTAGGTTCGATGAGACCTTTTCCAGTGGCGAAATGTCGATTTTTCGAAAGGGTTTTGCTCGCTTAGCCGCAAGGAACTCAACGGTGGTGGTGGTGAAATGAACGAATACCCACGGCGAACGAAATTGACAAAAAACTGAAGGCTTTAACCCTAAGTTCATTGAACCTTAACCTTTCGATTGGCGGTGATCAGGACGAAGGGTGTGCGAGTGACTAAGGGGGTTTTGCTTGGGACTCGACGACGAGCACTTTGGCACCGACGGTGAACGGCACGACATGGCGGTGGGGGAAAAACGATGGTGGCCGGTTGTTTGCGGAAGGTGAAGGGTTAGTGAGGGGGTAGAGGGTTGTGGTACCTTTGAGGGGTAAATGGCCCAATTAAATGCTATTAATTGGGCTGGTTGAGATATTTTGTTATTTTATTATTATTTCAAGAACCACCAGCCGTTAATAAAGAATATGAAATTATACCTTCGAACCCACCAGTCGAGTTCTTACCACTTTATCGGGAAAGCCATGATTGATTGTGCACATATATTAATAAAGCGATGAAGGCATACAAACTTAATAATCAAATATGCTATGAATAATCCCGGAAGATATAAAAATACTTGAAATAGATGAGAATTAAGAATAACAAGAAGATCTCACTAAAAGTACTTGAAAATATCCTTGATCCTAACTTGACTAGAAAAAGAGGGGTTTAACCAATCATGGAGTTGACGGCGACAATAAAGGTTTTTGGTTGCTTGATGGTTCTTCTAGGGTTTTATTTTCTCTTCCCCTTATGACCATATTTATGAGGAAAGTCTTTTACATCAATAAGGGGAAGAAATTAAATTAAAGCACGTAACTCTAATCCTACAATAAACGCAATATAGTAGAAGTCCACTTCAAATAGGATTTCTTCTTCTCTAAGGAATTACAACCGTGCCCACCCCTTATCTACCGAATGCTACTGTATTGCGCAACTAAATCTCCCAAAGTGTTCAAATTGTGCTAAAACTCTTATTTTATGCATTAAACATTCCTTAGCCATAAAACACCTGAAAAATCAAATAGAATCCAAAACAAGGGCTTTGAGATAGATTAGAAAAACTAAATCTTGTCCCTCTTAATTTTGAGCTTAAACACTTATTAATCCCTTTTATTTTTAAATTCAATATTCTTACCCCTCTCAATGTTCGATCATGACTTCGTCCCAGTGTGAGCATGTTATACCCCTTTCCCCGGGTTAGGAGCAAGGAGTATTACTACGTTTAACTTATCAACTTGTTACAAGACATGTCAATTTTCAGGTCCATCTAAAACTTTTTATCTTATAACTTATCTTGTTACCTAACCTTATTACCTATACATCAAGAAAATTCAAATCAAACTATCATGTGAACTATCTCAAACAAATTCATATAAACAACATGCCATTCAAATACTACATATCATATAATCATGTAAACCATTCAATTCAAGGCGTATCAAACAAAATCTTATCATTCATACATACTCTCCATTCAAAAGCTCCCTAATAGGAGTAATACTATTTTCATTCACTTAAGTAATTCTTATAATCATGCATTAATCTAGATATCAATTTACCATTTAGGTCTTACTTATTTTTCAAGTAAACAATTTGGTCATTCTTATAATTCAAGTAAACGATTTGGTCATTCTTAGAGATCAAGTAACCTATTAAACATGCTTCAATACATCAAACCATACAATCATGTAAGCCTATAATCAAACTTACTTTGATATATTACTTATAAGCATTCATATTAACATGTCGGGTTTCGGGTCTACAGTAAGATGTCCAATACGGGTTCAGGTCGTTCTCGGTCGGATGCAAGTCGGGTTCGGTTACTACAATAATAGGTTCAACTCGGGTCCGGGTCAACAACAATCAGTTACAGATCGGGTTTGGGTCATCGAATCCTCGGGTTAAACCAGGTTCTTACTCAAGCAAGTTTCAGTCAGGTTTTCAGGTCGGGTCAGCTTTTTACATCCCTAAGACTTTGGCTCAAAAGTGGTTTTCTAATGGTCATATTTACCTTCTTCAGATAAGAACATCCCAATTCCTCGAGCGAACTATAAAGATCCGTGTTCTTGAACTATAAAGATCCACAACATGATTCTCCATTGTCCCAATAGTCTCATTAATTGGTTGGTCGACAATTTCACTATAAGTTGGAGCTGAAATTTTATCGAACACGTAATGGATCATTGTGTTTTCTTGCTTAGCTACAACTTCATTTTGATTCATCAATTTCTCTCGATCCATAGATGTCACCACCATCCAACATACCGATATGGGCTGATTACGATTTTAGTTGTTTGAGAATTTCTTGGAGCATCTCGTTGTTTTGTTTCATAGCTTTTGTATTCAATTCCATAGATTCGAGGAGGCTCATGATAGTTCTCTCAACAAAAACACCAATGTAATAAACCAAATACTCAAAGCTTGTTTTCTATTCACAAATAAGAGAATTATAATAGAAAAGAGATATAAGATAGGGAAGAAAGGTGTCAGCAAGGAATACTAAATCTAGAGATGGAAAAAGCCGTAGCCAAAACATTTAATTGCTATTTAAAATTTCAACAACCAAGTGAAAACACATCCACGCTTTAAAAAAGGAGTGGCACATCAATTCATCTTGCGCATGGCAATCAGAATCAACCAGAAAAGGCCAACAGAACGTCAAACGACAACTTGAACAACTCAGTTTTACTAAGCCCTACACCATTTGCTAAGCCCGCTTGTTCCATGAACTCAACAAATTCATCCATACCGCACATTGGATTAACACATACACATCGTTCCCCAACCGATCGCACAACATTGAAGTCCCTCCAACACACCGCGGAATCAATTAACTAGACACATTTTTGTACAGCTCCTTCCATACCACAATTTGATCTTCCGTAATACACGGTGTTTATATAGTCACCATTCCACAAGGCCAATCTTCCATCAACCATACTCCCCTTATCGCCATGAACTTATGTGACATTGTCAAATCCTCCTTTCCAAACAATGATACATCCTACGCCATTAAAATATTGCTCTGACGACAATTGAAAGTATGACTTTGTTACCCATAATGAAAGCTCAACTCTTGGCTTTTGTCTTCTGATAAAAAATATATGATATCCGTCTTTTGATACAAAAATAAATCTTATATATGTCTTCTGATATAAAAATATATATGATATTTGTTTTCTGATATTACTGTCTTCTGAATATAAACTAAATTTCATATGGCGTATATTATCTGGGATATAAATGAAGATATGTAGGCTCGGCGCTGGTAAGCCCTTTTGGACCTAAGCTCATACGCCCAATGGGCCTAGGGTAAGTCTCTCTGGGCCTAAGGCATTCCCTTAGGTAGGCTCCTACGCCTCAGGCCTAGGGTAAGACCTTCTGTATGCAGTTCAGGGGGAATTGCATTTTGGAATTTGGTTGTAGGGTAGTTAAGTAAATTAATAAAACTTTTTGACCACTTCTGAAACATACCCTACTAAATTACTATATCAATGTTGAACTCTCAGTAAACTTATAATTCGCGCTTATGAACCACTCTGAACTCCTTGATTCAACTTCTGAAATCTAAACCTTTAGCTTTAGACTAAACAAAGAACAACTTTGTTACCTTCTGATAATGCTTCACTGAATTATCAAATCGTACTTTGAGCTTACCGTTGCCCAGTTCATCATGACAATGTTAAGCTTTCCATATTTCTGCTTGTGCTTTTAGCATCTCGAAGCTCACGTTTTTTTTACCATCACATGTTAAAAGATCGACCACGTCCCAGCTGTCAAGGTCGGTATGGGAGTTTCTTCGGCTTTTCTTGCGGAATACAATACCCGTGTAATTAGGGGGCATGTATGTCTCGTCATGTTTCATGTTGAGTTTGAAACTTGTATTGGTAACTTTTATTACAATTTTTGTCCTATCGTCTAAATGATTTCTGAAATTGTATTTTAATTTTTAAACTTGATTTATGGTTTCAAATGGTTTGACAATTTGTTTTACATGAAATTTGAATGTGGGTCGCTCTGGTGACCGTAATATGACTTCCTAGGATCTGTGCTAACGCATTGGCGAGTCTAGGGGGTTACAACAGATAACTATATCGTCGATCCAAAAACCGGATATCTGAAAAAACCGGATCATATTCGATCTGATATCTAACAATGAACACCCCTACAAAAAGTTTTAACAAGTCCTTTATCCAAACCTCTAATTCAAAAAGCTCCAAAAGTGAGACTTTTCAAAATGAGAGGTTTCACCCTAGTCCGCAATTACAATCATCTATTTATCAAATATCTAATTTAGCAGATATGACTGGTCAAACTTCTAAAAATACTTCAAATCTCTAATTTTGGCTCAAAAAGTTGTTTACCAAACATGACTTCTCTCTCCACTGAAGAGTTCTTGAGAAACATAAATTAAGAAGATCAAATCCCTTGCATTTACTCTATAGTTTCTTCAATCCAATTGAATATTTGGTAAGCTCATGTTCTTAACCTCCTTTTTGATATCATTTTTATTAAGGATTAAGCTTAGCAAATCCTAGGTTAAATTTCCATGGATTGAATTTTTAGAGAGATATACGGTATATTATGAATGCTAGGATTGATTTTAAGCCTATTTATGTTATCCTTATGATTTGTATACCATGTAACTATCTTAGCCTAATACTTTGAGGTATTAGGAGTTTTTCATGACAATTTGATTTGGTATTGATGGATTTATGTTTTTTCATATTAGATAAAGTGGAAGTAGAGGGAACATTAGATCAAAAAGGGAAATCTAAGAAAAATCAAGCTGATGTGATAATTCACGATCAAGTTTAGCTTTGGAACCTTCGGTGAGTGTAGTTGAGTCTCGGTAATGGTTCGGAGCTTTCCCGAATGTGTTTTGTTTGAATTATGGTTCATAAGCATGGTTGTGAAATGTTTGAAAGCTCATATAGAGCAAGCTTGGTGAAATGCTAAGTTTGGTAAGTTAGGTCAGCTCAATTGAGTGTTATATGTTTTGAATATAATGTTATGTTATGGAAAGGCATGAGAAAAATGATTCTTAGATGACTATGAACCTTGTTATGCTAAGTATGAACTTAAAGTTCAATTTCAACGTTTGACATGATATGAAATGCACTTATGATATAGAGCTATAAGCTCATCTATGAATTAAGCTATGTTAATGATAAGATGATAAGCTTTGGAGTTATGCTCAATATGATATGTGTGATTTTTGGAGCTTCAAGCTCACTTATATGTTTATGAATAACTTGATTAAGAAATCTTGGATTCGAGTTAGCCCCGGGTATAGTTGACATGCCATAGAGTCCATTTTAGCTCAGTTTATGGGGATTATGATACACAGATTGACCTTTCTTTGTTTAGTGGCGACAATAGGAGAGATGAGTTATTGGTCATTGGCGATAGTAAGAGGGATTGACCTTTCTTTGTTTAGTGGAAACAGTTGGTTGGGGATTCATGTACACTAGTGCTATTGAAATACAAGGAAAACTTTGAATAAACATTTTGATAATTGACTTTGATATGAGTAAGTTATATATTACTTTGGGTAAATGAATATGCATGACATTGATATGAAAAGTTATAATGCCTGCCAAAGATTAAGATATATGAAAAAGTATGTCATGATGTGCTTTGTTAAGTAATTAATATACAATGGAAATGATAATATGCTAAGTTAATAAGTTAAAAAGAGAAATATGGTTATAAACATATTATCTATTATATGATCTTCAGTATGTATTCTTGCATTTATTTCTATATTATCAAGTTGACTAGCTCACTAAGTAGTCTAAGCAATATAAGCTTACGTTGTATCATCTCATGCATTTTAGGTGCAAGTTCTCCGTAGAATCGATCGTGATTGCAAGCTGGAAGTCATCTCATACGGTGATCCCGTGTCGATACTAAGGTTAGGTTTGAAGTACTAGTGTTTTGGTACGGTACTTTAAGTATGATACCAACATTGGGTTCGTAACTTCAGCGTACCAATACGGTACCTAGAGTACCGATACATGTTTTGGGTTCGATGTTTGAGTATTGGTAGGTGTACCAGTACGATACCTTGAGTATCGGTACCCTTGAGTATTGGTAGGTGTACCAGTACGATACATTTGGATGAGTTTCTTTCATCAAAAGAGTTGGATTTTTGTCAAAAATGCATTGTTTTACTGGGCCATCAAATGTTTTTCTTTGATTTTTAAAAAGGACCAAAATTTTATAAAATTACAAATTAATCATTGAAGTTAGGTCGTTATGATATTGACCATCCAACTGGATCTTAATAACTATAAATATGCCTGAGGTAGACTTAGGTCGTGATGATATTGATCATCCAACTGGATCTTCCACAAATGAGGAAGATAACACTCGGAAAAGCCCTACGAATCCTTAGGAAGTTAGGAATAACCCTCTGAACCCTCAGGATATTTCAAACGATCCACTGGCACCTCCCAACACCCTGTACAAAGGGACAAAGACCCACACAGCTTAATAAATCACCCTTCTTCTCCACCCTGAACAAAACCACAAAGGGACAACCACAAAGAAAACCAAAGCTAAAACTCGCCAAACAAAAATGCAGAAAAACAAACGGTTCCATCATTCAACTTCTACACTATAAAAGTAACCTTTCTTAAGAAGCAAAACCCAAGAAACAATATAATTCAAAACTGATTTTTAGAATTTCAACAACCAAGTGAAAACACATCCACGCTTTAAAAAAATGAGGGGCACGTCAATTAATCCTGGGCATGACAATCAGAATCAACCAGAAAAGTCCAACAGAACGTCAAACCGCAACTTGAACAACACAATTTTGCCGAGAGTTTCTCTTCTGAGCACAAAATACATTATGAAAACAATAGATGGTAAAGTGGCACACGTTACATCAATCTTATTAAACCAATGCCAAAATCGTCATGGACGACGCTCACAATGCAACACCCATGATACGACAGACCCCTACACCATTTTCTAAGCCCGCTTGTTCCATGAACTCAACAAATTCATCCATACCGCACATTGGATTAACACACCTACATCGTTCCCCAATCGATCACACAACTTTGAAGTCCCCTCCAACACACCGTAGAATCAATTAACTAGGCACTTTTTTGTACAACTCCTTCCATACCACAATTTGATTTTCCGTAATACACGGTGTTTATATAGTCACCATTCCACAAGGCCAATCTTCCATCAACCATACTCCCCTTATAGCCACGAAATTATGTGACATCGTCGACTCTACCTTTCCAAACACCGATACATCCTACACCATTAAAATATTGCTCGGACGACAATTGACGTGGCAAACCATAGTCAAAATTATCAGAATACCAGATCTTATGTACCATTGCTATCGACATGCATCCAGTTTCATTTCTTGAATGAACACCATCTCAAACCGATATTGTCGCAATCTATCATTGACTGTCTTCTTTTTGGTCTTAGGCCATGTCCTTATATGTTTCAAAGACTATACATTTTGTTTTATCGGATCCCTAAATCAAATATTTTGGACACATACATGCGAAATTCACGCATGTAATTGAAAATGTTGAATCATTGAAACTTTCAAGCAGCTTGTTCTTTTGAAATGAATTTCCACGTTTTAAATGAATTGTAATATTAGTGATTTAAAATTATCCCCCTGCGAACATTCTTTCATAGTACGTGGTTATGCTCCTTGTCGTTTTCAAGCAGCATGTAAATGGCTTAATCGGTCGATCACCGAAATTGGTCGCCGGAGACGCCTTTGGCCGTGATTCTACCAGAAAACGATAGATCGTTAAACCAACGTTTCAACGCACATGTCAACAACACGAAACAAACGAGAATATTACCGGGAAGAAGCCCGAAATATAAGTTTCAGTCGGAAAAACACGTAGGTTCGATGAGACCTTTTCCAGTGGCGAAATGTCGATTTTTCGAAAGGGTTTTGCTCGCTTAGCCGCAAGGAACTCAACGGTGGTGGTGGTGAAATGAACGAATACCCACGGCGAACGAAATTGACAAAAAACTGAAGGCTTTAACCCTAAGTTCATTGAACCTTAACCTTTCGATTGGCGGTGATCAGGACGAAGGGTGTGCGAGTGACTAAGGGGGTTTTGCTTGGGACTCGACGACGAGCACTTTGGCACCGACGGTGAACGGCACGACATGGCGGTGGGGGAAAAACGATGGTGGCCGGTTGTTTGCGGAAGGTGAAGGGTTAGTGAGGGGGTAGAGGGTTGTGGTACCTTTGAGGGGTAAATGGCCCAATTAAATGCTATTAATTGGGCTGGTTGAGATATTTTGTTATTTTATTATTATTTCAAGAACCACCAGCCGTTAATAAAGAATATGAAATTATACCTTCGAACCCACCAGTCGAGTTCTTACCACTTTATCGGGAAAGCCATGATTGATTGTGCACATATATTAATAAAGCGATGAAGGCATACAAACTTAATAATCAAATATGCTATGAATAATCCCGGAAGATATAAAAATACTTGAAATAGATGAGAATTAAGAATAACAAGAAGATCTCACTAAAAGTACTTGAAAATATCCTTGATCCTAACTTGACTAGAAAAAGAGGGGTTTAACCAATCATGGAGTTGACGGCGACAATAAAGGTTTTTGGTTGCTTGATGGTTCTTCTAGGGTTTTATTTTCTCTTCCCCTTATGACCATATTTATGAGGAAAGTCTTTTACATCAATAAGGGGAAGAAATTAAATTAAAGCACGTAACTCTAATCCTACAATAAACGCAATATAGTAGAAGTCCACTTCAAATAGGATTTCTTCTTCTCTAAGGAATTACAACCGTGCCCACCCCTTATCTACCGAATGCTACTGTATTGCGCAACTAAATCTCCCAAAGTGTTCAAATTGTGCTAAAACTCTTATTTTATGCATTAAACATTCCTTAGCCATAAAACACCTGAAAAATCAAATAGAATCCAAAACAAGGGCTTTGAGATAGATTAGAAAAACTAAATCTTGTCCCTCTTAATTTTGAGCTTAAACACTTATTAATCCCTTTTATTTTTAAATTCAATATTCTTACCCCTCTCAATGTTCGATCATGACTTCGTCCCAGTGTGAGCATGTTATACCCCTTTCCCCGGGTTAGGAGCAAGGAGTATTACTACGTTTAACTTATCAACTTGTTACAAGACATGTCAATTTTCAGGTCCATCTAAAACTTTTTATCTTATAACTTATCTTGTTACCTAACCTTATTACCTATACATCAAGAAAATTCAAATCAAACTATCATGTGAACTATCTCAAACAAATTCATATAAACAACATGCCATTCAAATACTACATATCATATAATCATGTAAACCATTCAATTCAAGGCGTATCAAACAAAATCTTATCATTCATACATACTCTCCATTCAAAAGCTCCCTAATAGGAGTAATACTATTTTCATTCACTTAAGTAATTCTTATAATCATGCATTAATCTAGATATCAATTTACCATTTAGGTCTTACTTATTTTTCAAGTAAACAATTTGGTCATTCTTATAATTCAAGTAAACGATTTGGTCATTCTTAGAGATCAAGTAACCTATTAAACATGCTTCAATACATCAAACCATACAATCATGTAAGCCTATAATCAAACTTACTTTGATATATTACTTATAAGCATTCATATTAACATGTCGGGTTTCGGGTCTACAGTAAGATGTCCAATACGGGTTCAGGTCGTTCTCGGTCGGATGCAAGTCGGGTTCGGTTACTACAATAATAGGTTCAACTCGGGTCCGGGTCAACAACAATCAGTTACAGATCGGGTTTGGGTCATCGAATCCTCGGGTTAAACCAGGTTCTTACTCAAGCAAGTTTCAGTCAGGTTTTCAGGTCGGGTCAGCTTTTTACATCCCTAAGACTTTGGCTCAAAAGTGGTTTTCTAATGGTCATATTTACCTTCTTCAGATAAGAACATCCCAATTCCTCGAGCGAACTATAAAGATCCGTGTTCTTGAACTATAAAGATCCACAACATGATTCTCCATTGTCCCAATAGTCTCATTAATTGGTTGGTCGACAATTTCACTATAAGTTGGAGCTGAAATTTTATCGAACACGTAATGGATCATTGTGTTTTCTTGCTTAGCTACAACTTCATTTTGATTCATCAATTTCTCTCGATCCATAGATGTCACCACCATCCAACATACCGATATGGGCTGATTACGATTTTAGTTGTTTGAGAATTTCTTGGAGCATCTCGTTGTTTTGTTTCATAGCTTTTGTATTCAATTCCATAGATTCGAGGAGGCTCATGATAGTTCTCTCAACAAAAACACCAATGTAATAAACCAAATACTCAAAGCTTGTTTTCTATTCACAAATAAGAGAATTATAATAGAAAAGAGATATAAGATAGGGAAGAAAGGTGTCAGCAAGGAATACTAAATCTAGAGATGGAAAAAGCCGTAGCCAAAACATTTAATTGCTATTTAAAATTTCAACAACCAAGTGAAAACACATCCACGCTTTAAAAAAGGAGTGGCACATCAATTCATCTTGCGCATGGCAATCAGAATCAACCAGAAAAGGCCAACAGAACGTCAAACGACAACTTGAACAACTCAGTTTTGCTAAGCCCTACACCATTTGCTAAGCCCGCTTGTTCCATGAACTCAACAAATTCATCCATACCGCACATTGGATTAACACATACACATCGTTCCCCAACCGATCGCACAACATTGAAGTCCCTCCAACACACCGCGGAATCAATTAACTAGACACATTTTTGTACAGCTCCTTCCATACCACAATTTGATCTTCCGTAATACACGGTGTTTATATAGTCACCATTCCACAAGGCCAATCTTCAATCAACCATACTCCCCTTATCGCCATGAACTTATGTGACATTGTCAAATCCTCCTTTCCAAACAATGATACATCCTACGCCATTAAAATATTGCTCTGACGACAATTGACGTGGCAAACCATAGTCAAAATTATCAGAATACCAGATCTTATGTACCATTGCTATCGACATGCATCCAGTTTCATTTCTTGAATGAACACCATCTCAAACTGATATTGTCGCAATCTATCATGGACTGTCTTCTTTTTGGTCTTAGGCCATGTCCTCTTATGTTTCAAAGACTATACATTTTGTTTTATCGGATCCCCAAATCAAATATTTCGGACACATGCGAAATTCACGCATGTAATTGAAAATGTTGAAGCATTGAAACTTTCAAGCAGCCTGTTCTTTTGAAACAAATTCCCACGTTTTTAAATGAATTGTAATATTAGTGATTTAAAATTATCCCCCTGTGAACATTCTTTCATAGTACGTTGTTATGCTCTTTGTCGATATGCTTATTATAATTGAATTCGACTGGTGGGTTAAATAAAAAAAATGTAAATATATTTTCTTAAAAAATTATCATTGTTTTTTAATAGTAAAAAATTATTATTGATAAACCAATTAAATTAGAATTTGATGATCTGATTAATTTGAAAATTGATCTTATTTTTACAACATTCGGCGAAACATTAAATATGATTCACTTGATCAATATAATATTTCGTTGTTTTTGCGAGACAATAAATTTATAGTAATTTAGATTTGAAATTGACATCTAAGCCAACAATATAAAGTTGCCTTTAAATACCAAGTCTATGAATAGCAAAACATAAAGTGAAGGGCTTCTGAAACAAGAATGAACGATGAGTTAACACTTCGCTCAAAGTTCGTTATGATAGAATTCATCCCAAAGATGTATGCAGTTCACTCAACCAAAGGTTCTTTCTAAAAATTATTCGAACACAACTCATTTAAATGGAATCCTAGACCCATACAAGTCAATTTCAAAAGAGCACAACAGCAACACAAATGCCTCGGAATGAACAACTTGGAAATCAGACAAAGCAGTCAGATTTACTTTCCCAACAATTCGTTTTTCAGACAAGGTCCCTGACCAGGGGCAGATCTGGGCCTAGGCCTACCTAGGCCATGACCCAGTCCATGCTCTAAAAATGTCCTTCATTTATATAGAGAGAGGTTTTGGGTAAGCAAAAATAACAAGAAATGTCCCAATATAAAATTAATGTTTAGTTTTTAAGCCTTAAATTAGTTCAAAAAATAAAATCTAAGTAAAATAAAAGGTAAAAAAATATTTCCATTTGTAATTTCATTACATTTTATAAATAATAAATAATTATTTTTAACAAATATAATATAAACATATTTTTTACTAAATAATTATTTTTTTAAATTGAATTCCCCAACATAATTAGGGTTTCACTTTACTGTATAATGTAAACAACAAAACAAAATAAAAATTAAGATTAAAATTAAAAGAAAATATTGTTTAAGGAAAAACATATAAATCATTTCCAATGTCTTTAGAAAAAGGTAATATAGGCTCTCGATGTGTCCTTCGGTGCATGCAATAACACAATACCTAAAAAGACAACAAAAACAAGCTAAGAAAATATATACAAAAACAAAAACAAAATAAACTAGTGCAAAGACTAATCCTAAAACAACCAGTTGCCAATCCTCGCAACGGCGCCAAGAATTTGTTTGTGCGTGTGATGTACTATAAATGATACGCAAATATGGTGCAAGTATACACGTCGAACAAGTAATAAAGTGATAAGTGAGTATTGTCTCCACATGGATTGAAGGTGTTTCAAGGTTAGTTTAAGCACACAAGTGCACGAAATGAAAATGAAGAATGTTGTGGCAAATCAAAACAGAGTGATGAATGTTGTAGCAAATCAGAACAAAGATATAAATGTTGTAGGAAATAAAGATAAAAGATATCGTGCTTAAATCAGTAGACAAACATGTCCTCTTACGCGTGCGAAACTCACTTGGGAATGTCTGACTAGGTTGTCTAGTAAACTTATGTTTTAGCTCTCTACTAGGGTTTACCTCTCTAACTTAGTCTATGCTCGACATGATTCACTCAAGGTGCTTCTTAACTATCTCTAGCAAGGAAATTGGGAGCAGGAAATGCTACTGCAATACCTCTTAGCGTAAAATCTATCACTGACAAGCGTCGTTTTACTCGCCAAAATAAATTGAAATAAACTACTTCAAACTAATATTAACACAAAGAAATTAAAGTAGAATAGAGGAAGAGGGTCGATCCACATGGAGTTCTGTTGGAATTGCTAATTGAACCTTGTCGTGATTTAGATCCTAGAAGTAGCTGAAAAATAAATAAAAAAGGGGGGTGGTTTGGCATGATTGAAGTAACGAGAAAATAGTAAAAAATTAAAGAAAAATTAAGTAAATAAAGTGAGGAATGAAGTAGAAAAATCACAAATATGAGAGCAGCCTCGAGCTAGCTTCGTCAATTCCCATGATCATTGAAAATAGATTTTTACTCCGGGAATCATGTCGGTTACAATCTACGAGGCCCAACCAATCGTAATTTGGTTTTCTCTCATGTAACCGATCTTCCCAAGTCTATCTTCGAAAGTCAATTCTTAAATAATTCAACCACGTCGATCGTTGTTAAAATACTTAGTTTAAAAACCGGAAAAGCCCGACTCACAAGTTGTCTCATTGAGAATCATTTCTAAATTCAACTTTCCTTAGCGGACCGCCGCTAAGAGTGTTCACAGGAAGTCGAAGTGCCACAGGCCGATCCTTCCTCCCAACTGTATAATTAAACAATTCCAGACCAATGGATCCTTTTTTATTTGAAAAACGTTTAAAACACTACACAAATCCTGGTATATAGCGGCACTTTTTGCGGCGTTTTTGGAAAAAACGCCACTAATTTTGAAGAAGTCGCGACATTTTGAAGAAAAAATGCCACAAATAACAAATTTCGTAGTGTTTATTGAAGAGCGCTGTAATATCAATGTCTATAGTGTCATTTTTATGAAGAAACACTGCAAAAGTATAACGTATAGTGGCGTTTGTAATACAACCGCCGCAACTGTTTATTTTTATGATACTCACTTTATTCCCTCAGTCCTCAGCCGATCCCCAATTATCCGAAAATCCTTAATTTTTCCTCAATTGCTCTCAATCTTTCACGCCGTTTCACTCTCAATCGGCTCTTAGCCCCTCATCTTGATCGGACAGGCAACCCCCATCGACATCGAGATTTTGTTGTTGCTCACACCACCATCTTCTTGATTCAGATTCTGTTGTCGTAGCTTCTTGCAGATGGTGTCATCCCTAATGAATATGGAATTAATCCGAAGTAAAAACAAAAAATTGGTTCAAAGGTGAGTCCTTTCTGCATGTCTTCTTCAATTAGAAAGGTTCCAGAAAAATCTGGACAATTCCTCGGCCGTCGCTTTCAAAAGAGTCGAAGAACTTACAGGCGAATTCGGAAGAAATCTTTCTTTTCTTCAGGTTCGTTGAACTCGTCGAATTTCATTTTCTTTACAAAAAAGAAAGAGAAAAGTTTTTTCGAGTTGTAACTTTGTAATATTTTAATGGTGCCTGCTGAGTTGGTTGCCAGAGTAGGAACCGAGGAACACGTATTTAATTTCTATGCTTAAACTGCTAATTTTGAGTCTAATTGGTTTACATTTTGATTAACTTGAAGGCTTCCTTGATAATTAAATTGCTTTAACTAACGCATGGCATGTAACCCCCTCGTCCCGGTCTGGACGACTGACCGGTCCGAGTAGGCTACACGGGGAAAACCGAAGTGCAACCCGCTAAGGCTCCCCTTCGGTTACCAACCCTAGAAATATTGTTTAATTATTATCTTGTCTAAATGGATTAATTTAATCCTATGTAAAAGGACAACAACGGAAGCAACAAACGAGACGATCAACCCAAACATCATTACAAAATAGTCCATTTTAGCTTAATATGCAGGCCGTATCGAAACACCCAAGGAGAGTATCGAAACGCCTTGACTAAGTCAACAGGCCGAAGTCAACACGAGGGGACCGTATCAAAACGCTGGTCAACCGTTCCGAAACGCCCTTAATGGTCAACTTCTCGTGGTCAACGATACGAAGATCGTTCCAAAACGCCTAGGCCCGTTTCGATACTTCAATTTATCGTCAAAATCTCAGATTTCCAGTGGCAAAAATGTATCAAAACGACCCCCTTGCGTACCGAAACGCTTGACCTGAAACAAGAGGTCGTATCGAAACAGGACCAACCGTTTCGATACACCTGCTGCGAGTAGACAGGTTTTAGCTGGTTTTTGGCACAAGGCAGCCCCAAATTCCAACCAAAACCTCCCACAACCAACCACACAACAACTCTAGATGCTAGACACCCTTAAACAACATGTTTCACACTCATCATACATATAAAAGCCACTCAAGTAAAACATTAAAATAACAAGGATTAATACATAGCATTTAACATAACATGTCTTAGACAAACACACTTAGCATTCATGCGAAAGGTATGAGTCTTCAAACATAAGGCAAATATGCAACAAGTAAATATGGTCTACAATACACAACATAAACGCATACACATGGCCAACATGAAATCAACAATTTAACATGCTCATCCAAACACAAAATCAACTAAGGAGTTTGACACCAACTCCTACAAGTATACACCCCCATCGTCTAGGCATTATTACAAATACATAAATCATACTTGAGCTAATTAAGAACTCCAAAAGCTCCTCCCTTGCCCACTTGCCTCCCGAACTCTAACGATCTGCATGTTTGAAATAAAGGAGAGCGTAAGCTAACTAGCTTAGTGAGAGAAGCTCTAAAATTCACAAGCATGCAATTTTCAAAACACTTTTCATAATTGACAATAAATCAATGGATGCACAAATGATTATCACAACAAGACTACACATGGCTTGCACATGCACAACAAACATACACACGATGGGACCACACATCACTGTTCGACTAGTAGTTTTCTTATGGGACCACTCATCACCTTACTCTATTACTAGTCACTACCGGTGGGACCACTCATCATCGTAGTTATGACAACCATCACGTGAGGCTCGACTTCAACTCAACTACACAACAACAACGGTATAAAACAACTCAAGATGCACATGATACCACAACATATAGCCACTCATCAACACATAACAAAAAGGTAGGAGGAATAACTTACACTTTGGTTTAGGTGAACCCTCTAGGTCCCACCCAAACCCCCAAGAGTTCCATTTCGAAAACAAATCAAAGTTTGACATTTCTACTCACCGTTGCTACCTAAATGGAAGTCGATAACCAAGCTCAAGTCTCCAAACTCTTTGGATTCGTTCCCGAGGCTTCACCAACAAGATTCCTTGCTTCTAATCATCCCAACACAATCAAAACAATCATAATTCAGTCCACGATTCAATGTAGAAAGCCCCGGACACAAACCAAACACAACATACATAATTTCAAGCTAAAGACAATCCCAAATTCCTCATTCCCGAGCAGCCTTAAAGCACAACCTAAAACCAATGTTTCCAACACTTATATTACTCCCAAAAGCTTCCAAAACAACCCTTACATGTAGCCTAACCATTAGCCAACAAGTTTCCACCTTAAACACCCCCAAAAATCAACATTTCAACTCTCTAAAATCTCCCTAAAACCCAATTTCGGAAAACAACTTAAAACCTTGTAAAAATCGAATATGTTGGACCTTATAGATTGTAAACATCTTACCTAACATAAACAAACCGAAAACTTAAGTTTAAGTCAATAAAGTTCACATTTGTAATCCAAACTTTCAAAACTCTAAAATACAAAAACCATTGAGGTTAATGAAAAATAATGGTACAAGCTTGTAAAGAAAAGTGAGGACAAGTCGAATATGGGCTTACCTTTGAAAAGTCCCTAAAGATAAGGGAGAATGGTGATGGAATAGTAACTTGGGGAAAAGGGAGCTTTGTGTCGTGAAAATGGAAATGGGAATGGGAAGAAGATGATCCAAAAGCTAATTTTTAATGTTTGTTTAAAATAAAAAGGCCAAAGACCAAAATACCCTTAATGAAATATGACATTTACAAATGGGAGATATCCATGGCTATTTGGGTTTGTTTTGAAAATAGTCCAACATAATTTATTTATTTTGAAAACCCGAGGCCCAAAATATTATTTTAATATTTTATTATTATTTTCACCCGACCCCCAAACCCGGGTGTTACATGGCAACACAGTCTGCTCTAAAATTCAGTGATTTTCAATTATTTTTAAATGAAAATTTGTTGGAATAGTTGCGATTATTCGAATAGTTGATGAAGTATTACTTTTAGCTCTCCTTTTATGTTCTATTTTTTAACATAAATATTTAATTTTGATTGATAAATGAATTAATGAATTAGTTTATAATTTTTTTTCATTAAAATATAATGGTGATTTATAAGTTATGATTGCAGTTTCTAAGAATTTTAATAGAGATTACTTGAAATTCATGTGGAAGAAGTTAGACCTTTAATTGTTTATAAATTGGAGAATTCAGTGAGCTAATAATTTGATTAAATAGAGTTACTCGGTTGTTAGGTGATATATATATATATATATATATATATATATATATATATATAATTTTATTTTCAGTAAACCAAAATGTAAGTGAAGCTCTGCTTTTGAAATTGCTTTAGCTGGATGATACTGAAAAGTTTCCCACCTTAACTTTATTTAAAATAATTTGTAATTTCAGACATTGAGACTTTTATTTTGAGATTATGTTTTTCCCTGCATTTGAATTTATTTCGGACGTCTTTATGAAATATTTAGTACATATTTTAATGTTCGAGTTTCATATATATTTAAGAAATTTTACATTAATTATTATTAATTAATTCAAATTGTATTTTAAAATATTTCTAAACCTAAGACTTATAACTTGAGGGGAAAGTTTTCAAACCTAACTTCCTAGATTCGGCCCATTCCTTTTGGGCCGGGTTTAGGGGTTACAAGGATAGCAAATCTGAATAAGACCGAGTTATTTGGAAGAAAAGTTTAGTAGACCAAAAGGATTGAGTTAAGTAGGTGATTAATAAGGTAGTTAATCTTGAAACCTGGTTAATAGAGTTAGAAGGATTCAACGTCAAATATTCTTGTATAAAATTTCAAAAATGCCCAAAATGTTTGAAAAGGACTAAAATAACCATGGCAATGAAAGTAACATAGAAACATACAATGGATTTGGTAAAACAACTGATTCATATGAAAATTTCGGAATTTGTTGGAACGTTCTTGTATTAAGACTTAAATCTTCGGTTTTGTAAGGTACTCGTATTTTGTAAGATTCTGAATAAATCTCTGAAGATAATTTATGGAAAAATATTTGTATATCCGAACTAATCAAAGTGGCGTAAGATACCAGACTGATTGACATGACCAAAGAGGATTGAAAACATCGATTCGGCTGAGTTGATCGGGATGAACGTAATGACCAGGAGACTGAAATATCCTTGGGTACTAATTGTCAAATTATCTGAAATGATGGATATACTCTCAAAATATGAAATGAATAAATAGTCGGAAGAGCTGAAAGGCTCTAAAGAATTGAAACACCTTCGGACATCGAGGTGACTGAAAATACCTCTAAGATTTGAAATGAGAAATATCAATAAAGACAAGTGAAGATAATGGCTCTGAAAGTGGTAATACACAACCCATGTTGGTTGGTCGTTTCAAGAACTATTGTGATGTTGGAAGAATACCATATAAAATCATGTCAGTGTTATTTGGAGGTATAATACACATGTTCGAATACTTGAAGAATACCAAATGAATACATGTTTGATTTTCCCCGTTGTACGTTCAATGGTTGCTTAGTGAAAAAGAGCTTTTGTTATACAAGGTAGTCGGTTTTAAGAAGTGAGTACTTAAGGGTACTGATTCGGCTAAATATTAAACACTGAAATGATGGTTTACGATCAGTTCAAAGGGAGTCAGAAACCTGATAAGTAACTAGAACTTCTGAACTCTGTACATCACTGCTTTTACTTGATAGTCTAATTACCAAATTACCTCTGAAGGTCGAAGTGATCAAAAATGCCCTCGTAGGCTTAAATGATTGGATCAATATTCTCAATGTGTCAACTTCTGAATGTTTTTTTGAACTGTTAGTATCGAGCTCCCTCGCCTACGGACCTCGTTCTAAAACTAGTCTAAAATTGTCAGACGTTCTATGCTCCATTTCTAATAATTATCTGTAACACCCTATATTAAAGAGGAGATGTTTAAAAAAAATGTAGCTGTGAAGGTTTGAACCCATGACCTTTTGGGTATTGTGCTTAAGGCTTAACCATTTGAGCTAGGACCATCTTTGTTCTTTTTCTACACAAATTAAATTTTAAATATTCTTATGTATAGTTTGGGCCAATAATAAATCTGGTTTGACTCTTCACCTACACAGGGAGATGGTTCGAATATGGAATGGTTCTAGAATGCTCTCACCCCTTTTCTCCCTAGCCAGCATTCAGCTCCAGTCCCGACCACCGCCACGACGTTGCCATCACCGCCGGCATCCTTAGAAGCGCCACGGCGTCGTGACCTTACCCCTGGCTACCACGCGCGCCCTTGAGCAGCGGTGTGCGGTGGAACAACGAACGAAGTTCGGCAACTTCGTGGACCACGTCTGTCGCGTTTCCGGCCGATCCACCGCCGATATTGGCTCACCGTGGGCACGACCGAAATCCTTGTGTCCGGATCTACAAAGCCTGAGCCTGCCGCCTCCGTTCGCCGCCGATAAGCCCTTCGTCGGAGCTTCGACATTTTCGAGACCCATATTACATTTTTCGGTGAAATCGAGCAATTTCGAGCCTCCGGCGAGTTTTCCGACCACCGTCCGGCGACCGGAGTATTTCGGGTATGCAAGTATCTCGGTATTCGAAATATCATGGGACATCCAATCCGGATTCGAATGCGATCGAATGTAGTATCAGGAGTCAACCGGTATACCTCGGAACTAAGGTAATACATTACTACCCCTTGTATGCTTTATGCACATGTTAATATCCGGTTAAAGCATGCATGCTTATGATAAGTGTTTTGTGAAATCTGCTTAAGCTGAATTCGATACGAAAAATAAGTATGAGATGTTGGATATGAAATTACGAAAATGCCCTTTGAGCATAAGTATGACTCAACTACCTTCTGATAAAGGAAATGACCTAAAATCTGCATTCGACCTGATTATGTAATTTACACTACCCAAGATGTATGTTTTAATGAAAAGACTTCGACATTAAAATGCAATTCGTGTGATACAAACTCGGATAATCCCTCAAACTCTGTATAACACTTGAATGAGAATTCTCTGGAAATATTGTTGAAATTATAAGTCGATCCTTATGACAGTAATGCGTGAATTAAATGAGAATGATCGTAATGACCAAAAAGACGCTAACGCCCTCGAGCACCTAAATGTTTGATTAATTTGAACGACGTTATACCCCCAAGTTCTGTAATGAATGAATCGTCTATAAAGGGGCGGAGAGTTAAGACGACTTAATACCGTTTGAGTACGTGAATGATGGAGGCACTAAATGGTAATTCAGAAAGAAATGGTGGATTTATCCCAATTTTCAAAATGACTGAAAAGCCCTCTTGAGTCAAATATGCAGTTATGCATTTGACGAAATTCTGAGATTTCTGATAAGACTTTAAGGGCTAAAGCGCCCTAAGTGTTAGGAAGCACACTCATGTATGATAATCACTCCTGATATTATAATAAGGTTGAAAGTTTTTTTCGCACAGAATATAAGTTCGACTACTCCGCGGTAGATCTGGTGGTGAAATACAAAAGCAACCGTTCAGATATACTATACAGACAGATACATTAGAAGGGTTGGTTAGAAATGCAAGATTGAGGTAAGTTAGTTCGAATGGTTTTGGAGGCTCGATAAACTTCTGGAAACATTAAATATTGTGAATCGTCATATCATCATTAATGGGCTAAATTACGAAAATCACCCCTGATAGTTAAATGACCAAGATGCCCTCGTTGGCCCAAGTAATCAAAATAGCCCTGAATGTATCCGATACCGTGAAGGATCTTGACATAGAAATCTCTGAATGCCTGGTTGGAAATTTGATGAGCAAACAGAATTCCCGAGCCACTGTTTATGCCTTGTTGGTATAAATTATCAAAATGTCTGTGTATGATAAAATGACTATAATGCCCTTGTAAGCTTAAATGGCTGAATCACTCAGGATATGCCAAAACTCTCAAAGGTCTTGATGTATCACTTCCTAAATATCTGGGTTAAGCAGTTTGTATGAACCCCTTCTAATAGGGGCCACGTTTCAGAAATCCGTTCAAATCGTCACAAGTTCAATATGTCTCATTCTGTATATGCCAAGCATCTCTGAGAAGTAATCTATCTCATCTAGTGTGTTCCATGTGTGTACTATATTCTGTTGAATGAACTGCATGACATTCTCTGCCTACTTGATAGTATGATATGTTAGCTTGATATATGATGGAACAATCTGTTTGCATAATGTATACTGAAATGTCTGCTCTGCTCAATAGTATGCCCATTTATCTGTCAAAAGTATGAATTCTTCCGTTTCTGATGTTATAAATAAAATATTTGTTATATATATTCTGTTAACCATGTCTGGAATCTGAACACTGAATTCTGTCTGGGGTATACTGTTGGGTTATGATATGAAGTCTCTGTCGGTACAGCCCTGATCAAGCTGGTAAATCCTTATGGACTCAAGGTCTCCCCTTGAGTGGCACCTACGCCCATCGGGCCTAGGGTAAGTCCTTATGGACCTAAGGCACCCCCTTAGGTGGCACCTACGCCCATCGGGCCTAGGGTAAGTCCTTATGGACTCAAGGTCTCCCCTTGAGTGGCACCTATGCCCATCGGGCTTAGGGTAAGTCCTTATGGACCTAAGGCACCCCCTTAGGTGGCACCTACGCCCATCGGGCCTAGGGTAAGTCCTTATGGATGCAGTTCTGGGGGACTGCATATTGGTGTAAGGTTGGAGGGTATTTCTTGTAAACATCAGTATGAACATTGGACATTTGCATTTAATCTGTTATGTGCTCATGTGATGTAATGTTAGGTACTTTTGTATGTTGATCTATACTTATGCATGTTGATCTGTACTTATGCATGTTGATCTGTACTTATGTATGTTGATCTGTACTTATTGGAACACACTAGACGCCAAACTCTCTGATTCCTACCTCGTATGTTACCAGCCTATATAATTTTCGTTTAATTCTTAAGGTCTGATTAAAGAACACACTAGGCGTTAAACTCATTGTTTTCATCTTCTCAATCTATCAGATTGTAATATTCTCATCTGTTACTCGATGAGTGAATAAAGAACAAGTGTCGTTATCCTCAAGTAATGTTATCCTGAAATAAAGGAAAGGGAAAAGAGAACTGTCACTTCTTGGATCATCATGAAAATGTTATGCTTACAATATGTCTACATGAACGTATAGCATCTTTTGGTAGTTCTGTATTACTGAGCTTTCCCAAGCTCATGTTGTTTTTACCATTTCAGGATAAAAGATCAGGCAAGTTGCACCTATCAACGTCGGTATGGGAGTTTCTTCGGCTCGTCAAGGAGTATGGTATATGTGTAACTAGGGGCATGTGTGTCGTGTTTGTATTATACAAATGAGTCTGAAACTATTTTCCGCAACTGGTATTATGATTGTTTTATCATTTGAACGATTTCAGAAATTGTATTTTAAATCAGATATTTATTTTATGGTTTTAAAGGTTTAACCATATGTTTATTTGAAATTTTTCAGTGGGTCGCTCTTGTGACCCTAATGTGACTTCCTAGGATCCGTGAAACGCATAGGCGGGTCTAGGGGGTTACATTATCAAGCGTCTTTGAGAAATATATTGAACCATAAAGTGTGTACCCTATATCCGTGAATACACTCTACTTTAAACTAAGATTATCTGCTCTGAATTAAAAGTATGACTCTGTTACCCGTAATGAAAGCTCAACTCTTGGATTTTGTCCTCTGATAAAAAATATATGATATCCGTCTTTTGATACAAAAATAAATCTTATATATGTCTTCTGATATAAAAATATATATGATATTTTTTTTCTGATATTACTGTCTTCTAACTATAAACTAAATTTCATATGGCGTATATTATCAGGGATATAAATGAAAATATGTAGGCTCGGCGCTGGTAAGCCCTTTTGGACCTAAGCTCATACGCCCAATGGGCCTAGGGTAAGTCTTTCTGGGCCTAAGGCATTCCCTTAGGTAGGCTCCTATGCCTCAGGCCTAGGGTAAGACCTTCTGTATGCAGTTCAGGGGGAATTGCATTTTGGAATTTGGTTGTAGGGTAGTTAAGTAAATTAATAAAACTTTTTGACCACTTCTGAAACATACCCATCTAAATTACTATATCAATGTTGAACTCTCGCGCTTATGAACCACTCTGAACTCCTTGATTCAACTTCTGAAATCTAAACCTTTAGCTTTAGACTAAATAAAGAACAACTTTGTTACCTTCTGATAATGCTTCACTGAATTATCAAATCATACTTTGAGCATACCGTTGCCCAGTTCATCATGACAATGTTAAGCTTGCCATATTTCTGCTTGTGCTTTTAGCATCTCGAAGCTCACGTTGTTTTTACCATCACATGTTAAAAGATCGACCACGTCCCAGCTGTCAACGTCGGTATGGGAGTTTCTTCGGCTTTTCTTGCGGAATACAATACCTGTGTAATTAGGGGGCATGTATGTCTCGTCATGTTTCATGTTGAGATTGAAACTTGTATTGGTAACTTTTATTACAATTTTTGTCCTATCGTCTAAATGATTTCTGAAATTGTATTTTAATTTTTAAACTTGATTTATGGTTTCAAATGGTTTGACAATTTGTTTTACATGAAATTTGAATGTGGGTCGCTCTGGTGACCGTAATATGACTTCCTAGGATCTGTGCTAACGCATTGGCGAGTCTAGGGGGTTACAACAGATAACTATATCGTCGATCCAAAAACCGGATATCTAAAAAAACCGGATCATATTCGATCTGATATCTAACAATGAACACCCCTACAAAATTTTTTAACAAGTCCTTTATCCAAACCACTAATTCAAAAAGCTCCAAAAGTGAGACTTTTCAAAATGAGAGGTTTCACCCTAGTCCGCAATTACAATCATCTATTTATCAAATATCTAATTTAGCAGATATGACTGGTCAAACTTCTAAAAATACTTCAAATCTCTAATTTTGGCTCAAAAAGTTGTTTACCAAACATGACTTCTCTCTCCACTGAAGAGTTCTTGAGAAACATAAATTAAGAAGATCAAATCCCTTGCATTTACTCTATAGTTTCTTCAATCCAATTGAATATTTGGTAAGCTCATGTTCTTAACCTCCTTTTTGATATCATTTTTATTAAGGATTAAGCTTAGCAAATCCTAGGTTAAATTTCCATGGATTGAATTTTTAGAGAGATATACGGTATATTATGAATGCTAGGATTGATTTTAAGCCTATTTATGTTATCCTTATGATTTGTATACCATGTAACTATCTTAGCCTAATACTTTGAGGTATTAGGAGTTTTTCATGACAATTTGATTTGGTATTGATGGATTTATGTTTTTTCATATTAGATAAAGTGGAAGTAGAGGGAACATTAGATTGAAAAGGGAAATCTAAGAAAAATCAAGCTGATGTGATAATTCGCGATCAAGTTTAGCTCTGGAACCTTCGGTGAGTGTAGTTGAGTCTCGAGAATGGTTCGGAGCTTTCCTGAATGTGTTTTGTTTGAATTATGGTTCATAAGCATGGTTGTGAAATGTTTGAAAGCTCATATAGAGCAAGCTTGGTGAAATGCTAAGTTTGGTAAGTTAGGTCAGCTCAATTGAGTGTTATATGTTTTGAATATAATGTTATGTTATGGAAAGGCATGAGAAAAATGATTCTTAGATGACTATGAACCTTGTTATGCTAAGTATGAACTTAAAGTTCAATTTCAACGTTTGACATGATATGAAATGCACTTATGATATGGAGCTATAAGCTCATCTATGAATTAAGCTATGTTAATGATAAGATGATAAGCTTTGGAGTTATGCTCAATATGATATGTGTGACTTTTGGAGCTTCAAGCTCACTTATATGTTTATGAATAACTTGATTAAGAAATCTTGGATTCAAGTTAGCCCCGGGTATAGTTGACATGCCATAGAGTCCATTTTAGCTTAGTTTATGGGGATTATGATACACGGATTGACCTTTCTTTGTTTAGTGGCGACAGTAGGAGAGATGAGTTATTGGTCATTGGCGATAGTAAGAGGGGTTGACCTTTCTTTGTTTAGTGGAAACAGTTGGTTGGGGATTCATGTACACTAGTGCTATTGAAATACAAGGAAAACTTTGAATAAACATTTTGATAATTGACTTTGATATGAGTAAGTTATATATTACTTTGGGTAAATGAATATGCATGACATTGATATGAAAAGTTATAATGCCTGCCAAAGATTAAGATATATGAAAAAGTATGTCATGATGTGCTTTGATAAGTAATTAATATACAATGGAAATGATAATATGCTAAGTTAATAAGTTAAAAAGAGAAATATGGTTATAAACATATTATCTATTATATGATCTTCAGTATGTATTCTTGCATTTATTTCTATATTATCAAGTTGACTAGCTCACTAAGTAGTCTAAGCAATATAAGCTTACGTTGTATCATCTCATGCATTTTAGGTGCAAGTTCTCCGTAGAATCGATCGTGATTGCAAGCTGGAAGTCATCTCATACGGTGATCCCGTGTCGATACTAAGGTTAGGTTTGAAGTACTAGTGTTTTGGTACAGTACTTTAAGTATGATACCAACATTGGGTTCGTAACTTCAGCGTACCAATACGGTACCTAGAGTACCGATACATGTTTTGGGTTCGATGTTTGAGTATTGGTAGGTGTACCAGTACGATACCTTGAGTATCGGTACCCTTGAGTATTGGTAGGTGTACCAGTACGATATATTTGGATGAGTTTCTTTCATCAAAAGAGTTGGATTTTTGTCAAAAATGCATTGTTTTATTGGGCCATCAAATGTTTTTCTTTGATTTTTAAAAAGGACCAAAATTTTATAAAATTACAAATTAATCATTGAAGTTAGGTCGTTATGATATTGACCATCCAACTGGATCTTAATAACTATAAATATGCCTGAGGTAGACTTAGGTCGTGATGATATTGATCATCCAACTGGATCTTCCACAAATGAGGAAGATAACACTCGGAAAAGCCCTACGAATCCTTAGGAAGTTAGGAATAACCCTCTGAACCCTCAGGATATTTCAAACGATCCACTGGCACCTCCCAACACCCTGTACAAAGGGACAAAGACCCACACAGCTTAATAAATCACCCTTCTTCTCCACCCTGAACAAAACCACAAAGGGACAACCACAAAGAAAACCAAAGCTAAAACTCGCCAAACAAAAATGCAGAAAAACAAACGGTTCCATCATTCAACTTCTACACTATAAAAGTAACCTTTCTTAAGAAGCAAAACCCAAGAAACAATATAATTCAAAACTGATTTTTAGAATTTCAACAACCAAGTGAAAACACATCCACGCTTTAAAAAAATGAGGGGCACGTCAATTCATCCTGGGCATGGCAATCAGAATCAACCAGAAAAGTCCAACAGAACGTCAAACCGCAACTTGAACAACTCAATTTTGCCGAGAGTTTCTCTTCTAAGCACAAAATACATTATGAAAACAATAGATGGTAAAGTGGCACACGTTACATCAATCTTATTAAACCAATGCCAAAATCGTCATGGACGGCGCTCACAATGCAACACCCATGATACGACAGACCCCTACACCATTTTCTAAGCCCGCTTGTTCCATGAACTCAACAAATTCATCCATACCGCACATTGGATTAACACACCTACATCGTTCCCCAGTCGATCACACAACTTTGAAGTCCCCTCCAACACACCGTAGAATCAATTAACTAGACACTTTTTTGTACAACTCCTTCCATACCACAATTTGATTTTCCGTAATACACGGTGTTTATATAGTCACCATTCCACAAGGCCAATCTTCCATCAACCATACTCCCCTTATAGCCACGAAATTATGTGACATCGTCGAATCTACCTTTCCAAAAACCGATACATCCTACACCATTAAAATATTGCTCGGACGACAATTGACGTGGCAAACCATAGTCAAAATTATCAGAATACCAGATCTTATGTACCATTGCTATCGACATGCATCCAGTTTCATTTCTTGAATGAACACCATCTCAAACCGATATTGTCGCAATCTATCATGGACTGTCTTCTTTTTGGTCTTAGGCCATGTCCTTATATGTTTCAAAGACTATACATTTTGTTTTATCGGATCCCTAAATCAAATATTTTGGACACATACATGCGAAATTCACGCATGTAATTGAAAATGTTGAATCATTGAAACTTTCAAGCAGCTTGTTCTTTTGAAACGAATTTCCACGTTTTAAATGAATTGTAATATTAGTGATTTAAAATTATCCCCCTGCGAACATTCTTTCATAGTACGTGGTTATGCTCCTTGTCGTTTTCAAGCAGCATGTAAATGGCTTCATCGGTCGATCACCGAAATTGGTCGCCGGAGACGCCTTTGGCCGTGATTCTACCCGAAAACGATAGATCGTTAAACCAACGTTTCAACGCACATGTCAACAACACGAAACAAACGAGAATATTACCGGGAAGAAGCCCGAAATATAAGTTTCGGTCGGAAAAACACGTAGGTTCGATGAGACCTTTTCCAGTGGCGAAATGTCGATTTTTCGAAAGGGTTTTGCTCGCTTAGCCGCAAGGAACTCAACGGTGGTGGTGGTGAAATGAACGAATACCCACGACGAACGAAATTGACAAATAACTGAAGGCTTTAACCCTAAGTTCATTGAACCTTAACCTTTCGATTGGCGGTGATCAGGACGAAGGGTGTGCGAGTGACTAAGGGGGTTTTGCTCGGGACTCGACGACGAGCACTTTGGCACCGACGGTGAACGGCACGACATGGCGGTGGGGGAAAAACGATGGTGGCCGGTTGTTTGCGGAAGGTGAAGGGTTAGTGAGGGGGTAGAGGGTTGTGGTACCTTTGAGGGGTAAATGGCCCAATTAAATGCTATTAATTGGGCTGGTTGAGATATTTTGTTATTTTATTATTATTTCAAGAACCACCAGCCGTTAATAAAGAATATGAAATTATACCTTCGAACCCACCAGCCGAGTTCTTACCACTTTATCGGGAAAGCCATGATTGATTGTGCACATATATTAATAAAGCGATGAAGGCATACAAACTTAATAATCAAATATGCTATGAATAATCCCGAAAGATATAAAAATACTTGAAATAGATGAGAATTAAGAATAACAAGAAGATCTCACTAAAAGTACTTGAAAATATCCTTGATCCTAACTTGACTAGAAAAAGAGGGGTTTAACCAATCATGGAGTTGACGGCGACAATAAAGGTTTTTGGTTGCTTGATGGTTCTTCTAGGGTTTTATTTTCTCTTCCCCTTATGACAATATTTATGAGGAAAGTCTTTTACATCAATAAGGGGAAGAAATTAAATTAAAGCACGTAACTCTAATCCTACAATAAACGCAATATAGTAGAAGTCCACTTCAAATAGGATTTCTTCTTCTCTAAGGAATTACAACCGTGCCCACCCCTTATCTACCGAATGCTACTGTATTGCGCAACTAAATCTCCCAAAGTGTTCAAATTGTGCTAAAACTCTTATTTTATGCATTAAACATTCCTTAGCCATAAAACACCTGAAAAATCAAATAGAATCCAAAACAAGGGCTTTGAGATAGATTAGAAAAATTAAATCTTGTCCCTCTTAATTTTGAGCTTAAACACTTATTAATCCCTTTTATTTTTAAATTCAATATTCTTACCCCTCTCAATGTTCGATCATGACTTCGTCCCAGTGTGAGCATGTTATACCCCTTTCCCCAGGTTAGGAGCAAGGAGTATTACTACGTTTAACTTATCAACTTGTTACAAGACATGTCAATTTTCAGGTCCATCTAAAACTTTTTATCTTATAACTTATCTTGTTACCTAACCTTATTACCTATACATCAAGAAAATTCAAATCAAACTATCATGTGAACTATCTCAAACAAATTCATATAAACAACATGCCATTCAAATACTACATATCATATAATCATGTAAACCATTCAATTCAAGGCGTATCAAACAAAATCTTATCATTCATACATACTCTCCATTCAAAAGCTCCCTAATAGGAGTAATACTATTTTCATTCACTTAAGTAATTCTTATAATCATGCATTAATCTAGATATCAATTTACCATTTAGGTCTTACTTATTTTTCAAGTAAACAATTTGGTCATTCTTATAATTCAAGTAAACGATTTGGTCATTCTTAGAGATCAAGTAACCTATTAAACATGCTTCAATACATCAAACCATACAATCATGTAAGCCTATAATCAAACTTACTTTGATCTATTTCTTATAAGCATTCATATTAACATGTCGGGTTTCGGGTCTACAGTAACATGTGCAATACGGGTTCAGGTCGTTCTCGGTCGGATGCAAGTCGGGTTCGGTTACTACAATAATAGGTTCAACTCGGGTCCGGGTCAACAACAATCAGTTACAGATCGGGTTCGGGTCATCGAATCCTCGGGTTAAACCAGGTTCTTACTCAAGCAAGTTTCAGTCAGGTCTTCAGGTCGGGTCAGCTTTTTACATCCCTAAGACTTTGGCTCAAAAGTGGTTTTCTAATGGTCATATTTACCTTCTTCAGATAAGAACATCCCAATTCCTCGAGCGAACTATAAAGATCCGTGTCCTTGAACTATAAAGATCCACAACATGATTCTCCATTGTCCCAATAGTCTCATTAATTGGTTGATCGACAATTTCGCTATAAGTTGGAGCTGAAATTTTATCGAACACGTAATGGATCATTGTGTTTTCTTGCTTAGCTACAACTTCATTTTGATTCATCAATTTCTCTCGATCCATAGATGTCACCACCATCCAACATACCGATATGGGCTGATTACGATTTTAGTTGTTTGAGAATTTCTTGAAGCATCTCGTTGTTTTGTTTCATAGCTTTTGTATTCAATTCCATAGATTCGAGGAGGCTCATGATAGTTCTCTCAACAAAAACACCAATGTAATAAACCAAATACTCAAAGCTTGTTTTCTATTCACAAATAAGAGAATTATAATAGAAAAGAGATATAAGATAGGGAAGAAAGGTGTCAGCAAGGAATACTAAATCTAGAGATGGAAAAAGCCGTAGCCAAAACATTTAATTGCTATTTAAAATTTCAACAACCAAGTGAAAACACATCCACGCTTTAAAAAAGGAGTGGCACATCAATTCATCTTGCGCATGGCAATCAGAATCAACCAGAAAAGGCCAACAGAACGTCAAACGACAACTTGAACAACTCAGTTTTGCTAAGCCCTACACCATTTGCTAAGCCCGCTTGTTCCATGAACTCAACAAATTCATCCATACCGCACATTGGATTACAACATACACATCGTTCCCCAACCGATCGCACAACATTGAAGTCCCTCCAACACACCGCGGAATCAATTAACTAGACACATTTGTGTACAGCTCCTTCCATACCACAATTTGATCTTCCGTAATACACGGTGTTTATATAGTCACCATTCCACAAGGCCAATCTTCCATCAAACATATTCCCCTTATCGCCACGAACTTATGTGACATTGTCGAATCCTCCTTTCCAAACAACGATACATCCTACACCATTAAAATATATATTGCTCGGACGACAATTGACGTGGCAAACCATAGTCAAAATTATCAGAATACCAGATCTTATGTACCATTGCTATCGACATGCATCCAGTTTCATTTCTTGAATGAACACCATCTCAAACCGATATTGTCGCAATCTATCATGGACTGTCTTCTTTTTGGTCTTAGGCCATGTCCTCTTATGTTTCAAAGACTATACATTTTGTTTTATCGGATCCCCAAATCAAATATTTTGGACACATGCGAAATTCACGCATGTAATTGAAAATGTTGAAGCATTGAAACTTTCAAGCAGCCTGTTCTTTTGAAACGAATTTCCACGTTTTTAAATGAATTGTAATATTAGTGATTTAAAATTATCCCCCCTGTGAACATTCTTTCATAGTACGTGGTTATGCTCTTTGTCGATATGCTTATTATAATTGAATTCGACTGGTGGGTTAAATAAAAAAATGTAAATATATTTTCTTAAAAAATTATCATTGTTTTTTTAATAGTAAAAAATTATTATTGATAAACCAATTAAATTAGAATTTGATGATCTGATTAATTTGAAAATTGATCTTATTTTTACAACATTCTGCGAAACATTAAATATGATTCACTTGATCAATATAATATTTCGTTGTTTTTGCGACACAATAAATTTATAGTAATTTAGATTTGAAATTGACATCGAAGCCAACATTATAAAGTTGCCATTAAATACTAAGTCTATGAATAGCAAAACATAAAGCGAAGGGCTTCTGAAACAAGAGTGAACGATGAGTTAACACTTCGCTCAAAGTTCGTTACGATAGAATTCATCCCAAAGATGTATGCAGTTCACTCAACCAAAGGTTCTTTCTAAAAATTATTCGAACACATACAAGTCAATTTCAAAAGAGCACAGCAGCAACACAAATGCCTCGGAATGAACAACTTGGAAATCAGACAAAGCAGTCAGATTTACTTGCAACCATTTGTCCTTCAATCTGTCCTAAACATAAACATGCATAACAAGTGAAGGAAATAAATTACAAATGATGAAACTGTTAACACCTTATATAAATGATGAAACTGCATTCATTTGATTGATCCAATTGACCAAGGCTTAAACCGAAAATGTTACTAATCTACCTAATAAATTGCATTTTACAAAGTGATATGATACGCCTACTGCCTGCCATTGAAACTTTCCCCTGGTGTTTGAACAAACTGTTGCACTTGTCCTGAGTTTTGAATCGACGGTTTAATTTGGTTATCGTCTTTAAGTTCCACTACATCTCTGATGAAATATTCGTTATCCTTCATGAAATTGATCATGTCGTCAATATCGTCTTCCGTAAATGCTCCTCTAAAATTGGTATCCGAGTGCGACGATGTGAATGCTGTAGGATAGGGCACTGTGGGTGAAGCTGAAGTAGAGGACATAATGGTTGAAACATGGTCTTCTTCAACTATGCTGCTAAACCTCGCCCTTTTTCGTGGTGACTCATCATCATCATCCATGATTCTGTTTTTATTTCCGATGAAATATTCGTTATCCTTCGTAAAATTGAGCATGTTGTCAATATCTTCAGCCGTAAATGCTCCTCCAAAATCGGAAACCGGGTGGGACGCTGTGGGTGATGCAGGAGAGGGCGGTGTGGGTGAAACTAAACTGCTAATCCTCTCCCTTTTTTGTGGTCGCTCATCAATGTTGATTCTGTTTTTGTTGTAGATGGCACACAGTACATAATCTCTCTGCAATATTGAAAACAAAAGCTATAAGTTTTGCTGCACCACTTTTATACTGAAGAATCAAACTGATATATGTAAAACACATTGCAAGCACTCCATGGCTGCAGACAATACCATAGTTTATATGAATATATTTGAACGATGAATGTTATTGATTTAGGGTTTAATATTTGGGTTTTATTTTGATGCACAAGCTGTGTAAATTTTTTTTACACATTCCTTTTATAAAATTTAAAATCTAAATCACAAACCCTAGCAACCTAAAACCTAAGCCCTAAATCCTAAACTCTAAATTCTAAATTCTACCCATAAACCTTAAATTATATACCCTACATACTAAACCCCTAAACCCTAAACTAAAACCCTAAACCCTAAACCCTAAAATTAAAGGGCTTGTGTAAACTAAAGTTTACACAGCTTGTGCATCAAAGTATTTTCCTTAATATTTTATAAAACAATAAAGTATACGTCTAACATATTATACATGGAAAGAAAGAACGTGTATTAAGGAAAGTGAATAGGGAACTTACATGATCGTCATGGCGAAGTGAAAACTCATGCATCAGCCAATGCCCCTTTCCACCATTGTTGGACTTGGAACCTTTAACCTTAAAAACGAAAAGTTTCTTAAACCCTATAAGATTGTTCTTAGAATCTTTAACATCATCGGTTCTCTGTCCCTTCCACGTGCCGCAACCCGCTGTCCTATCGATTCTACGACCCTTGCCATTCTTCTTCAGCTTGCTGAAGATGTAGAACGTTTTAGATGATGTCTCGCCGAAAATATTCCAGGGATCTTTGTCTTCACCGCCGTAGATTTCGCAGTCGCATATGACATCGCAGGGTAATGGTTCGCCTTTCACCTTCTTCGTTAAGTAGCATTCAATCAGCTGAACTTCGGTTGGATTGAAGCGGAAACCTACGGGAATGTTGGTCATCCAGGAAGCCATAATCTTTTTGGTGGCGATGGAGTAAGGAAAAGGCTGTGGTTTATTCAAGTTAAGGAAACCTAATAGCTAAATGCAAAGTGTTTTTACATTTTTATTCTTCGTAAATCCATTTATATGAGGGACGAATGCACATTACTTGCGTGAGGGGGCAACTTTGGTGGTTTAATTGCATTTTAAACCATTGATAGTTTTAAAACTATTATAAATAAGTCATTGTCCGTTTTCTTCACACACACAAAAAATCATTGTCCCTCCCAAAATTTCTGGTTTATTTGATTTTTGGGATCTTGTTAGTTTTATAATTAATGAAATTAAGTATCGACTCAATATTTTATTTTAATTACTCTTTAGTACTTTAATTTCAAAATTAGAAAAATAAAACCCTAACTCCCTTAATTTTATAGTTTAATTGTTTTTTTTAAGACCCTACTCATTTTAAAGTTAAGAAACTTCCCTCCTCATGAGCAAATCATGGCTATGTGTCTAATTTATACACATATCGGTAGGGGGTTTACAGTTAATTGGTTCACAAGAAAATAAAAAATATGTCACGATATCCGAAATTTGATATATTTTTAATCTTAATTATTACATTTTAATTGTCATGTAGGATAATTAGGATAAATACTTAAAACTGAAATTATTATTTCTCTTTATTTATTTACTAATATTCGAGACACATATGTATGTGTGTCAAGGGGGATTAGGCCCATTTTATAAATATTACATATTTCATAATTTTCGTTAAATAATAATTTTATACATGTAAAAATTAAGTAATTAAATTAAAAATGCAAGAGCTAATTAAATAATTGGGCAAATAGAGTCTGAAGTAAGGAAGGATGGGCATACGCCCCACAATTTTTGGTCTAATAAAAATTTAGGTACCGATAAGTTTAAATATTAGAAAAATTAAATCTTGTCCCTCTTAATTTTGAGCTTAAATACTTATTAATCCCTTTTATTTTTAAATTCAATATTCTGACCCCTCTCAATGTTCGATCATGACTTCATCCCAACGTGAGCCATACTTAATTTATAAGATAATATTTTATTTTTGGTCTAATAAAAATTTTCTTCTTCAATTCACCAAGGAAGCATCAAAGCTCACTTTCCCTCTCTTTATTTCTCTCAAATTCGGCAGCAACACTAGAAGGAGAAGATGAATAGCATCCTTCTCTTTCCTTCCTCCCAGTAGTGTAATCTAATTACACTTAGCCATTCTATGCCATTTCCATGTGCAAATGTCAATTTCTTTAAAATTCAACATGCAATCATCCACTTTTGTTTGGTTACAAATTGGTCCTTTTTAATTTTGGTCACTAAATTTTCAATTCCTTCTATTTTGCCACTAATTTCAAGATTTCTTTATGATTTAATAAAATTAATTTCACATCGCACTTCTAGGCTATGATTTGGGACATTACAGAGCCATACTTAATTTATAAGATAATATTTTATTTTTATAATTAATAAAAATATCATACTTGTGAGACGTTGTACTCAAACTTTGGTAAATTGTCGTTTCTAATGAAACAAAACTTATAGTTGTATAAAAACCCTAAATGTAACCCCCTAGACCTGCCTATGCGTTAATACGGATCCTATGAGGTCACATTAGAGTCACCGGAGCGACCCACGTTAAAATTTCAAATAAACAAATTGCTAGACCATTAAAATCGTAAATCAAGTTTTGAATTAAAATACAATTTCATAAAATGTTCAGACAATAAAACAACATGTGATAAAAGTTGCTAATACAAGTTTCATACTCGAATATAAATCAAAACGTGACATACATGCCCCCTAATTACAGAGACCATACTTCGCAAGCAAGTCGAAGAAACTCTCATTCCAACGTTGACAGCTGCGACATAGTTGATCTTCTATCCTGTGATGGTAAAAACAACGTGAGCTTCAGAAAGCTCAGTAATACAAACTACCAAGAGATGCTAAAGGTACAAGGGTATATGACAACTTAACATTTTCATGAACAATTAGGCAACAATAAGCTCAAATACGATTCGATAACTCAATGAAGCATTATTAGGAGGTCACGGAGTTGTTCTTTATTTGATCACCCGAACCGTAAGAGGTGAGTCTAAAGCCAAAGGTTCAAAAGAGATTCAGATTTCAGAAGTTGAATCAAGGAGTTCAGAGTGGTCCATTAAACGTGAATTGTAAGTTTACCGAGGGCTCAACATTGATACATTAATTTAGTAGGGTATGTTTCAGAAGAGGTAAGAAAGTTTTATTAATTTACTTAACTAACCCAACCGAACTCCAAAATGCAATCCCCCTGAACTGCATACAAAAGGTCTTACCCTAGGCCTGAGGCGTAGGAGCCTACCTAAGGGGATGCCTTAGGTCCAGAAAGACTTACCCTAGGCCCGTGGGCGTAGGAGCTTAACAGAAAGACTTACCCTAGGCCCATTGGGCGTAGGAGCTTAGGTCTAGAAGGACTTACCAGCACTGAGCCTACAAATCATTATTCATATCCCATATAATATACCCCAGATGATTTCAATTTATATTCAGAAGACAATATTACAAAAAATAGCTATCAAATCTATTTTTATACCAGAAGATAGATATCAAATTTATTTATTTATTTTATTATTATTATTATTATTATTATTATTATTATTATTATTATTATTATTCCGTATTCAATGTCATATATCAGAGGTCAGAAATCAGAGAATTGCTTTCCTTTCGTATTACAATATCATACTTTTAAATTTTTAGCATATGGTATTGGATTAGAACAGAAAGTATTGACAGATACATGGTATGCACTTTATGGCTCATTTCATTTCGTAGAGGTACTTGATAGATATCAGGAAGATAACATTTGACAATTTTGGACTGATTTCAGAACGAGGTCCCTGCGAATAGGGGAGCGATAAGACGAATCAAATCAACATTGAAAGTTGATGCATCAAAATCATTGGGATTTCAGATATATCGCGAACAGAAATAAATGTTACAGCCTATGAGGGTATTAAGATCATTTTAACCTTCGAGGGGTAAACTGGCAATTTGAACCAACGTGTATAAATGGTGATGCGCGAAATTTAGGACTTCTAGCTGCTCGTCAAGTTTCCGAGCCCATTTGAACTAATTGGAACCCACTAACACAATGTTTAATATCTCACCGGATTGGTACACTTCAACCATTCATTTCTCAGAACTGACTACAGAGCATAACAGCAATAGTTCACCTTCACCAATCGTCCACTGAACTTATTACAAAAAATCAGGCATATATTCGAGTGGTACTTTCCAAGTATTCAAACATATGCATTGTATCTGAACCCATTCCAAAACATCGAATGAGTCTTAGGAGAATAGGTCCCTCTCACTATTAACTATGTACTTTCTCCAAATAAATTGCACTTGCCTTCATACGGTATTCTCCCACTATCATCATGATATCTGAATCAACCAACTGTCTTGGGTTGTATTTACCACATTTAGAGCCATTACATTTGTTTGTCTTTGTCGGGATTTCTAATTCCATGTCTTAGGGTCATTGCGACCCATTTCAGTCTTATCGGTATTCGAGGGTATTTAAAACATTAAGATGCTCGAAAATGTTTCAATTATTCAGAATTTATCGGTTCTTCCATCTATTCAATCGTTAAAGTTCTTGAGTGTATTCCATCATTTTGATTAAAATGGCAATCGGTGCCGAGGAATGATTATTCTTTTGGTCATTTTGGATATTCCGATCGATTCAGCCTTGTCAGTATTTCCATACATTTCAGTCAGTTCAATCAATTCAACAATTTAGCGACCTTGACTAATCCAAACATACAATTATTTTCTCGTGAATGTCATAAGAGATTATTCAATCTTAAAAAGAGTCTGAGCAAATTTGCAGTCTCAAAGGTGAAGCCTAGCTACTATAACTTCCCAAGAAAACTTCAAGATTTTTAGAAGGTTCGGTTGTTTTACCAAATCTAGAGTATATTCTTAGACCACTCTCATTAATAGGGATATTTTAGTCATTTTCATACATTGAGGGCATTTTCGTAATTTATTAGCCAAAATAATTAGACTTAGAGATTAACCCTTTTTATTAATCGTTTACTGAACTCGAAAATCCTTTTGATTTATCAAACCTCTTATGCGAATATTTGTCTTGACCATTAATATTCTTATTTCTTAATTGATTGACAGTAGCAGAATTAATCACATACTCAATCATAGTCGTGCAATCATTAAACGAATACCAACAAGTTTTAGAAGCGTGCAGAAGGTAGTAATGTATTACCTTGGCTCCAAGCTACATCGGTCGATCCGTGAACGATGTTCGAACACTCAAACCCGGATTTGACGTCCCTCAACAATTCGTATTCAAGGAACTGTGAGTACCTTCAATTACACAAATTTACAATTCAGTCCTTAATCACAGTACCCCTAACTGAATAATTAGATACATATATAAGTTTGGGTTCAAGGTTCGATTCGGAGGCTTTTGGGTCAGAATATTGCGAAGCGGGCTTCAAAAACGGACTCAGAACGTCGAAAAACATAAGGTAGGGCTTTTCAGGAAAATTTGACTTTTTGGTCAAAGTCAACGTTGACGTCAGCGGGTCAATGCTGACATCATCAGGTCAACGATCAACAGGGTCAGGGTCAACGTTGACGTCAGCAGATCAACGATGACGTCAGCAGTCAACGGGCACAGGTCAACTGAGTTCACTCGGCTGACTCACTGAGCTGACTCGGGCTGAGTTGACTCGGCAGACGGGTTAGGCTCAGATATGGGTCGGGTTATCGGGTTCGGATCGGACGGGTCAGACACGGGTTCGAGTTTGGGCTCAGACCGGGTTAAACTGGTTCAAACCTGATTTTACCTTTCGATAAGGCCTCGTCGGTAGATTGCCGAAAAAGTTCGTCGGAGTCAACGATAGCAACGATTCTGCCAGAAAATTAAAACCCATCAAACACAAGATTCAACCAAACTTTGAGCTCGTTAAAACAACCCAGAAATTAGTCGGAACTTACCAAAACCGAAACTAAGGTAGCCGGAACTGATGAAGCTCCGATGAAGCCTCTCGCGGCGTCGAATGGGTGAACGGCCGGGGGGGGTTTGTTCGTCCCGGCGTGAGGAGCCTACTGGTGGAGGAAGCGCGACGAACGGAAGGCGGACGGCGACGTAATCGTCAGAAAAAGAAAGGTCGAACTTAAGGTTTCTACAGAACTTTCGAACCAGGCTCCACGACAGACGGCGACGCTAACACGCGAGTGGCGGCTAGGTTTAGGTCGGAACGTTGAAGCGCTCCGAACGGCGGGGGTGGTGGCGACCACGACGACACGGTGAGGGAGATCAGAGACCGTCCGAGAGTTGGGAGGGAAGGAGAAAGGTTTCGAGCATTTTCCAGATCTATTCCTTTTTTTGGGTTAAATGGGCATTAACTGAGGAAGTTGTAAAGATTCAAAATTTTATTTACTGATGAGTCAATCCTAAAAATCATAGTTTAAGATCAAAATCATCTAAACAAATGCCAGGGATTGCTTTAGCTTGGTTGGCTAAATCCTGGGTTTACTAGACATAAGCCACAGGTTCAAAACCCCATGGAAGCAATAACCTCTTCTTATTTTTTCACTTTCTTCTCCCCCTATTTTAACCTAAAACTCAGAGTGTTACACTAATGGTGCTTGAATACACTAACGATGCAACAAACCCTAACGGCCCCTTGAATTATCGTCCCCTTCTGTACGAGAGTCGTAGAGGCAGGTCGCCGAAAGCACATGTACGTTTTGATGCGTCGTCTGTGCTAGAATCGCCGACTTTTCTTTTCGTGTTGGTTGATAAGCGTATCCCTAAAAAGAGTGGAAGTCTTGGTTGATATGCGTCGTCTGTCAAGGTTTGGTGGGATGTGCTGTTGAGGCGATACCGTTGAACTCGGATATTAAGAATGGGGAGAATGTGACTTATACAAGCAAGGTTGCCGAGAGTAGTGCTGGTAAAGTTCTAAAGTTGAGTTAGATTGAACAAGAATTGATTGTGCTCGATGAGGATTTTCTAGTTGACACTCTTGGACCTTTCCCAACAATTCATTTTTCAGACAAGGTCCCTGACCTGGGGCAGATCTGGGCCTAGGCCTACCTAAGCCATGACCCAGTCCATGCTCTAAAAATATCCTTTATTTATATAGAGAGAGGTTTTGGGTAAGCAAAAATAACAAGAAATGACCCAATATAAAATTTTCGTTTAGTTTTTAAGCCTTAAATTAGTTCAAAAAAAATCTAAGTAAAATAAAAGGTAAAAAAATATTTTCGCTTGTAATTTCATTACATTTTATAAATAATATATAATTATTTTTAACAAATATAATTTAAACATATTTTGTACTAAATAATTATTTTTTAAATTGAATTCCCCAACATAATTACGGTTTCACTCTACTATATAATGTAAACGACAAAACAAAATAAATATTAAGATTAAAATTAAAAAAATATTGTTTAAGGAAAAACATATAAATCATTTCCAATGTCTTTAGAAAAAGGTAATATAGGCTCTCGATGTGTCCTTCGGCGCATACAATAACACAATACCTAAAAAGACAACAAAAACAAGCTAAGAAAATATATACAAAAACAAAAAATTAAACTAACCTTTCAGAAAAAAAACAAAATAAACTAGTGCAAAGACTAATCCTAAAACAACCAATTGCCAATCCTCGGCAACGACGCCAAAAATTTCTTTGCGCGTATGATGTACTATAAATGATACACAAATATGGTGCAAGTATACACGTCGAACAAGTAATACAGTGATAAGTGAGTATCGTCTCCACATGGATTGGACGTGTTTTAAGGTAAGTTTAAGCACACAAGTGCACGAAATGAAAATGAAGAATGTTGTGGCAAATCAAAATAGAGTAATGAATGTTGTAGCAAATCAGAACAGAGATATAAATGTTGTAGCAAATAAAGATAAAAGATATCGCGCTGAAATCAGTAGACAAACAGGTCCTCTTACGCGTGCGAAACTCACTTGGGAATGACTGACTGGGTTGCCTGGTAAACTTATGTCTTAGCTCTCTACTAGGGTTTACCTCTCTAACTTAGTCTATGCTCGGCAGGATTTACTCAAGGTGCTCCTTAACTATCTCTAGCAAGGAAACTGGGAGCAGGAAATGCTACTGCAATACCTCTTAGCGTAAACTCTATCACTTACAAGCGTCGTTTTACTTGCCAAAATAAATTGAAATAAACCACTTCAAACAAATATTAAGATAAAGAAATTAAAGTAGAATAGAGGAAGAGTGTCGATCCACATGGAGTTCTGTTGGAATTGCTAACTGAACCTTGTCGTGATTTAGATCCTAGAAGTAGCTGAAAAATAAATAAAAAGGGGGTGGTTTGGCATGATTGAAGTAACGAGGAAATAGTAAAAAAGTAAAGAAAATTAAGTAAATAAAGTGAGGAATGAAGTAGAAACATCACAAATATGAAAGCAGCCTCGAGCTAGCTTCGTCAATTCCCACGATCATTGAAAATAGATTTTTACTCCGGGAATCATGTCGGTTACAATCTACGAGGCCCAAACAATCGTAATTTGCTTTTCTCTCATGTAACCGATCTTCCCAAGTCTATCTCCGAAAGTCGATTCTTAAATAATTCAACCACGTCGATCGTCGTTAAAATACTTAGTTTAAAAACAGGAAAAACCCGACTCATAAGTTGTCTCATTGAGAATCATTTCTAAATTCATCTTTTCTTAGCGAACCGCCGCTAAGAGTGTTCACAGGAAGTCGAAGTGCCACAGGCCGATCCTTCCTCCCAACTGTATAATTAAACGATTCCAGACCAATGGATCATTTTTGATTTGAAAAACGTTTAAAACACTACACAAATCCTGGTATATAGCGGCATTTTTTGCGGCGTTTTTTGAAAAAAAATGCCACTGATTTTGAAGAAGTCGCGGCGTCTTGAAGAAAAAACGCCACAAATAACAAATTTCGCAGTGTTTATTGAAAAGCGCTATAATATCAATGTCTATAGTGTCATTTTTATGAAGAAACACTGCAAAAGTATAACGTATAGTGGCGTTTGTAATACAAACGCCGCAACCGTTTATTTTTATGATACTCACTTTATTCCCTCAGTCCTCAGCCGATCCCCAATTATCCCAAAATCCCCAATTTTTCCTCAATTGCTCTCAATCTTTCACGACGTTTCAATCTCAATCGGCTCTTAGCCCCTCATCTTGATCGGACAGGAGACCCCCATCGACATCGAGATTTTGTTGTTGCTCACACCATTATCTTCTTGATTAAGATTCTGTTGTCGTAGCTTCTTGCAGATGGTGTCATCCCTAATGAATATGGAATTAATCCGAAGTAAAAACTAAAAACTGGTTCAAAGGTGAGTCCTTTCTGCATGTCTTCTTCAATTAGAAAGGTTTCAGAAAAATCTGGACAATTCCTTGGCCGTCGCTATCAAAAGAGTCGAAGAATTTGCCGGCGAATTCGGAAGAAATCTTTCTTTTCTTCAGGTTCGTTGAACTCGTCGAAATTCATTTTCTTTACAAAAAAGAAAGAGAAAAGTTGTTTCGAGTTGTAACTTTGTAATATTTTAATGGTGGCTGCTGAGTTGGTTGTCAAAGTAGGAACCGAGGAACACGTATTTAATTTCTATGCTTAAACTGCTAATTTTGAGTCTAATTGGTTTACATTTTGATTAACTTGAAGGCTTCCTTGATAATTAAATTGCTTTAACTGACGCATGGCAACACAGTCTGCTCTAAAATTCAGTGCTTTTGAATTATTTTTAAATGAAAATTTGTTGGAATAGTTGCGATTATTCGAATAGTTGATGAAGTATTACTTTTAGCTCTCCTTTTATGTTCTATTTTTTTCACTCAAATCTTTAATTTTGATTGATAAATGAATTAATGAATTAGTTTATAATTTTTTTTCATTAAACTATAATGGTAATTTATAAGTTATGATTGCAGTTTCTAAGAATTTTAATAGAGATTACTTGAAATTCACATGGAAGAAGTTAGACCTTTAATTATTTATAAATTGGAGAATTCAGTGAGCTAATAATTTGATTAAACAGAGTTACTGCGTTGTCAGGTGATATATATATATATATATCTGACAACCCAGTAACTAATTTTATTTTCAGTAACCCAAAATGTAAGTGAAGCTCTGCTTTTGGAATTGCTTTAGCTGGATGATATTGAAAAGTTTCCAACCTTAATTTTTCTGCCGTAGTTAATCTAATTGTTAAGCTCTGCTCTTGAGGATAAAATGTTCATCGGAATGTGTCGGCTATGCCAATAATCAAATTCATCATGTGCTGTTGAATTATTATATTGTTTAAGCATCCAAGATTTGTTCTAACCATAAATCTGAGGTGGACCTAATGTTTGAACCATTGCTTTCGGGATAGATCAGCACTCGAAAAGTTTTTCGCTAAGATAAAGTACTGTGAGGAATCAATATGCAGTTTTCTGGACCTAATTACATGGTTATATTGCAAGTTCGATGTAGTGATTCACTTCGCTGGACTAAAAGCAGTTGGTGAAAGTGTAGAGAAACCATTGCTCTATTATGACAACAATCTCATTGGGACAATCACCCTGTTGGAAGTCATGGCTGCTCATGGATGTAAAAATATATATCTCATAATTCAGAATTTGTTTTTGATATGTGTTGGAACTATAGTATGATTGAATTTGTTTTCCATCTATAACCTTTTTTGTCAGCTAAGCTCGACATGTGTTTAAACTCCTAACATTTCATTGGATTCCTTTTATCTTCCTTAACATTGGCAATCCGTGCATCTTCCACATAATCATGAAATGCTTGTTGAGCTTGAACGAGAGTATGTTTCACTTCAATATTAAGTTTTTATTGTGCTACATCTTGCTTTTTGTATCATAGTTTACTTGCTTTTAATTATTTATCCTCATAGTTTACTCACAAAGTTGAAATGTTGCTTGAGCTTGAACGAGAGTCTGTGGAAGTATACAAAAGAAGGGTGGATCAGGCAAATCTCTCTAAAGCTTATTGATGAGTTCTCAAATATGACATATTTCATTTGTTATTTTTCTAGTTATTTGGACTTCTTGCTGCTTAATACATGTTGTTTTCGTTATATTTTGTGCAGGGATCCAATTCTGAAAATAGCAGTGAAAATGAGCATTTCTGCAGTTTTTATTATAATTCTGTCATGACTGGCATCATGGGCACGACACCGGGCACGACACGTCTGATGTGGCAGTGACGTGGCAATGACATGGCGACTTCTAGAAGCTTCTGGAACGTTCTGAGAGATCCTATCAGCTTATCCGATTATATTTCCTGCATTTAAATTTCAAAACATTTGAATTATTTATCTTTTGTTTATTATTTTAAATTATCTCATCACTTTATCTTTTGTAAATCTAAGCCTATAAATACCACCCTTGGTAAAGGCTTAGATCACCAATCAATCATTTTAGTGATCATCTTCTAGTTTTGAGTTTTCTTTTATCTTTGTAAACACTTTTTAGTTTTAATTCAAGTTCTTTTTCTTTATTTTCTTGTTTCATTTTTATTATGTTATTTAATTATTTTTCCAAAACCAAGTTAAGCATGATAATCAATATCATGCTTAGCTAAATTTCTTGAGCTAAGAGTTAGCCAAATCAATTCTAATCGTGAGAATTGAACATTGCCTAAATTCCTTCGGGAATACATTTTTATCTTTCTGTTTAGATAGTTTGGCAATCGGCCTTACTAAAGTTTTTAATCGTTTTTCAAATCAAAAAGAGCTCGTTGGTCTGGAATCGTTTAAAGACATAGTTGGGAGGAAGGATCGGCATGTGGCAATTTCGACTTCATGTGAACACTCTTAGCGGCGGTCCGCTAAGGAAAGATAAAATCAGAAGCCATTCTTTTTAAGACAATTTCTGAGTCGGGCTTTTCCTGCTTTCAAAACTAAATACTTTAACGGCGATAGACGTGGTTAATTTGTTTAAGAATCAACCTTTGAAGATAGTTTTGGGAGGATTGGTTACTCGAGAGGGAAGCAAGTTGCGACGGGTTGGGCCTCGCAGACTGTAACCGACATGATCCCCGGAGTAAAAATCTATTTCAATGATCGAAGGAATTGACAAGTCTAGCTCGAGGCTATTTCACATACTTGGTTTTCCTTATTTTTAATTTGTGCATTTTATTTTATTACTTCATCCAATATCAAATCACTCCCCCCATTTTATTTAATTATTCTGCAGATATTCCTGGAAGTAGTAATCGAAGCAATCTTCAGTCAATAATTCCAGCTAATCTCCTCGTGGGTCGACCCTCTTTCCCTATATCTACTCAATTTCTTTATTTTATTTATTGTTGAAAGAGGTTAAATATTTATTTATTTTTGACCGGTTAAACGACGACTTGTCAAAATTGGCGCCGTTGCCGGGGAGATTTATTTTTCGGTAATTTTTGACTGATTTTTGTTTTATTTTATGACCAGGAAGAACTCGGGTACTTTAGCTCCATATAACTCGGAAATCGAAGCAAGCGCTCGTAGAACTCACGGCGAAACCCTTCGACGAAAGAAACAACAAAGCACACGACGACCCGAACAAGAATCCACCTCCGAAACTACACCAATCGAAGAACCTACACAGGAACCAGAATCGATGGCGGATCAAATGATTCGAGAGTTGAACGCAGCCCCTACTGTGCAGCAACCACTCTGCATCGCCTTTCCTCACGGCGATACCCCTTTCCAACTCAAAACGGGCCTAATTCACCTATTACCCACCTTTAATGGCCTCCCTACTGAAAGCCCACATAAACACCTTGCCGAATTTCACATGGTGTGCAGCAGCATGAAACCGCAAGGAGTTTCAGAGGATCAGATAAAACTAAGGGCATTTCCTTTTTCTTTAGCCGGAATGGCTAAAGAGTGGTTATTTTATTTACCTCCGAATTCTATTAATACATAGGCTGATCTTTCTCGTGTTTTCCTTGACAGGTATTTCCCTGCAGCAAAAGCGACTGAACTTAGGCGAAGCATTTTGGGTATCCAACAAATGCACGATGAATCCCTATATGAATATTGGGAAAGATTCAAAAAGCTATGTGCAAGCTGTCCGCAACATGGCTTATCCGAGCAAACACTCCTTCAATACCTATACGAAGGAATGTTACCAATGGACAAAAAGATGGTAGATGCAGCAAGCGGTGGCGCGCTCGTTAACATGACTCCTACTGCAGCGAGAACATTAATCTCCACAATGGCTGCAAATTCGCAGCAATTTGGTTCTACAAGTGAACCCAGTCGACGGGTTCAAACAGTAAGCACAATTTCATTAGAGAATAAGATAGACAATTTGACTAATATTGTGTATTCTCTTGTTTCAGGGGAGATAAAAGCGGCTAAGGTATGCGGAATATGTACTATGCCAGATCACGCAACCGACTTATGCCCATTGTTGCGGGATACATCTGGTGCCCAGGTTAACGCCATACACAACTTTCTCGGACCTCCCCAAAGACCCTATAACCCACATAGCAATACGTTCAATCCCGGTTGGAGAGATCACCCAAACTTGAGTTACGGTAATCAGAACCCAAATTACCAACCTAGGCAACAACCTCCCTACCAAAACCAAGCACCCCAAAAATCCTCGCTTGAGTCTATTGTTGAGAGATTGGCAGTTTCGCAGGAAAAATTCCAAACCCAAACACAATCCCACCTCCAACAAATCGACAAACAAATAAGCCAACTAGCTCAAGCCGTTAGCCGTATAGAATCCCAGGGAAAGTTACCATCCCAAACCGAAATCAACCCAAGGGAAAACGTTAGTGCGATAACTTTGCGTAGTGGAACAGTGATAACGCCTAAACCGCCCAAGCAAACTGAGCAAAAATCCGACAAGCAAGGCAGCTCTTCGAAGGACCAGATCGAAAAGTCTCCACCCACTGCAGGTAACTCTAAATCCGATATTTCTGTTTCTACTTACGAACTTGTTCCTCCTTTTCCAGGTAGATTGGCGAAACGAGATAAAAAGGAGGAAGAGAAGGAAATTTTGGATGTATTCAAGAAAGTGGAAATTAATATTCCACTTCTTGATGTTATTCGGAAAGTGCCCAAATATGCAAGGTTTCTGAAGGACTTATGCACAAACCGAAGGCGACTATCCGGAAATGAAAAAGTTAACCTTGGTGAAAATATTTCGGCCATCTTTCAAAAGCCGTTGCCGCCAAAGTACAAGGACCAAGGTATGTTTGCGGTTCCTTGTAAAATTGGGAATGTTGGGATAAAAAGGGCGATGTGCGATTTAGGCGCATCTATCAACGTCATGCCGTTAAGCGTTTACAACAAAATGTCGAGTGAACCATTGAAAGAAACGCGAGTGACGGTTCAACTAGCTGATCGTTCAATTATCTACCCCGAGGGAGTACTAGAAAACGTGTTGGTACAGGTAAAAAATCTTATTTTCCCTACTGATTTTTATATAATTGACATGGAAAATGATCGCACAAACAACGGATCCGAAATCTTGCTTGGCCGACCTTTCCTATCAACCGCGCATACAAAGATCGATGTCCGCGACGGCATCTTAACTATGGAATTTGATGGGGAAGTAGTTAAATTTGATATGTATAAAGCTATGAAGTATCCTGATTCGGTCGCAAGTTTAAATTTCGTTGATATTATAGATCCGTTAGTTGATGATTTGATCGAAACTGATTTGTGTTATGAATTTTGTAGGGAATTCGCAGATCTCGACGATAAAAAAAAGGCGAAATCATTTCAAATCTTTCTTCCTTTTCTGATTTTCGATTAAATCCAATTCGAACTAAACATTTTCCATCAATTTTGCAGGAACCAAAGCCAAGGTTGGAACAGTTTGATTATGTAATTTTTGGTGACAACCAATCCCTGCCAACCATTATTTGGAGTAATTTGTCACATCGGGAAGGAGGTAGAAACTTAGTTGTTGTTTTGCGCACAAATAGAAAGATGAAGGAAGACGTTAAAACGACGAGCGATGGACAATATCGTTTATTTGAAGACCTTTCTTTTGAAGAACCAAAAATTTAGCAAAGGTCGTCGAGCTAAACGACATTAAACAAAGCGCTAAATGAGAGGCAACCCATTCTTTTCATTTCCGTTAATTTTTATTTTTATTTTCCCTTTTATTTATTTTTAGTTTTTAGCTTTAATTTTTGTTTTAATTTCTTAGCTTTTCCAATCTCTTTCAGGGACTCCAGCAGCACTAATTTCCACTCTACATAGAGGAATTTTCGAAGAGCAGTGAAGTGCACCGTTTCATTAAACGATGCACGTCAGCAAAACCTATGGTCTGCGGTGCATTTTAGCCAAACCCTTTAGCCTTTACCATTTGACCACCCAAATATTTTCCGCAGCCAATCCAAATAAAATAAACCCATTTCTTTTATTTTATTTTTTTCCCTAAATCCCCCCATTTCGTCTCCTTCCTTTTCCCCACCCGCATCACAAATCGGCTCTTCTCCTCCATCTCGCCAATCCTCCACTGAATCTCCCCAAAGCCACCCCTATTCATCTTCTTCACTTCATCACCACCAAAAACCGCACCCACTTCTTCACCCACAAAACGAACCCCACCAAAACCCCACCACCACCAATAGTTCGCATATAACGCCAAGACCGGGTCGAGCCTCTACCCACACACTGTTCTCGGTGAAGATTCGTTGCGTCGGCGGCCTTCGTGGAGATGCCCAGTGATTTCGACCAGTCCCCATTCCTCCTCCCTACCGTGGTGGCCAACGACCAGCAACTATTCGACGGGTGTCCAACAAAAATGCTGAACCACCCTTCGATGCACTCTCTTTCGCACATCCGGCAGCTCCGTTCAAAGCCCTCTACCGCCGCTGATCCGAGCCACTCATAGTGCACCTTTCCTATCGACTCACTCTATATCCACGGGGAGTATCTTTTGCCCTTATTTTCTTTTTATTTCCTTAATTTTTATGAATTGGGGCAATTCACTTAAGTGAGGGGGAGGGTAATAAATTATCACTTGTCTGCTTGTTTGATAATATGTTTTGATTTTGATTAAACCTTGAGATGAATTTTTTCTTGCCATTACTTGTTACCTAGCATGTTGTTCTTGTTCTAGTGCTTAGGAGTGATTGAATTGGAGCATTTTTTTATAATCAAATGATATGGGTAATCTGCAGCTTGACATCTCTTTTAATATCTCTTGATTGTGTTAATTAAATTTCTCGCCTAGCTTAATCAAATTAGCCCAATTTTGGTAAGATTTGAGCCTTGAGCATGCATTCTTCATATTATGCTCGTTTCTTTTTCTTGAGAGTGTCATCTTGAATTTAGAAATCTAGAACTTGGGGCTTGCATACGATTCGAGACTACACTAAGAATGAGGTGCTTTAAGATGATTTAGGCATTAGGATTTTCTCTATTTCATTAAAATTTATCTTTCGCTTAGTGAACCCTTTTGAAACCTTATATCCCATTTTTTTGGCTTAACCCTTAACCAAACTTTTTGATTGATGAAATGCTAGAAATTGTATTGCTAGACAAAAAAAGGCTGCAAATCGAATAAAGGGCAGAATTTTTCCGAAAAAAAAAGAAAAATAAAAGAAAAATAAAACAGAATAAAAGGAAGCAATTGCTTCGAAAAGAAAAGAAAAAAAGAAAAAAAAAAGAAGAAAAATAGTTTCGAAAAGAAAAAAAAAAGAGGAAAAAAAAGAAAAGAAAAAATGTGTGTTGGCTTGCCCATTTTTAGCTCATTTTTAATGTCTTCACTGCTGAATGTTTGAAATATCTTGCATTGATCATCATCTTTTGTTTTTCTTCCCATCTTTCTATCCTTTTTTTATATACCCACATAACACCTTGAATAAAAGACCTAATGATTTTTGCACCTCGATTCTAATAAGTAGTGGAGAACTGAACTTGTTACAAGCATATAGAAACCTTTATTCATGATTGACTTTGAGTGTTTCTGCTTCACTTTTACCTATAAACACTTTGATTGCTCTTGAGTGTATCTTGGTGAGGATTAAGACTGGGTTAGGATTTGATTAATGCTTGATAGGTAATTGGAAGAGATAAGGGTTGTTCTTTGCTTGCATCCTTTTGGTTTGATAATGTTTTCTTTCATGATACTCCAATTGCGCCAGAACTCTTATGATTATGTTTGATGCTTGTAATGGCTTGAGAAATGCAATCTTTGGTTTATGTTTTATTTCGGGCATACTTGAGGACAAGTATGAGACAAGTGAGGGGGAATTTGATGAGTTCTCAAATATGACATATTTCATTTGCTATTTTTCTAGTTATTTGGACTTCTTGATGCTTAATACATGTTGTTTTCGTTATATTTTGTGCAGGGATCCAATTCTGAAAATAGCAGTGAAAATGGGCATTTCTGCAGTTTTTATTATAATTCTGTCATGACTGGCATCATGGGCACGACACCGGGCACGACGCGTCTGACGTGGCAGTGACGTGGCAATGACATGGCGACTTCTAGAAGCTTCTGGAACGTTCTGAGAGATCCTATCAGCTTATCCGATTATATTTCCTGTATTTAAATTTCAAATCATTTGAATTATTTATCTTTTGTTTATTATTTTAAATTATCTCATTACTTTATCTTTTGTAAATCTAAGCCTATAAATACCACCCTTGGTAAAGGCTTAGATATCCAATCAATCATTTTAGTGATCATCTTCTAGTTTTGAGTTTTCTTTTATCTTTGTAAACACTTTTTAGTTTTAATTCAAGTTCTTTTTCTTTATTTTCTTGTTTCATTTTTATTATGTTATTTAATTATTTTTCCAAAACCAAGTTAAGCATGATAATCAATATCATGCTTAGCTAAATTTCTTGAGCTAAGAGTTAGCCAAATCAATTCTAATCGTGAGAATTGAACATTGCCTAAATTCCTTCGGGAATACATTTTTATCTTTCTGTTTAGATAGTTTGGCAATCGGCCTTACTAAAGTTTTTAATCGTTTTTCAAATCAAAAAGAGTTCGTTGGTCTGGAATCGTTTAAAGACATAGTTGGGAGGAAGGATCGGCCTGTGGCAATTTCGACTTCCTGTGAACACTCTTAGCGGCGGTCCGCTAAGGAAAGATAAAATCAGAAGCCATTCTTTTTAAGACAATTTCTGAGTCGGGCTTTTCCTGCTTTCAAAACTAAATACTTTAACGGCGATAGACGTGGTTAGTTTGTTTAAGAATCAACCTTCGAAGATAGTCTTGGGAGGATTGGTTACTCGAGAGAGAAGCAAGTTGCGACGGGTTGGGCCTCGCAGACTGTAACCGACATGATCCCCGGAGTAAAAATCTATTTCAATGATCGAAGAAATTGACAAGGCTAGCTCGAGGCTATTTCACATACTTGGTTTTCCTTATTTTTAATTTGTGCATTTTATTTTATTACTTCATCCAATATCAAATCACTCCCCCCATTTTATTTAATTATTCTGCAGATATTCCTGGAAGTAGTAATCGAAGCAATCTTCAGTCAATAATTCCAGCTAATCTCCTCGTGGATCGACCCTCTTTCCCTATATCTACTCAATTTCTTTATTTTATTTATTGTTGAAAGAGGTTAAATATTTATTTATTTTTGACCGGTTAAACGACGACTTGTCACTTATTTAAGACAGACAATTGCTGATTATGAAGCTGAACTTGCTGCTATATGTTCAACAATGGGGGAGAGGCAGGCCAGAAATGAAAGAATAATGAATCCAGAAAGACAAAAGAAGGCGGTGAGGATCTTTCCCAGGTCAACTGTCGGCCCCTTTCGATCCATTGTCCATGGTCGTAAGAACAGATCCGTTGAAGGTCTTCAGGCTAATGTTTATGTGCAACAATGAAGAGAGCCAAGTTCTTTCTTTCCCCAATAGAAGCTGAAATTATAGGAATGTGGATATATTTGTTTTGGACCATGGTGTTATTCGCCTTTACTTTGTTTGAAAAATGACTCTTTCATAACGCCTTTTTTGTTTAAATGTAATGTATTTTAGATTATTATATAGTATATATGCTTTTATTTGAATTTTTTTTAAAACATGGTGTTATTTGCGGCGTTTGTTTGTACAAACGTCACTGAAGACTAGTTATTTGCGACGTTTGTAATCACAAACGCCACGAAAGACTAATTATTCGCGGCGTTTAAGTTTCAAAATGCTGCTACAGATCATGACTTTTTGTAGCGTTTGTAAAATAAACGCCCCTAAAGACCAGCTTTTCGTGGCGTTTGTGTTTACAATCGCCGCTACAAATATTGACTTTTTGCGGCGTTTCTTATGACAAACGCCGCTAAAGACCATTTATTATAGATCGTGACTTTTTGCGGCGTTTTTCCTCCAAAAACACCGCGAACTATTGTGACGATGGTTTAAGCGACACTCATTTCGGCATTTTCTTAAGCACCGTGGGAGTTTTTAGCGGCGCTAAAAAACGCCGCTAAAGACCTGTTTTGATGTAGTGAATGTTTTAGCAAGGCTGATTGCCAAACTATCTAAATAGAAAGATCAAAATGTATCCCAAAGGGATTTAAGCAATATTCAATTCTCACGCATGGAATTGATTTGTACTAGCTCTCGGCTTTGGGAAAATTAGCCAAGCATGATATTGATTATCATACTTAGCATGTTTTTTGACAAAGTGTTTAAAAAGCATAAAATGAATATGAAGCAAAGATGAAACAAAGAAAAACTTCTATTAAAATGAAAGCAAGTAGCAACAAGAAATAAAACAAGAGATGAAGATCTTAAGCCTTACCTATGGAAGGTATTTATAGGCTTAGATTTACAAAAGATAACAAAAAGATAACATAATTCAAAATGTTAGGTTTAAAATTTAAAAACTTAAATCCTAAGTTCGGATTATGTTGACTAGATCTTCTAGAAACTGCCACGTCAGACGCGTTGTCCCCAGCGTCGTGCCCATAATGACAGCCACGGCCAGAAAATACTGCAGAAATGCACCCTTCTGCTGCCAATTCCAGAATTGAGTCCCCTGCACATAAAATGAAATAAACGCAACCAATTAAGTAGTGAAAAGTCCTCAAGACAAAGAAAATAGCAAGAAAAAAAGTGTCATTTATAAGAGCTTATCAAATTCCCCCTCACTTGTCTCATACTTGCCCTCAAGTATGTTTGAAAGAAATTAATCAAAAGCATCCATCTTCCTAAATAGTTGCAAGCTTTAAGCAAAATCATGAGAGTTCAAGCGCACCAAGAATGACATGAATCAAGCATGAAAGCATGAATCTAAACGAATGGATACAAGTAAGAACAATTCATCACCCTTACAATTGCCTATCAAGTGCTAATCAAATTCCAACCTAAACTTAATCCTCACCAAGATGCACTCAAATCGCTCAAAGTGTTTCGGGTGTAGAAAGAAAATTCTCTCAAAGTCAAAATTGAACAAGGGTCTCCATAGGCTTGTGGCAGGATCAATTCTCCACTACTTTTAAGAAATGAGATGCAAAAATCATTAGGACTTAAATCAGGGGTGCAATGGGGGCTTAGGTAAGGGTAGGAAAAAGGCTAAAATAAGGCTAGAACAATCAACACAAGAAGTTTCCAACAAGTAATTAAATTGTGTACATAACCTTAGATAATGTAGGCAACATAAGCAACAAAGGTAACTATAATGAACAACATCAAACCTTTTTATTTTGTTTCGAAAGTTTCTGCTCTCTTTTTTAATATTTTTTTCGAAATTTTATGTTGCCCTCTTTTTCTCGTGGAACATGATTGCACAACTCAAAAATCATACTTCTGTCTTGTCAAGGGTGAAAGAGAGGGATAAATGAAAAAGGGTTGGGTTTAATATCTTGGTGAAAACAAAGAAAGTGGAATTAAGCTTCAACTTGGTTCACTAGGGGAAAAGAAAGGGTAGGCCTTTAGTGGGGTAAAAAGAAAGAGTGAATCCTAGTGCCTAAATCATATTAATGCATCACATTCTAATGTAATCTCAAATTGCATACAAGCCACAAGTTCTAGATTCCAATATCCAAATTGTCACTCTCAATCAAGAAAATGAGCATAAAAATATAGTCGTACATACTCAAGGCTCAAGTTCTCACAAAATGGGCTAATTGATTAAGCTAGGTGAGGAATTCAACTATCACTATCAAGACAAGTTGCAAGGAATGTCAAACTGGACTTAGTCATATCATTCGATTATCAAGAATGCTAGAATTCAAGTATTCTCATGAACTAAAACAATCATAACAAGCTTAATGACAAGTAACAACAAATGAGATGTTCTTCTAATCAATTCAAACAATCATACCATCAAGAAAATATGACAAGCAAGGCAAAATTAATGTCATCCTTTACCCTCCCCCTCACTTAATCGTATTGTCCCAATGCGAAGAAAATAAAGGAAATGAAGAACAAAGAAGGGTAAAGGATACTCCCCGTGATTAAGGGCGACCGCGACCGTAGCTAGGACGAATGTAGGAGACTATTTCTGCAATGTTATCCTCGAGGGTATGGAGTCGTTTGGCAAAGTTGGGCCCTTCTTGCACATTTCAGTTCGATTGTGGTGGAGAAGGTGGGACTTGTCCTGGCGTATTACGGCGATTGAAAACTTGTCTTGATCGTGATGCCATTACTCCGAGTGGGTTGAGATAAGGAGTGTTAGGAGGTCCGTCGAGTAAGCCCATCAAATCCAAGCACCATTCATAGACCCGAAAGGGGCGATATCGGATGTCATGAAAACGGACCAGCTAGTCGTTGTCAAAATGGAGGTAACCTCTAAGTTCTTCCTCGATAGGCATTGCGTAGTGTTGCCCACATCGGTTGTGCTAGGGGTTCGTCGATGCTGCCGACAGACTTTCCAGTGGTGATGCGAAATTGTTGGAACCCGACTCTTGGAAGTTAAATGAATGATGCCTGGAATGCGAATGTGCAGAGGTTGGTTGTTTTCCCAGAGAATACTCGGCCGAAAAGTCCTCTATAAAACCAAACGAGGGATGGTACATTAGTTGAGGGCAAATGGAAACGACACTAGAATTTACCTCAGGGATGTGCTCTGATTCAACGGAATGCATTGAAAATGAGGGTATGTTCGAGTGTCTCGGGTGAGTGTTGGAGTAGCGTGGCTGAGAGGATGAAGAGGAATCCACCGTTGGCATAGATTGAAATGATGGGGATGGTGACCGTAGGGGAGGCAAACGGCGGGTGGAGCGTGGTCCAGCAGTATTGGAGGGTCGTGAACGGTGGCTGAGTTGTTTTAGGGATAGGTGAGAAGAAGAACAAAGTGGTGTTTGGGGTAGGTCACGTGAAAAAAAAAGAAAAAGGAAAAGAAGATAGATTTTATTTTTTTAATTGCCAAAGTATAATGATAGGTTTGATCTGGGAAAAATGGAAATGTTAGCGGTAAGGGGGTAGAAATTTTTCAATAGGATTTTACTAATCGTGCGCCGACCTACTTGGGGTGTGCTAATGTGCGCCGTTTAATGAAACAGTGCACTCCACTGCCCAATTTCCAGAATTCAAATCGTGTTGTTATGAGATGTCTGAAAATGCGATTGAGACGCTATTCTGGAACTGATTCCTTAAAAAATATCGGGGGAGTTAGAAAAATTAAAGAAAAAATTAATCTCAACAAACTAAAAATTAAAAGAAAGAAAATCAAAATTAAAGAAAAGGAAACGAATGGGTTACCTGCCATTTAGCGCTTTGTTTAACGTCGTTAAGCTCGACAATTTTTTTTCGTTCAGATTTTTGGCTCTTCCAAACCGATTTCCTCAATTTGTTCGATTGGTGTGTTCTTGAAGAAAGGCTTGAGCGGCTGCCCATTTACTTTAAATCGTGCACCCGAGCCATCTTCAATTTCTACGGCTCCATGAGGAAAAGTGTTGACTACGGTAAATGGTCAGCTCCACTTAGACTTAAGTTTTCCTGCAAAATTTTTTAACTTACGAGTTAAATAGGAGAAGTTTTTGTCCAACTGAAAAAGATTTAAATGAAATGTGCTTGTCATGAAATGCTTTTGTTTGCTCTTTATAATGTTGAGCGCTATCGTAAGCGTTTCAGCGAATCTCTTCAAGCTCTTGAATATGAAGTTTACGCGCTTCGCCAACCGCATTCATCTCTATATTACACTCTTTTACTGCCCAAAATGCTCTATGCTCAATCTCGACAGGTTGATGGCAAGGTTTACCAAAAACAAGCCGGTAAGGTGACATGCCGATAGATCCTTTGTAGGCCGTCTGATATGCCCACAACGCATCAACTAATTTCAAACTCCAATCCTTTCGATTTGGTTTAACGATCTTCTCTAGGATGGACTTGATTTCTCGATTTGAAACCTCCGCTTGTCCGTTTGTTTGTGGATGATAGGGTGTTGATATCTGCTGAGTTACTCCATATTTCTTCATTAAAGTTTCGACGACTCGGGTAATGAAATGTGTTCCTCTGTCGCAACTGATTGCCCTCGGAGTTCCAAATCTGGAAAAAATAAAGTCACACAAAAAATTAGTTGTGGTTTTCGCGTCATTTTCTCGGGTGGCTTTCGCCTCTACCCATTTTGAAACGTAATCAACAGCCAAAATAATATATAAATTTCCATATGATGAAGTAAAAGGGCCTATATAATCAAGCCCCCACACATCGAAAATTTCACAGATGTGTATCGTATTTTATGGCATCTCACTCCTTCGGCTTAGATTTCCAACACTTTGGCACCTGTCACATGTTTTGCAAAAGTTGTAAGTATATTTGAACAAGGTTGGCCAAAAAAATCCGCACTCAAGAATTTTGTGTGTGGTACGTTTAAGGCCAAAATGTCCACCACAAGCGTAGGAATGATAAAACTCAAGTATGGATTTTACCTCATTGTTACTTACGCATCGTCAGATGATTTGATCTGAGCAATTTTTCCATAAATATGGATCATCCCAAATATAATACTGAGACTCTCTTTTAATGCGTTTACTCTCGGATCGGGATAGGTTGTTAGGAAGTTTACCAATAGCTAGAAAATTCGCCAAATCGGCAAACAATGGGAATGATGAGTGTCCTCCATCAAGGCTTCGTCTGGAAATTGCTCTCGTAAGGGAGGTTCGACCGGTGATGTAGGCAAACGGCTTAGATGGTCAGCCACCAAGTTCTCACTTCCTTTTTGTATTTGATTTCGAGATCGAACTCCTGCAATTAGAGAATCCATCGTATCAACCTTGGCTTCACGTCCTTTTTGTTTATAAGGTATTTTAGAGCTGCATAATCAGAAAAAACAAAAATTTTAGTGCCTAATAAATAAAAACAAAATTTTTCTAACGCAAAAATAAAAGCAAATAGCTCCTTTTCCGTTGTCGAATAATTGCGTTGAGCCGAGTCGAGGATCCTAGAGGCATAAGCTATCACGTGTGGTCCTTCTTTACTTCTTTAGCCAAGGACTGCGCCCACGCTAAGATCAGATGCATCGTACATAATTTCGAAAGGCAAGGTCCAATCCAGAGGTTGTACGATTGGTGTGAATATAAGCCTTTCCTTAAGCTCATCGAATGAATCTTTGCAAGCTTGGTCCACAACAAAATTCGCATCTTTTCGTAGAAGTCCTTTATGAAGCGTCGGTAGAAACCTGCATGGCCCAGAAAACTATGAATTTCCCTCACCGAAGTGGGGTATGGGAGTGAGCGAATTACATCAACCTTTGCCTTATCAACGGAAATTCCTTGAGCAGAAACCACATGACCAAGCACAAATCCTTTACTTACCATGAAATGGCTATGACTAAATTAAATTCAATGCATCGATTAAGAACATAAGAAAGATTGGAAAGGCATTGGGAGAGTGAATCATCGTAAAAGGTAAAATCATCCATAAATACCTCAATTCCTCGCTCGATGTGATTGGAGAAAATGCTTAACATGCAGCGTTGGAACGTGGCTGGCGCATTGCAAAGCCCGAAAGGCATTCTCCTGCAGGCAAAAGTTCTGAAAGAACAAGTGAACGTCGTTTTTTCTTGGTCTTCGGGTGCCACCGGAACCTGAAAAAAATCCAGAAAATCCGTCAAGACAGCAATAATGTGATTTTCCAGCAAGTCTTTTGATCATTTTATCTATAAACAGTAAAGGAAAATTGTCCTTTCGGGTTTGAGAGTTGAGTTTCCTATAATTGATACACATTCTCCACCCATTTTTACTCTCTTCGGAATCATATCACCATCGGCATTTTCGACAACTGTGACTCCAGTCTTCTTTGGCACAACATGGACTGGACTCACCCATTTGCTATCAAAAATAGCGTAGATTATATCGGCGTCCATCATGGGCAGGTTTAAATGTCGCTGCCCTTTTCTTGTAGGTTTCGCGCCTTCCTCCATTTTAATTTTATGCATGCAAGTGGATGGACTTAAGCCTTTGATATCGGCTAATGTCCATCCGGTTGCCTTTTTATGAGTGCGCAAAACAACAACTAATTCCTTTTCTTCTTACTATGATAACTCGCTCGAAATAATGATTGGCAAGGTTTGGTTGTTGCCCAAAAATGCGTATATGAGATGCGAGGGGAGTTTCTTCAACTCCAATTGTGGTGCCTGTAAAATTGAGGGAAGAGGTTTAGATCGAGATGGAGTTAATCACAAATCAGAAATTGAAGAAAGAGTAGAAATGATTTTGCCTATATTTTCATCGTCGAGATCCGCCAATTCTCTACAAAAGTAAGAAAACAAATTAGTTTCGATAAAATCATTGGCTAATGGATCTATAATGTCAATGAAATTCAAACTTGTGACCGAATCATGATACTTCATAGCTTTATACACATCAAACATAACTACTTCCCCATCAAATTACATTGTTAAGATACTGTTACAGGCATAGATTTTGGTATGTGATATTGACAAGAAAGGGCGGCCATTCAAGATTTCTGATCCATTGTTGTTGTAGTCATTTTCCATGTCAATAATGTAAAAATCAGCAGGAAAATAAGATCGTATACCTTTACCAACACGTTTTCTAGTACCCTTCGGGGTAGATAACTGACTGATAAGCTAATTGAACTGTCACTCGCGTTTCCTTCAATGGTTCAATCGAAATTTTGTTGTAGACGCTTAATGGCATGACATTAATATATGCGCCTAGATCACACATTTCCCTCTTTATTCCAACATTTCTGATCTTGTAAGGAATCATGAACATCCCTTGGTCCTTATATTTTGGTGGTAGGCGTCTTTGAAAAATGGTTGAATATTCTCGCTGAGGTTAACTCTTTCATTCCCGGATAGTCGCCTACGATTTGTGCATAAATCCTTTAAAAACTTTGTGTATTTCGGCACCTTTCGAATGACATCAAGAAGTGGAATATTGATTTCCACCTTCTTGAATATATCCAAAATTTTCTTCTCCTCTTCCTTTTTGTCACGTCTTGCTAGTCGACCTGGAAAAGGAGGAGCATGCTCGTAAGTAGAAAGGGATGGATTGGGAATGATGTTACCTAAGGTTGGTGAAGATTTTCTTTCTTGGTCCTTCGAGGAAGCGCCTTGTTTGTCATTGTCGGATTTTTTTTCAGGCCCTTTGGCGGTTCTGGTGAAATTACGGTACCATTGCGCAAAGTAATCGCACTTACATTTTCCCTCGGATTTGTTTCAGTTTGAGAGGGAAATCGTCCTTGAGACTCTAAGCGGCCAATGGTTTGAGCTAGGTGGCTTATTTGTTTGTCAATTTCTTGGAGATGGGATTGTGTTTGGGTTTGGAATTTCTCTTGTGAAACAGCTAACCTTTCGACAATGGTCTCAAGTGAGGTTTTTTGTGGCGCTTGATTTGGGAAGGGAGGTTGTCTTGGTTGGTAATTTTGATTCTTATTACAATAGCTCATATTTTGGTGATCTCTCCAACCGGGATTGAAAGTGTTACCATAGGGATTATACGACCTTTGGGGAGGTCTTGGGAAATTATTTATGGCATTGACTTGGGCACCCAACTCATCTTGTAGTAGTGGACATGAATCGGTCGGGTGATCCAGCATAGTGCAGACTCCACATACCTTCACGGCTCCTAACTTACCTGTAACAAGAGAATTGACAATATCAATCAATTTGTCTATTTTATTTTCCAAAGAAACGGTACTTACTTCGTGAACCCGTCGGGTAGGATCACTTAAGGAGCCAAACTGTTACGAGTTTGCGGCCATATTGGAAATCAGAGTTCTTGCATTTTCTGGCGTCTTGTTGACGAGTGTGCCACCACTTGCAGCATCCACAATCTTTTTGTCCATTGGAGGCATCCCTTCGTAGAGATACTGAAGAAGGGCATGTTCGGATAGGCTATGCTACGGGAAACTTGCGCATAACTTTTTGAATCTCTCCCAATAATCGTAGAGAGATTCATCGCTCCTTTGTTGGATTCTCAAGACGCTTCGCCTAAGATTGCTCGCCTTTGCTGCAGGAAAATACCTATCAAGAAAAACACGAGAGAGTTCAACCCATGTGGTAATTGAGTTAGGCGAAAGATAAAATAACCATTATTTAGCCGATCCAGCAAAGGAAAAAGGAAATGCCCATAGTTTGATTTGGTCTTCTGATACCCCTTGCGGCTTCATGCTACTACACACCATATGGAATTCGAAGAGATGTTTATGTGGACTTTCAATAGGGAGACCGTTGAATGCAGGGAGGAGATGAATTAACCCCGTTTTTAGTTGAAAAGGAGTCTCACCATTAGGAAAAGCGGTGCAGAGTGGTTTTTGCACAACAGGTGTTGCGGTTAGTTCTCGAATCGTTTGATCTGCCATCGATTTTGGTTCGGGTATAGGATCTGCAAATGGGGTAGTTTCAGAAGTGGACTCCAGATCTGATTGTTGTCTGCTTTGTTCTCGTTGTTGTTTCTTTCGCTGAAGCATTTCACCGTGAGTTCTACGAGCTCCTGCTTCGATCTCCAAGTCAAGTTTAACTAGATCTCCCGGATTGCTCCTCGTCATAACAATCAAACAAAACAATCAGTGATTGCCGAAAGATAAAACTCCCTGGAAACGACGCCAATTTTGACAAGCGTCATTTTACTCGCCAAAATAAATTGAAATAAACCTCTTCAAACAAATAATAAGATAAAGAAATTAAAGTAGAATAGAGGAAGAGGGTTGATCCACAAGGTGTTATGTTGGAATTGCTGACTAAACCTTATTGTTACTTAGATCCCAGAAGTAGCTGAAAATAAATTAAAAAAGGGGGTGGTTTGGCGTGATTGAAGTAACGAGAAAATAGTAAACAATTAAAGAAAAATGTAGTAAATAAATTGAGGAATGAAGTAGAAAAATCACAAATATGAAAGCAGACTCGAGCTAGCTTCGTCAATTCCCACGATCATTGAAAATAGATTTTTACTCTCGAAATCATGTCGGTTACAGTCTACGAGGCCCAACCCATCGTAACTTGCTTTTCTCTCATGTAACCGATCTTCCCAAGTCTATCTCTGAAAGTCGATTCTTAAATAATTCAACCACGTCTATCGCCATTAAAATACTTAGTTTAAAAATAGGAAAAGCCCGACTCAGAAGTTGTCTCATTGAGAATCATTTCTGAATTCATATTTCCTTAGCGGACCGCTGCTAGGAGTGTTCACAGGAAGTCAAAGTGCCACAGGCCGATCCTTCCTCCCAACTTTATAATTAAACTATTACAGACCAACAGATCCTTTTTCATTTGAAAAACGTTTAAAAGTTTTAACAAGGCCGATTGCCAAACTATCTAAACAGAAAGATGAAAATGTATCCCGAAGGGATTTAAGCAATATTCAATTCTCATGCATGGAATTGATTTGTACTAGCTCTCGGCTTTGGGAAAATTAGCCAAGCATGATATTGATTATCATACTTAACATGTTTTTTACAAAGTGATTAAAAAGCATAAAATGAATATGAAGCAAAGATGAAACAAAGAAAAACTTCTATTAAAATGAAAGCAAGTAGCAACAAGAACTAAAACAAGAGATGACGATCTTAAGCCTTACCCATGGTAGATATTTATAGGCTTAGATTTACAAAAAAGATAACAAAAAGATAGCATAATTCAAAATGTTAGGTTTAAAATTTAAAAACTAAAATCCTAAGTTAGGATTATGCTGACTAGATCTTCTAGAAACTGTCACGTTAGACGCGTAATGCCCAGCGTCGTGCCCATGATGCCAGCCACGGCCAGAAAAAACTGCAGAAATGCACCCTTCTGCTGCCAATTCAAGAATTGAGTCCCCTGCACAAAAAATGAAATAAACGCAACCAATTAAGTAGTTAAAAGTTCTCAAGACAAAGAAAATAGCAAGAAAAAAGTGTCATTTATAAGAGCTTATCAATCACTCCCCCTACCCATAAAGTTCTATCCCTATTAGTCGTTGAAACCCAACACTTATCTCTAAGGTGGATTAGAGCTATGCTTCTCAGCATCCAACTCCATTGTCTATGCAGGTTAAAGAAAGCTCTCTCGACCACTAACCTCAACTCACACCTAAGGAAATGCCAACTCTCAAAGGCTCTTACAACCCTAAGCATTTAACAACATAGACAAAACATAGATACAAGCAAGAGATAAATAAACATTCATAAAAGAAACTAAAACATAGTTCATCTAAACAGCCCTATCCACCTAAATCAGTTCATGGCTGGGCAAATATCATCCGAAGTATCTTTGTTCATACAACCCATTTTCCAGATATAAAATAAATGCTAAATCAATAAAAAGGGGAGAGGAAAGTCCCAATCCGCGATGGACTTGCAACGGCACGAACCGCCCTAGGCTTGCCGCCTCTCTCAAGGTCAGCAAGGTTAGACCCTTGGAGCTTCAACGATTGAGGACACCAAGTGGAGGAAGAAGAAAAGAAAAGAGTCGCCTTTGCTTTCTCTCCCTAGCCTTTTTGTCACCTTTTCACGCTCTCCCTTAAATGAGGGTCTTGTGTCCTTTATATAGTGGAGGCTCCTAGGGTTTTGTGCCCTAATAATTCCCTAGCGTCCAAGGAATATTCCCTATGCATGTGGGGCACAATTAGACAAAAGGGGGTTCGACCATGTGGGGGATCAGCTGTGCGTGTTACTTTTTCTTTTTCTGCGCCCAGAATTGCTGTCCAATTTGCTATAGCATTTTCCTTCCTTACCCTGCTTCACATCAACTTCAACGTGCACAACACCACACCAGCAAATACCCTTCAAGCAACATCTATTCTCATGAAATAAAGCCAAACCACCAACAAGTAAAGATACATGCAACTATATGCTCTAAATGCACCTACATGCTATGAGATGACCTCGAGAACAAACAAATACTTAAGCAAAAAGGTGTAAAATATAAGCATTTTGGCAAGTCAGGAGGGCTTTAATCCCTACGAGTACCGAAACGACTATGTAAGTTGTGCGACCTACAAAAAACTAGAAATATGAATCGTTAAACCAAAAATATTATATTCATCTACTATAGGATGCGATACTCATTGATGAATTCTAATATTATATGAATCGATATCCATGACCCAATATCGATATTATTTAGATTATTGAAAACATCGAGTGATTTTTCAATATCAAAACCTAAGAGCAAGTATCGATGTTGTTTTATTAAAACATCGAGAACTAAATTGGTATCGATACTCAGGATCAATATCAATACTCAAGAGTGGATACCAATATTGACTAAAATATTAGAACATCGATTGCTGCCAGCTTTATTTTCAAGTTCACAAGTATTAATCGTGGAAATTAAATCTTGGACAATCTATGTGGAGACGATAATCAAATCACTACTTTAGTACCTGCTGACCGTGCATACTTGCACGTAAAAGACATATTCTTGGCATTATTTCCTGAATTGACAGACATAATACTTAATCTTTTGCCATGCGATACTTCGTCGACAATCAACATTTCACTTCCAGAGTACATACCTTAGATCTTGAGTTGGGCTATGTATTCATATGACCTTACATTTTGTATTTTTCGTGTCTATAACTCTACTATTTAATATTTTGAGATATACAATATTTTATATTTTGAAGCTACTATTTTGTTTAAACTTGAATTGGCTAAACTTGAATTGAAATTTTGGTCGATCACTTTGGTTGTCTAATGTGACATCATGGACCCTACAGATTTATCAGGTTGTGTTTAAGATGTTACAGATCTGATATCCGGAAATGCAGTCCGCTACTTATAAATAGAGGTTAATTAGGGGTTAAATAACATAGATATCGAGTGAGGTTTGATCTAATGAACTTTTATGCTATATAAATTTAAATATTATAAAAATATAATTCGATGAGTGATTCTTATAAAAAAGGGAATAATATTCATTTTAGGGGTTCAAGCGATTTTATGTTTAAAGTGTGTGAGTTTTATTAAGGACTAAAAACAGAATGCACACTACCATAAGATCATATTAAGATTGCAAAAATAATTTAGTCGGTTTTAAATTCTTAATTTAAAAAATATAAAAATATAATCCACTTTTCTATATAAAAAAAAAAACTAAACCCTAAGTCCCCTCAAACGGTTAAAGATTCGAGCAGTGATGTAGGTTCAACGTCGATAAAACTAATGGATAATGGTTGGGCGATTAATCAACGGGGGTCTGACAACAAAAGTGATGAGAGGCGGTGGTTGATTTGACAAATATAAAAAATCAAAGGGTAAAAATTTTTTTCTCCCCTACCGGGGAGGCCACAGCCCCACCCATGGGAGCTGTGGCTCCGTCCCTGTGTGAGCCATACTTAACTTATAAGACAATATTTTATTTTTATAATTAATACAAATGTCATACTTGTGAGTAGTTGTACTCAAACTTTTGATAAATTGTCGTATCTAATGAAATAAAACTTATAGTTATATTAAAAAAATTAGAAATAAATATATTGAAAAAATCATATAAATTTATTTACAATATTAATTACTATGTAGAAAAACGTATTGGAATAATTGATTGATTTAATTTTTGTATTCATTATAAATATCCACATTTTTGCTTAGTTACAATATTTATCAAATATCTAGATTTTACTTCGATGTTATATTTATTACATGACAACCGTAAAATATAATAAAATTTTAAACATATTTATTTTAAAGAGGAATCAATTAAATGATGCGAAAGGTATGGTTTAGTGATCGGCGTCGAGTATGGACATTATTTGTGGATTTGCGCTTTGGATTTGTGTGAATGGGGTCCGAAAGCTACGCGAGAAGGGTGATTGACAGATTAAGGTATGGTTTAGTGATGATTTTTTGTTTGTTTATGCCCCTTAGAATGGAAAAATTATTAGATGAAACTTGTTCACCACGTCATTTGTGGTCTCAGCCAATAGGATTCATCCATATTATTTTTTTCAAGGTGAATCATCACCTCTTTCTTGCATATTGATAGAAAGTGAGTAGTTAATGGATAATTATATTAAAATGGATGAATTTTATTGGCTAGACCACAAATGAAGTGGTGAAGTTCCATGAAATAATTTCTCCTTAGAATGGTAGATCAGGTGGTATAGCGATTATATGGGAGGTCTCACGTTTTACTATGGTAGATTCTTTTCTCAATCAACATTTTGTGGGGATATGGGGACGGTGGAATAGAGAAGATTTGGAGAGTGAGATAATGAGTGTATATGCCCCATGTATTGTCGAAACTCAAGTGGTAGTGTGGGATTCCATGCATACATTCTTGAGCCAGCATCATGTGCCGTGGTGCATAGGAGGAGGTGATTTTAATATGGTTCGAACGACAGGGGAGTGTTGTGGCTACGTTGGAGAGACGAAAGGAATGGCCGAATTTGAGGATCAGTGGAATTAATTGAGGTGCTAATGGTGGGGGGGAAATTACTTGGTTTGGACATGGGAATAAATGTAGCCGACTGGACCGTGGATTGACAAATTTCCGAAATTATCATCTCAAAATCTATCTAGGGGAATTTCGGGTCATACTCCGCTAACATTGGTGAGTGATTCGCTGGATTGGGTTCCTTTTGAGAGTGATAGCAAATTAACTGTGAAATGGATCTCACAACCTCAATTTGCTCCCGATGTTTTCGAGCCGGTCCTATCGCCATGCCTTAAAACAAGCAAAGCGTTTGAATTGAGTATTCATTGTATGCCTAGAGAAAGCAATTCTTTGGCAGATAGCTTGGTAAAGAAGGGCATATTGAGAAAGGAAGACTTAGTTTTTTCACGCCATTGTAGTTTGTGTCTTTGTTTGCTCGTTTCAGGTTATGTCGGATTGATATGTAACAAACAACTTCTTTTTCCTCCAATATAGGTTTTTAATGAGGCACGTATCTAAGAATCATCTTTTGTATAATCGGCATATATTAATCATACAACTATATTTCAAAAAAAATAAAAAACTTCGGCTAATTAGATTATGTCTCGTCAAAGAATTTAACAGACAACATCAATGAACTTAACATCAATTAGTGTGATCAACAATAATATAATTAGAGAGACTCAATTGATTGCAAGTTTTCAAGTAAGTATCCAATTGATTCATAATTGGAAGCCAGAGTTTATTTAATTTATGTTGCAATATTTAGAGGGGCCAAAATGTATAGTTAAGTCTTTATTTAATGATTTTGCTATTGATAGGCAGTTAATAAGAACTATATAGATTTTTATAATTAATGTTTATTTTTTAATAGAATCTAGTAGAATGTAATTAATTACATTCTTAAAAAGTTGTGTTTAATTAATTTAGGGTGTTTAATGTAATTACTACTCACCTAAAAGAGTTTATTGTTAGGCTTGATAGGCTCGATTTACGTAGCCAAGTGGTGGAGATGTTTGATTTTTGGGTGATTTTGTGGGAGGTAAAAATTAGACAATAGACACAAGGATTTATAGTGGTTCGGCCTTCTAACAAGCACCTACATCCACTACCTTAGCTTCCCACTAAGGATTTCACCAAATTCACTCTTGAATTTCTTCCCCTTTTCTAAGCTAAGGAGGCAACCTTTACACACTCAAAGCTTTCTAACACAAAGCTTGAGTAAACCCTCATTACAAGAGAAATTGGAGCAAACTTGAAATCCCTCACTAGGTAGATAGTTTGCACTCTTAAGCTCACTCACCCAATCCTAAACACTTAGCAAATTTGACAATTTTGGCTCACAAGTGTTGTCTATGCTAGAATTATGCAATTTAAGCTCTAAGACAATATTTTCATCATAATGTTGTTAACAAATGAAGCATTAGCCTTTCCTTGATGCTTGGAGGTCCCTTTTATACTCCCAATTGAGTTTGTAGCCGTTGAGGACTGTTGGGATTGAATTGGAGCCGTTGGAGACTTTATTTCTGTAACACCCCAATTTTGGGCTTAGAAGTTTTGGGTTTGAACTGGACCGGTCGGATTTTCGGTTCGAATATAAAAGGTGGTTTTAAGGAAAGCCTAGTTCGGGATGCATTAAAAATATGGAAAAATATCTAAAAATCCTCTTTTATTATATGTAAGAGAGTAGTGAAATCAATTTTGCAAAATGAGGTTTCGAAATGTGACATTTCGAGTTAGTGACTAAAATGTAATTTTTGAAAAGTTGGTGACTGTTTTAAAAGGATTGAAACTTTGAATCTTTAAGGAGATAATTTACCCAAGAAGAGTTTTCTCCAGATTTTTCTTAATATTAAAGATTTAATTAATGATTTTTAATAAAAGGAAAAAAAGGGGAAATAGATATTTTTGACTTCATAACTAACTTTTGTCAAAACTTTCCCATTTCTTTTTCTCTCATTTTTCTCTCAGCCAAACACATTTCCCCAGCCACTTTTCCTCTGATTTTTTACATCTAAAGATGAGATTTTAATCTCTATTTGATCTCTAATCATTCCTACACCAAATTCTCATCATTTGCTTATTGAATTTTCAAGAATTTTGGCTCTAAACAAGGAGAAACTCACATTTAGAGGTATGAACGTCCTTCTCCTCTAAATACTCAGTTTTTTTACTGAAATTCCCAAGTTCTCAATCCTTGATTTGAGTTTTATTAAAGGTTTTGATGTTGTGATCTTGATTTTGGCTTAAAATGCAAGATTTGGATTTAATTTTGAAGAAATTCGTAATAATTGATTGGGCTATGTTTTGAGATGTCTTTTTGATGTAATTTGGATGTCTAAATGATATATAATTGAGGTTTGATCAATGCAATCCCGAATAGGTTGATTTTCCTAAGTTTTTACTTGTGAAAATGGTGGTTTTTGGGGTGATCTTGGTGTTTTGTTAATGCTGGAGGTATAAGGACGTGTTTGGGATCATTTTGGATGTTAATTGATGTTTATAAATGGTTAGAAGTGATGGATCTTGGCTGGGTTAAGTTTTGGAAGAGTTTGGAGGTGATTTCGGTTGTGTTTGGTAGCCGAAATGTTGGATTTCCAAAGAGCAGCGAGTTTAGGTGTGTTGCTGGTGTTTTTAATGCATGATGATGCATTAACCCTCTGTTGTTATGTGCTTAAAACAGGGGAGAATGATCCGTGAGCAATAGAGGTGGCGTTGAAGGTTTCGGATGCTTGGAAGGCTTGTTGGCTAGCCTTGTTTTGTGTATCGGTGAGTGAAGTTGGGTTTTCAGCTTTAAAACCAAGGTTTGAAGGTTTTTGGAGCTTAGTTTAAGTCTAAACAACTTAGCTAAGCTCAAGAGTAAGTAAATGGAATTTCTCTCTTGGTTTGTGTTATGAATTGGTTTTTAAAGTACTTGTGATTGTCGGATGCAATGCATGTGATTTGCATGTTTAAATTCTGTTTTGAAAGCATATTTTAGCATGTTTTAATGCTGGTTTTGAAAGTCATGTATGAAGGATGCTCAAGGTAAGAGATCCTTGGTTTTGTACATTGGAAATTGTGGAATTTATGCATAATGTTGCATGTTGTTTAATGGCTTTGTTTAATGCTTCAAAACAGTGAAATGGTGATGGTAATTGGTGGTTTTGGCATTTGGGTTATGCTTGTAAAAACCATGGTTTAATGTGGTAAAATGGTTATATTGGCAAGTGTTGTAAGTGGTTCTTGGTTACTTTAATCGGATATAGTTAGCCGGCTATAGGATTGGGTGCACCGTGAATAGAGTCGCCTTGGATGTCGAGGGGTTGTGATTGTACCGTAAACTCCATCCAAGAATCCTAACGATTGAGGAAATTGGTGTCACCACGATGGAGGTTGGCTCTCGTGAGTGGGCTTGGTTTAGTGCCACTACGATGGAGGTTGGCTCTCGTGGGTGGGCTTGGTTTAGTGCCACCACGATGGAGGATGGCTCTCGTGCGTGAACCTTGTTAAAGTCACCATGATGGAGGATGGCTCTCATGGGTGGACTTTGTTAAGCGTCACAACGGTGGAGGGTTGCTCCCGTGTGTGAGCTTGGTTAAGGTGATTACAATGGTTGTGGTAGCTTCCATGTGTAAGCCTTGTGATGTGTCCCGTCACTCGCTAGTGTATTATACAACTTCCGATGAGTGATGTTGAGGGGTTGTGATTGTACCGTTAAACTCCATCACGGGTGTTGAGGGGTTGTGATTGTACCGGTAAACTTCACCTTGTGTTGTTCGGAAGTGTGTATGGAGCGTGTGGGACAATGCTTGTAATCCGCGTATCCGATTGTGTATTGGGTCTTGTGTGTGGTTAAGATCACAATGGTGGTTAAAAGTCCATGTGTGGATCTTGTGTATGGTTAAGATCACAATGGTGGTTAAAAGTCCATGTGTGGATCTTGTGTATGGTTAAGATCACAATGGTGGTTAAAAGTCCATGTGTGGATCTTGTGTATGGTTAAGATCACAATGGTGGTTAAAAGTCCATGTGTGGGTCTTGTGTAATGAAGCATGTGATGCTTGAAATGATGCAAGGTTGTGTGGAAAGTGTGTAATGTACAAAGAATGCATGTATTGCTTCTTAAGCATGAACAAGTGTTTATTTTCTATTGAGAATGATGCATATGTGCATGGAATCTCTTTAATGCATTGAAGTCTTGTGAAGGCTTGTTTAAAAGGCATGTAATGCAAATGTTGAGTTTGTGGTTCATGAGTTGCATTTGTTTAATGCATGTGATTAATTGAAGGAGTAAGTGGTTTTCAAGGGTTTCTTGCTTTGGAATGATTTTCAAGAATGAGAAAAGTATAGTGTGAAGTGGAAGTGTTTTCCAAGGATTTTGTATTTAACTTTGCATATGATGTTCATGCATGGAAAGGTTAAATTGATGGTTTTGCAAGGATGTGCTTTGAAGTGAGTTACTTAGCTTTCCTAAGCTAAGGGTTGGTTTTCATGTTTGAGCAATGCATGATTTAAAGCATGTTGTTAAAAAGGGTTTTCAAACATTGCTTTGGTTTATCGGAATGTGTTTGCTTTTAAAAAGAGGTTTTATGACTCGCTGCATTGATGGTGTTTTGGTTTTGAGCATTCCTCACTAAGCATTATGTGCTTACGCTCTTTTTTGTCCATCAATGCAGATATTTGAAGTTGGGACAGCAAGAAGCAAGGGATTCAAGGAGAGCTCCACTTGAGATGTATGTCTCGGTTAATAGCTATAGATAATAAAGGCAATGGGGGGAGAGTCTTTTATGTTGATGTTTAATGAGATTGTATATGTTGGACAAGTTTGGTTTATGGTTTTGAACTATGTGGTTTAACGCTTGCAACGTTTGAATCTTCTTATTCATAAGTCGTTATGCTATGCTTCTTGTTTTAAAAGCATGATTAAGTGTTGGATGTGTTGAATGAGTTAGTGCACCTAGGGCTGGTTTTGTATCTAGATTTTGATGCAAATTGGTAGGTATGATGCTTGGCATGTTGTTGATTTATTGTGGAATGGTTTGGAGCATGTTTGATGGGGTTTAAAGGTGTTAAAACAGGCCAATCTGCTGTTTCTGGGCAGGGTGTTTCGAAACACCCTTGCCTGTTTCGAAACAGGCCCTTGTTTTGGCTTGGGTGTTCCTGAACGGCCTAGACCATTTCTGAACACTTTGGCTACTGCCAAAGGGTGTTCCTGAATGGCCTAGACCCGTTTTGGAACACTTGACCGTTGGGCATAAAATTTGAATGGTTTTGAGGTTTGCAAGCTTTACGTTTTAGTCCTGATTCTTGTATGTGCAATTGCTAGAGTTTGAGATGTCCGTTTGAGATGAAATTTGGCAGAGAGGCATGAAACATGACTAATTTCATAATGGTAACTTAAAAATTTGTAAAGTTATCTTAATTTTCAGAATTTACAAATTGGTCCCTAAATTCGTATTTTGTGCAATTGGGTCCCTTATTGTTCTCTGATGGCTGTGATTTTTGAGTATGCTTATCTCAAGAGTATGCCTAGGTTTAGTGTGCATCTAGACAAGTTTAAAAAGAAAAAAAAAGGGTCGTTAATCAAGGTTGACTTTCGGGTTGACTTTGGTTTTCCCCGTGTAATCTTCGTAGTTCGGGTCAACCGTCTAGGCCGGGCTACGGGGGTTACAATTTCCCACCATAAATACAGTTATGGTGATGTCTGTTTCGATACGCGCGTAGCTGTATTGAAACGTCTTCCTTCAGAACTAGTCGTTGGAGTCTGATGAAGTATGTCATCTCGAAATGCTTTGGGCCGTATCGAAACGCCTAGTGTCGTATCGAAACAACCTGCAATGCAAATAGTCGTTGGGGGTTTTAACCTTTGGGATGAATGCCACGTAGGCGTATCGAAACACCAAAGGGTGTTTCGAAACCATACCTATCTGTATCGAAACGAGTTTTGGCAGTTTCAAAAACATATTTGTTGAGTGGATCGATCAAATGGAAAGTGCCAAGAGGGGGTGAATTGGAATTTTAAGAGTTGTGGGATGAAATTGGAAAATTGAAACATTAAGACCAGAGGATTTATAGTGGTTCAAGCTTAGAACAAGCTCTACATCCACTACCTTAGTCACCACTAAGATTTTCAACCAATTTCACTATGAAATCTTCCCTTTTCTAGGCTTAGGAGGAAACCTTTTACAAAGACCAATCTTTCTACCCAAAGATTCATCTTGAGACCCTCACAAGAACAAAGATTTACAAAGGCAATAAAATGTATCTCTCAATAGACAAATATGCCCAAAATACATTCAACCACACACGCAATTTGAGAATTAATGGTTTACAATAAAAGGATTACAAATTGGGGTACAAGATAGGAAATTTGAGCACAAGGGTTTGGATTAATTGCTTGGATGTTGCTTTGATGATCAATAGTTGTTGGTGGTGCTTAAAATGTTTCCTTTTATACATTCTCATTTATTTCTAGCCGTTTGGGTGGTTGACATCATAAATATAGCCGTTGAGACTTCATCTTCCCACCATAAATGCAGTTCTGCAACTGCCCGTATCGAAACGGTACCTACCTATTTCGAAACACAAATAAAAAGAAAGAGTCATTATGTGCATTAAAGGGGCGTATCGAAACGATCGAAAGCATTTCGAAATAATAGGGGGTCCTTTCGAGACCTGTATCGAAACAGTTAATCTCATAAAATTCCAGTAGCAAAACGTTTCGAGACCAAGCTAGGCCGTATCGAAACGAGTACTTTACTTTGAAAATTTTGGTTCTGACAAGCAACGGTTGAAAACATTAAATGCCCAATTTTAAAAAAATATTTAACCTTCGTATCGAAACGGATAACTGTCGTTTCGAAACAAAGTCAAAGTTTGACTTGTCCAGATGAAGGTCGTATCGAAACGGGCTGAGGTTGTTTTGAGACCTATTCGATATGAAAAATTCCAGTAGAAAAACGTTTCGAAACAAGCCTAAGCCTTATCGAAACACCTGGGCAAAATTTACAGATTTAGCTTGAAAACACTTAGAAAAATTTATGGGGATTGGTTTTAAACCTTAAAACATTTTGAGTTAAACTTTTACTTGTCAATTTTTGAGCTTTTTGAGAACTTAAAAATTTATTTACTTTCCAAAGTAGTCCTTAAAATATTTGTTATATCAAAATCAAGTTAGATCAAATTAAGGGTTTTACAATCTTCCCCTTTTTGATATAACAAAATCAAAGTAAAATTTTTAAGTGAGTTCCCCCTTAGTTTAAGCTAGGTTTCGAAAACTTTATTGAAACCCCCTTAAACCCACATATGCATTACCACGAATCCTAGAGAGTCACATTAGGGTCACAAGAGCGACCCATAGTAAAAATCCACATAAAAACATTTTTCCTTTAAACATTTAATGAAACCACAACATTGACTATTGTTTTAAAATAGTCTTCTAGAAAATCATTTAAACATATAACAATAATTTCAGAAAATATTTTACAGACACTGTCATAAAATAATACATGACATGCATGCCCACTAACTATACAGTACCGTACTCCAAAGCGACGTCGAGAGAACTCTAAACACTAATGTCAAACATTATACCATGATATATTCTTTTAACCTGCGAAGGTAAAAACAACGTGAGCTTGGGAAAGCTTGGTGATACAAAACCATCAATGGATGTTATGAGCACATACAGGTATATGGCAAGCATAACACTATCATGATATTTCGGGCAATAACAAGTTCCGAATTACGGTTCATTATTTGATTACTGAGTATCAGGCGAGAAGCCTATAAACTGGAGAATTAGAAGAGTGAATGATTAAACTAGACTAAGGAATTAGTGTGTCCCAATAGTTTTAAACTATATTAATGTGGTAAACATTTTATTTCACTGGCACATAATTCAAACGGCAGTAAGGTTCGTTGTTAATTCTTATCTACCCTCCAACTGTACGCATTATGCAATTCTAAGTTGCGTCTATAAAGGCCTTAACCCAAGCCTCTTGGGCGTGAGTACCATCCTAAAGGAATACCTTAGGTTTGGAGAAATTACCCTAGCCAAAGTATAGGAACATGATACGAGCGAAACTACCGTCACCGAAGTAGAGGAACCGAATACGGGCGGAATTACCCTCATCGAAGTGAAGGAACCGAATACGGGCGAGATTACCCTCACCGAAGTGGAGGAACTGAATACGGGAAGGATTACCCTCACCGAAGTGGAGGAACTGAATACGGGCGAGATTACCCTCACCGCACCGAAGTTGAGGAACCGAATACGGGCGAAATTACCCTCATCGAATTGAAGGAACAGAATACGGGTGGGATTACCCTCACTGAAGTGGAGGAACCGAATACAGGAGAGATTACCCTCACCGAAGTGAAGGAACTGCATATTGGTGGGATTACCCTCACCGAAGCGGAGGAACCGAATACGGGCGGGATTACCCTCACTGAAGTGGAGGAACCGAATACGGGCGGGATTACCCTCACTGAAGTGGAGGAATCGAATATGGGCGTGATTACCCTCACCGAAGTGGAGGAACTGAATACGGGCGGGATTACCCTCACTGAAGTGGAGGAACTGAATACGGGCAGGACTACCCTCACCAAAGTGGAGGATCCGAATACGGGCGGAATTACCTTCACCGAAGTGGAGGAACTGAATACGGGCGAGATTACCCTCACCGAAGTGGAGGAACCGAATACGTGCATGATTACTAGCCTGATTAGACTGAACCTGTAGCGACCTTAAATAATATCTGAAATGTAATTCAGTTTTAAGTCAATAAAGTAGGAATCATATCGAGTACTTATTTTCTACTCACCACATTGGAATCATGTCCACAACCATGATTGTAGGCACCAATCGAATAGGGGTCATTCGTCATGTTTTAATTTCTTACCACATCATCAACAGCGTCATACAATTTGTCAGACATCGGATTCACTTTTGAATCAAATCCTTTAAATATATATATATATATATGGTTTTGTTAATTGAGGTTTTTAACAGGTATTCAGAGATTCATACGTGTCATATAATTATTAATTATGTCACAAAGGTCATTCAGTATTCTTATATTATATTATGCTTCATTGATATTTCGTGCATAAACTATTAATTAACATCTTTGTTATAGTACACAAGAAGTTGTGGGTATTAGCTCGACTTCGAGCTACAACAGTCGGCCCTCGAAGCTCCAGTCAAACCGCTCTCGTACACGAATTTGGCCACCATTAACATTTCAAACACATGACAATACGTATCACGTCAGAAATGATACTTAATAGTGATAACCAAAAGAAATAATAAGATAAAATAATATAATACAGCTCATTGGGTTTGAAATTCCCAAAACATGCCTCAAAATCAGACTCAGGATGTCGAAAATACAAAACAAGCTTTTTCAGGAAAAGTTGACATTTGGCCAAAGTCAACGATGACGTCAAAGTCAACGCTGACTTCAGCAGTCAAAGTCAACACTGACGTCATCAGTCAAAGTCAACGCTGATGTCATCTGTCAAGGTAACCCTGACGTCACTGTCAGGCAAGTTGACTCGCTGGGTTGACTCGAGCGAGTTGACTCGCTGAGCTGATTCAGGCGAGTAGACTCGCTGGGTTGACTCGCTGGGTTGACTTAGACGAGTTGACTCGGGTGAGTTGACTCGGTTAACGGGCTGACCAATTCGAGTCCGGTACGGGTCAAACGGGTCAGGTTCGGGTATATCTGGGTTGGGTCAAGATTGGGTCGGGTCGAGCAGGTTGGGTTATATCTCATAAGTTATTAGGCCCATAACAGGCCGGCCTAAAAGCGAAGGAACGAGCCTGCCGGGTTATTGAACCAAGCTGGTTCGGTTCATCGGCCAGACTAGTCCAAGACCGGTCCAACTGATTCATTTCACAGACCACCGTCCCAAGCAGCTGGAAATCGTCAGTGACGGTGTGTGACCCTCACGCGTTGCTCAGACGGTCCAAAAATACTCCGAGTAAATAGAAAATGACAACAAACTCCAAAATTTCTCAGCCATTACCCCAAATTAATTCAAAATCCTTACCCACTTACCATAAACGAAAGAAATGAGGTCAAAAATGACGTAGCTCCGGTGACGTTTAAAACGTCAGAGAACGGAAGATCCAAGGGAAGGTTTTGTTCTCTTTGACGTAAGGAGTTCGGATCTAGTGGGCGTGTCTCACACGGACAGCGGAGGCGATCGGAACTAACGACGGCAAGAGTCGCGACCTATGGGCTTCTCGGTGAACCTTCAGCTCATTCTTCATGGGAAACAACATCGGCTCTCCGCGAGTGGTCACCTAAGCTTGGGTCGGAGCGAGACGAGGATGCCGGCAGTAGTGGCGGTGCAGGCCACGGATCGGCAGTGGCCAAAATCGGGCCGGTGAAAGGTGGGATTAGGTGAGGAGTCGGTGAGAGAGAAAGATGAAGGGTTAAAAACTCAGATCTGGTGCCTTTTTCGTTTAAGAGTTGAATCAGAATTTTTTTTGATATAGCAACAAAACCACAGCTTAACAATAAACTTGTGTAGGTTTCAACTGAATGAGATTCTTAGCCTAAATGGTTAAGGCTTGGATTCACCAAATATAGGTTGTGGGTTCAAATCTCCCCAATTGTTCTCTTTTTCTTTTTTCATCATTTTATTCACTAATTATTATTAAACATTAGGGGTGTTACATTTAAAAATTTTCTTAAACATTTTTCTCCCCCTCTTTGTTAGATCAAAATCATACCAAGCATAATTCAATGAGAAATAAAAAGATAGGCAACATTAAATCAAACAACATAAATCATAATTCATAAAGCATAAGTTCCAAATGCAAAATAACATCAATCCAAACTTAAATCCTAAAAAGCATAATCCAAAATAGTAAACTAAAGCATAGGTCCAAAAACATAAAAGGTGCATAATAATAAAATCCTAGATGATATGAGATGAATGTAAGATAGACTAGGGCTCATCATCGTCTTCATCTATGTCATCTTCATCTTTCTTTTGACTCATTTTAAAGTGTTGCCATTCACTATATAAGGCAGTGAAGGAGAGATCCGATGAAGATTGTTGATTCTCGATAGCGGCAATGCGATTTTCCATACCATCAAAGCGTCCCTCAAAGGCTTTGAAACGATTGTCCATGTGTAGAACCCGTATTTTGTTTGGGTATATGCATATATATATATATATATATATATATATATATATATATATATATATATATATATATATATATATATATATATATATATATATATATATATATATATATATATATATATATATATTAAATAAGGTCAAAGATAATTAATAAATAAATAAAACTTAAATAAATAATAAAACTGGCCCAATAAACATGTTATAATGTCCAAAGGTTCATTACAAAATCTGCCTCTTTATCACAAGTAGAGCCCAAATCAGTTACAAAGCCCAAATCAAATATCAGACCCTTTACAGTTGTTTACAACCCATTAAAAGCTAATTCCCAACCCAAACAAACACAAAAGCCTACTAGCCCGATGTGTTTCTTTTTCCCGCCTAAACTAATCCACGTGGTGAACTTCTATTGGCCGACTTCCCATTCGCGCGGATTGCTCCCCAGCTAGGGACAGTTGTCTTCGTCAGCAATGAAGGCTGACGTCAGCACCTGGTCAGCTATAAATACCTGCAAGAGAGAGAAAAAGTCAGTTAATCATTAATGTAATAATTAATGAAACATTAATTGAAGAGAAAGTTAGAGAGACTTACCATAAGTGAGAGAGAAGCTCGGAGAAGACGAACCAGATCGCCAACCGTTGCCGGAAGCTAACTGGAATTGCATAATCACCAAACAAAGGTAGCCTCTACCTCTAAACTCATTATTTGTTTAGTAAACCTAATGAAAAACACATTCGAAGTCATAAATCCTTAAAACCAGTGTTCAAATCATCAAAAATCCTAGATCTCAGAGCCTAAATTCTTATCTAAGATCGATTTCCAAGATCTAAAACAAAATCCGCAAATAAATAATACACAACCTAGATCTAAATAGAAATTAAAACCAGTTCTAAACCTAATAAGCAGTTTAAGGTTCGAACAATAATAAAAATAAAAAATAAATGAGATCTGGGGGAATAAGGAACTTATCTCGCCATCGTCATTGTTATGAGTGTCATAGAAGTCGATATCTGAGTGCTAGGTTATCGGTCGGAGTCGAAAATCACAGTGGTGAGGCTACTGGTTTTGGGTAGGTAGTTTAGGAAAGGGAGAAGAGGGCCGTTTCTGATGAAACAGGGGATAGATCTAGGTTTAGGATATAAAAAATCGAGTGTTTTGGGTAGATTTAGGGTTCTAGCGATGGTGGTGACGGCGGCCAAAAGTTGCAGACGGTGGTTGGAAAGTTCAGGTTGGTCGGAGAAGATGACCGGAGGAGTTCCGGTTATCAGAGAAAGGTTAAAGAAGATCAGAGTTTGGTCAAAGGTCGATCAAAAAATACAGAAGGCTGAAGAAGATGACCGGAAGGATTCCGGTCATAGGAAGAAGGAAGGTGATGATCAGAGATGATGACCGGTGACCGGTATCATCTCGACGGCTGAAAAAACACGTCGGAAGGGTTTCGAGTATGGGTTAAAGATCAAAGTTGAGTTTTTGGAAAAGTTTTGAAGTGTTCTAGGGAATTTCATGGGTTTGATCTTTGAAAATAGGTTTTGAGAGGGGATTTAGGGTTTGTGAGGATTAAATCGAGGAAAATGGATGAATTGAGGAAGAACAAAGGCGAAAAATGAAGTTTTGATCAAGAAAGGGTTGGTGATTTCGGGATTTTGGTGTTTAAGCTCAGAGAATTGAGAGGGACAGAAGAATGAGGAGAGGGAGAGAGGTGCAAATGACTGTTCTAACTCGAAAATGGTCCTTTTATACCGAGTTGGGAACGGGGTCGTTTAGTGAGCCAGGTCGCAATAAGATCCACGTGTTTTTGTGCGGGTATAGATACGGGTTCGTAACCCGGTCGAGCAAAAGGGGCTGGGTTTGGGCCTAAAGTGAATGGGTTAAGGGTATTGGGCTTTGGTTTAATGGGTCTGGGCTTTTTTCTTTTAGGAATTTAGGTTTGGGTTCCATAATTCATTTTCCTTACAAATTAGCCATTGTTTCCTTTGTAATTTCATCCTTTAATTCCAAGTTAATTCAATTCAGTCCTTCCTCAGTATTAATTATCTTGCTTAATTGCTTTTATTTAATTGTTTAAATTAAATTGTATGCTTGCATGTTTTAAGCACCATGTAATATATTGTTTAAAGATTTAAATCACACATTTAAAATATAATTAGAGCCTTAGTATAGTTTACTTAATCACATAACTAAATAGAAAAGAGCCATTGTAGTAAATAAGTGAATATTTGAAACAATGTTAGAATATTCAATATTGGTTAGTGTCACATTGAAGATTGATGTTAACCAATGAATATTCCGATGAAAGTTTCAATGTTTCATTTTAACTTAGAAAATGGAAATAAATCACAATTAGATTAATTAAAATTAAAATAGGGATAATGGTTAGAATCACCTTAATTATGAATATTATTACTTTTGGGCTCATTAAAGATAATATCCAATATTATTTTGGATGTTATCATTTATATCTAAAAATTAATAATATTCTTAGAACTTTAAATTAATTAAATTGATAGAGCCTAATTATGGTTTACTTAAAAGTGACAAGACAATAATTGGTCATGCATTAAATCTTTTGTGTTGAGATACATTTTTAATATAAATTGAAGTGTCCTAATGTAAATGGATGTTTCATAATTATATTCGTCCAAAATGTATTTTCTTACAAAAGGATACCTTTATTCGGAATAAAATTCATTTTACAGTTAAAAGAATTAATTAAATCCAGATTAATGTTCGAAATGCCAAAATGCCACGTGTAATTAATGAGTTACCAATAACGGGTGTTTGTAGGGGTGCTAACCCTTCCCTACATGTAACCGACTCCCAAACCCGAACTTTTCAAAAAAGAATCTTTGGTACGTTTTTATGGTGTGCGGCCTACCAAAGTAGCCGATGGCGACTTCAAAACGATTTTTAAGCAAATAAAAGAGATTTTGATTAAAAATAAAAAATTAACTAATCAAAAGATAAATTGGTCAAGACCCCGATTTTTTGAATTTTAATCGTCAGGTTGTTTTATTCCAAACTTAAAAAGCGGGTTTTCAAAAAACGGTTGTGACACCATGCGAGTACGCAAGCCTATGAATTGCTCGGTGAGAAAAGTTGTAGAGCGTTTTAGTGTTCTCTAAATATGAGCGCAAGTGCACACTCCTGTCAAGTAATAGTATAAAAGATATTGTCTCCCACATGGATTAGACAGCTTGATTCGAATTGTAGTTCCTGCACAAAGGAAATTAAATACACAACTAAGTTGGTTTGTTTGAGAGGAAAAGTAAATAAAAACACAAGTAAATAAAAGGTAAGAGATCATATTGATAGAATGGGCGGTTTATGTTGCTAATTAGTGTGAAACTACGTTGAATAGGACAAGTTGTTTTGCGCTGCCAGACTCTGCTGCCTCGGTAGAGGATGTCAGTTAGGCTGTTGAGACGCTCTCGCTGCCTCGGTAGGGGAATGGACTTGTGTCTCGGTGGCAAACTCGATAGAACTACAAGGCTCGATAGAACGCTTTGAAAGTGATCCTTCTTATGTCTAAGTCAGAATGTTGTTGATGCTCGCTGCAGATAATACCAGTTGCGGCGTAAATCGTCCAAAGACAGCAATGTTTGATTCGTCCTCTTTTTTCCGCCTTAAACCCTAACCTATGTCTAGGCTGGATTGATCAACACCGTCTATAGATGAGATTGTGCTTACTCCTTTCGTGAGTTCGACTCTCTCAATACCAAACAAATGGATAGCAATCAACTAATCTTTCTCCTTAATTGAAAACAATGAAGAACATGGAATAAGAAAACCTTGAAGCTTTATTGCAAAAACAAACTTAAAATCCTAAACAATCGTTCTCACACTAATTACAACATAACCCAAACCCAAAGAGAATTTTAGAACATAATGGCGGCAAGAAAACCTAAACTATGCCTAAGGGAAAACCTAAGTTGTTTTGAAGTAAAAGTACAATGGGTATATATAGGCATTAGCTAGGTCTAGTCCTTCTTGAAGTAGAAGTCTTTAAAGTAGCTTTTGCATTAAATGCAACTTTAAATGTTGACTTCTTTGAGTAGAATGTGGACTTTATCACGTTGCCTTGCTCCGCAAGTAATCTCGAGCTCATCCTTCAGTGGCTCTGCCTGCTGCTTCAATCATCAGAAAATTGAGTGGACAGCATCGATAGAATCAGGATTTCCCGCTCTACATATCGCACTCTAATTCTCCAATTTCTCAGTTTGTTGTCTTGGGCGGTAGGTAAGGTGGCGGCAGCTGTTGTCTCTATCTGATGGAGAAACGATCGAACATCTTCGTGATGTCTTCATCCGGTTCCATCTTGAAGTTCTTATACTCGAGGTTGAGGAGTCTGATCTTGGTCTCCTTTACTTCACTTGTTCCCTCGTATGTGACTTCAAGCTTGACCCATACTTCCTTGGCATCTTCGCAAGAGGACATCTTCTCATAGATGTTGGGGCTAAATGCATAAAAGAGGATGTGCAAAGCTTTGCAATTAAGCTTCATCTTCTTGTGATCATCTGCATTTCATTCCGCCTTTACTCTTTGTGGCACATAATGACCCTCTTCAACAAAATCTCAAAGCTTGTAGTCTTTGAATTTGATAAAGAACTTCATTCTAATCATCCAATGAGCGTAGTTGGTCCCGTCAAAGAATGGTGGCTTGTCGATGGATTGTGCCATTTGACGGTTGATTGAATTGTTGTATTGAGCTTACCGGATCGCCTCAATATGATGTTAATCCCCTTCGATTGATTCTCGCTCTGATACCAATTGTTAGGCTTGATAGGCTCGATTTACTTCAATCGATTTAGGTAGCCAACTGGTGGAGAATGTGGATTTTTTAGTCATTTTGTGGGAGGTAAAAATTAGACAATGGACACAAGGATTTATAGCGGTGCGGTCTTCTAACAATCACCTACATTGTAAAACTTATGTTTGATTTTGATATAACAATGTATGTTAAGGATTAAATTGAAAACTTGAAATAGATTTTTAAGTCCCTCAAATGATTTTAAATCAACAAGGCTTTAATCTAATTTGAAAAACACAAACTCCAAATATTTTCTAAGTGTTCCAAGGACAAACTATTGAAAAATGTCCAGGCGTATCGATATGCCCCTCTTGTTATTGTGCAACGGCTTTTTCTGTTTTGAGACAGGTATCGATACGAGTCCTCGTTTATCGAAACGGTAAGATGTAGAAGTGCATTTATAGTGGAAAGAGAGGGTCCCAACGGCTATATTCAATACCCTACCCACCCAAACGGATAGAATTAATGGAGAAGGTATAAAATAAAGCCATTTGAAGACTAGCAACAACTATTGCATCAAAAAGAAACATCCTTACAAAAATCCAAGCTCAAAGTGCTTTATTTCTTATTCTTTGTAAAATCCCAAAATTTGTTATGTTCAATTCTAATCTTATAATCAAATTTGGGTTGAGTGATTGTACTTAAAGGGGAAATCTTGTATTGAGAGATATCTTTCTTTCCTTAATTTCTTTTTTTTACTCTTGTGAGGGTTTGGTCAAATTTGGGGTAGAAAATTTGACCGGTTCTGTAAAGGTTACCTCCTAAACCTTAAAAAGGGGAAGAGCAATTAGTGGATTGTTGGAAAATCCTTAGTGGTAGCTAAGGTAGTGGATGTAGAGTTCATTTGAAACTTGAACCACTCTATAATTCCTTGTTTTTCATTTTTAGCCATTCTACATTCCACAACAATTTTTAAAAACCCAATTCACCCCCTCTTGGCTTTGATCAATCCATTGATCCACTCAAAAATTGGTATCAGAGCCTACCTCTTTGAAGGATTAACAACCAAAAGAGGAGTTCCTAGGAAGAGTGTGATCAACCACAAAGCAAGCCATGTCATCTACCTTCGGGTCAAGCATGTACGAGTCTCAATCAACTACCAATCCACCATTCTTCAACGGTGATAACTACCCTTTTTGGAAGAACCAGATGCGTCTCTTCATTAAATCCAACAATTGTCTAGTTTGGGATGCCATTGAAGATGGTCCCTCTATTCCAATGAAGAGAGACGATGAAGGAAGACTTGTGCCAAAGAAGAAAAATGAGATGGGTGAAGAAGAGAGAAAGAAGATCCAAATCAATGATAAAGCTCTTCACATGTTCTTTTGCTCTTTTGGTCCTGACATCTACTCCAAAGTTTCCTCCATCGAAAGCGCTAAGGAAGTGTGGGATACACTTGAGACTACATATGAAGGAACAAGTGATGTGAAGGAGACAAAGATTGGAATTCTCAATCTTAGCTACGAGAATTTCAAAATGGAGTCCGACAAAACCGTGTCAAAGATGTTCGATCGTTTCTCAACAATCGTCAATGGGCTAAAGGGTTTTGGAGAGATAATCTCGAAAGACAAACTAGTCCGAAAGCTACTCTACTCACTTCCCGAGTCTTGGGATTGGAAGAGAACTTCCATCATTGAGGCCAAAAATTTGAAGACGCTCAAGCTTGATGAGCTAGTTGGTTCTCTCCTAACTCATGAGATAATGAAGCAAGGAATGGAAGATGAAAGGAAGAAGGAAGAAAGAAGAGTGGAGAAGCTTGAGGTAGATAAAAAGAAGAAGAAGCTAGGAGTGACTTTCAAAGCTTCTCTACATGAGGAGAGCACTTCTAGTGAGGAGGAAGACCTAGAAGAATTGGCTATGATTGCCAAAAGGTTCTCAGGGTTTATGAGGTCTAACCGAGGTAGAAAGATTCAAAGAAAAATGGACTTCAAGACCAAAAACAAATAAGAAGAGATGGATCAAATCATTTGCTTTGAGTGTAAAAAACTGGGTCATATTCGTTCCGGGTGCCCTCAACTCAAGAAGAAGGGCTTTGAGAAGAAGAAGAAGCTCAAAGCCAAGCTTGCTAGTTGGAGTGATGAGGAGTCATCCGAGGATGAGGAACACGAAGTGGCCAACCTTTGCCTCATGGCTCTTGAAGAGGATTCCTCCATGGTAACCTCTAACTCATCTTCATTTGATTTTACATTTGATGAATTACATAATGCTTATGATGAGTTACAAGAGGTTTATGATGAGTTAGTTGAGAAGTATAAGGAGTCGGTTCTAAAAAAATAGAAAGATCATTTCGGAACTAAATGCTAAAAATGACTCACTTTCTCAAGCTAACTTAAAATTTGAGAAAAAGATCTTAGGTTTACAAGATGAACTTAAATTCTTTCAAGAAAAAATGTAGACTTAAAGAATCTTATATCTCAATGCAATAGTGAACACCAAAAGGTGTTAAATGAGCTTAAGAAGTCTTTCAATAGTGTTGGTAATGTGAAAAATGAAATAGGTGAATCATCTAGATCAAACCAACCTAAAAGAAAGAACAATAACTACAAACAAAGTGGCTTCCATAGGCATAATAGGACTAAAATAATTAGAAGTGTATGGGTTCCTAAGGAACTTGTCAAGTCTAGTAATATTGATGCCATGTCACCTTGGATTCCTAAGGGAACCAAGCTTTTGGGAGCTAACACTCGTGGACCCAAAATGATTTGGGTACCAAAAATCAAAGCTTAATATCTTTGTTTGTAGGGGGCATTACTACAAGGCCAAAGCAGAAAGCCAAAACTCATGGTACCTTGATAGTGGATACTCGAGGCACATGACCGGAGACAAGAGTCGATTCATGGACTTAAAGCCAAAAAGTGGAGGAGTAGTGACATTTGGTGACAACTCCAAATGCCACATTAAAGGTATTGGATCCATAGGTAATCACTCTACTATTCTCATTGAAAATGTTTTATATGTCGATGGTCTAAAACACAATTTATTGAGCATTAGTCAATTATGTGATAAAGACTTTAATGTCTTATTTGATTAAAAAAAATGGTGCAAAATTGTTGACATTAAATCAAATAATATAATGCTCATTGGTCATCGCATAGGTAATATATAAATGGTGCATTTAGATGACATTCATACATCTCATGCATGTTTTGTTGCACAAAATGAAAATGGTGCATGGTTATGGCATAGGAAACTAGGACATGCTAGCATTAGTGTTTTAGAAAAATTAGTTTCCTTAAATCTAGTTATAGGTTTACCCAAGATCAAATTTTCAAATGACAAAATATGTGATGCATGCTCTAAGAGTAAAAAAACATAGATCATCCTTTAAATCCATTAATGATGTTTCTACAAGTAGGTGTTTACAACTAATTCACATGGATTTATTTGGGCCTATTAGAACTATGAGCTTGGGTGGTAAATCGTATGGATTTGTACTTGTTTGTGACTATTCTAGATTTACTTGGGTTCTATCCTTAAGTACTAAAGATGAGGCTTTAGAAAAATTCATCACATTTTCAAAATTAACTCAAAATGATCTTGAACTTATAATTTCTCATATTAGAAGTGATCATGGAATCGAATTTCAAAATCTAGGTTTTGAAGAGTTTTTAAATGAAAATGGTATTAGCCACAATTTTTCGGCTCCTCGAACTCCTAAACAAAATGGGGTAGTTGAGAGGAAAAATAGAACTTTACAACAAATGGCTAGAAACATGCTTTGTGAAAACAATTTGCCTAAATATTTTTGGGCGGAAACCACGAACACCGCTTGCTACATTGTAAATCTATTAATGATTAGGCCACTTTTAAAGAAAACACCATATGAGATTTTAAAATCTAAAAAGCCTAACATTAGCTATTTTCATCCATTTGGTTGCAAGTGTTTTGTTTTAAATAATGGAAAAGACAACTTAGGTAAATTTGATGCTAAAAGTGTTGAAGCTATTTCCTTAGGGTATTATTTAACCTCTTCTTGTGATGATGATGATGTAGGAATCCTTGATGCCTTTGATAGAGGACAAACTTCAGAGGAGGATGAGATTCCAACTAATGATGAGGATGCACAAGATCCACCTCTTAAAGCCTTGAAGGACTTGGCTCTTGAGGAAAAGGAAGTGAGCTACCCAATGGAGTAAAACTATGTCAAAGGTTGTGAAATCTTGGGTGATCCATCCAAGGGAGTAACTACTAGATCTTCTCTTAAACTCATGAATCATGTTGTTTTTTTCTCATGCATAGAGCCTAAGAACATTAAAGAAGCATTAAATGATGATTTTTGGATTATGGTTATGCAAGAAGAGTTAAATCAGTTTGAGAGAAGTAATGCATGAACATTAGTTGAAAGGCCTAGTAATCAATCTACTATAGGAACTAAATGGGTATTTAGGAATAAACTAGATGAGAGTGGTAACATTGTGAGAAATAAAGCTAGATTAGTTGCTCAAGGTTACACTCAAGAAGAGGGAATAGATTTTGATGAAACCTATGCACCCGAAGCTAGAATAGAAGTTATTAGGATATTGCTTGCATATGCATGTTATCATAATTTCAAGCTATTTCAAATGGATGTGAAAAGTGCATTTTTAAATGGTTTTATAAATGAGGAAGTGTATGTGGAACAACCACCGGGTTTTGAAGATTCAAAATTTCCAAATCATGTTTTCAAACTAACCAAAGCACTTTATGGTTTAAAACAAGCTCCTAGATATTGGTATGAAAGGCTTTCAAACTTTTTTATTGAAAAAGGTTTTGAAAAAGGTAAGGTGGACACTACACTTTTCATAAAAATGTATAAAAATGACATCTTAGTAGTACAAATATATGTTGATGATATTATTTTTGGATCTACTAATGAGTGTCATTGCAAGGAGTTTGCTAAGTTAATGCAAGGTGAATTCGAGATGAGCATGATGGGGGAGCTCTCATTCATTTGGGGACTCCAAATCAAGAAAAAGAAGGATGACACCTTCATAAATCAAGCAAAGTACGTGAAAGATATGCTCAAGAAGTTTGGCTTGGAGCAATAAAAGCCTCAAGCTACACCAATGAGCTCATCTACAAAGCTTGACAAAGATGAAGGAGGTAAGTGTGTTGACTCTAAGCTTTATCGCTCTATGATTGGATCTTTGTTTTACCTTACCGCAAGTAGACCATATATATTGTTTAGTGTTTGCTTGTGTGCTAGCTTTCAATCTAGTCCTAGAGAGTCTCACCTTATAGTCGTTAAGAGAATCTTTAGGTACCTTAGAGATACCCTTTGTCTAGGTCTTTGGTACCTAGAGACTCAACCTTCAACCTTCATGCTTATTCGGATGCAGATTATGGGGGTGTAAAATCAATAGGAAGAGTACTTCGGGAACATGTCAATTCTTAGGTAGTATGATCATATCTTGGTTCTCTAAGAAACAAAATAGTGTAGCTCTATCTACCACCGAATCTGAGTACATATCCTTAGGGAGTTGTTGTGCTCAAGTCCTTTGGATGAAGCAACAACTCTTAGATTATGGTATTAAAGTTGAAACCATACCCCTTAAGTGTGACAACACTAGTTCCATATGCTTAACTAAAAATCCTATCCAACACTCTAGAACCAAACATATAGAAATAAGGCATCATTTCATTAGAGATCATGTCCTTAAGGAAGATGTTGTTATAGAGTACGTTGACACCTTGAACCAACTAGCGGACATTTTTACTAAACCTCTAGACAAATAGCGTTTTTGGTCCCTTAGGAGAGAGTTAGGTCTAACTAGCCCTCCTTGACCCTTTATGACTCTTTTTGAGGTTAAAATTGCTTGAATTTGTGAAATTGCATGTTTATGTGTTGTTGATCTTGAAAATATTCATGCTTATAGCTAAGGGGAGAATGCTTCTGTTAGAATATGCTCAGAACTGCTCATCCATCAATTGTATTCATTTAGAAGGTGTTAAAATCGAGCCTTTAGTCGTTCTTAAAGCCTAAAATGCATTTCTGGGCATAGGATATCGATACGGCCCTCTGTGTATCGATACGAGTACTGTATTAGCTTTCCAGACTGTATTTTGCCTAAAATGGGTATCGATACAGTTAAACTCGTTTCGATACGATCTAAGAGTGTTTCGATACGGATAGCATTCGTTTTGATATGGACCTTTGACGAGTGTTTCCTAGGAATTACGATTTTACCCCTATATCGATACACCCTCAGGCTTATCGATACTTGATTGCGCAGACAGCTTCTTTATGGCATTTAAAGAGTTTCACTTTTACCAAAATTGCAATTTTAAAACCCTAGTTGTTTTCTCTCTATAAAAAGCCTCTCAATCCCTCATGTTTTCACACCACAACTCAAAATATCTTGAAGGTTTTCAACATCAAGCCAAGCTTTTCAAGCTTGTCATCAATTTGGTGCAAAGTTCTTCTCCCATTCCTCTCTATCAATATCAAGGTATATATCTCCTTTTTTCTTTTTCTTTTATTTGATTTTCGTTTTAAATTTTTCTTTTCTTTTGTTTTGTTTTCTCAAAAACAAACTTTTTCAAACTTTTTGTTTTTGTTTTGTTTCTCAAATTTTTTTAAACAAAAACCTTGATTATTGATTATCAATGGGTTGAATGAGAAAGTTAATGCATACATTGGTTTTGATCTATTTCTCTAGTCAATGGAACCCAAAAAGAGAGCGCGTACTAGTGAAGTCGGTGAAGGTTCCAATGCCAGAGATGTTAGTCGCCCGAACCTAACTCTTATCTATCAATAGTGCTTCAAGACCTTCGAAGATCTCACCTATTTCCGACAATTTCAAAACTACAAGATCCGTCCGGAGAGGGTAATTTCTGTTCCTTTTTCTTAACTTGAAGCGCTTCAAGTTTGTTTACTTACCTTTGCTCTAAGAATGGAAATTTATGGATTTTATTCAAATTCCCAGCTTTTTCTATCGCAATTTGGTTTTGATTTTCTATGCTAATGCCAAGTGTGTTGCCAATCAAGTGGGTGTTGTTACGGCTGTTAATTCTTACCTCATGGGTAAAAAGATCACCATCAATGTTCAATCTATTTGTGATGTGTTCAAGTTAGAGGATGGGGGTCTTGATGATGAGAATTCTCTTGGCCATTTCTTGGGAGGTTTCGTAACGGCTCTTAATGCTCAAGATCGAATCCTTCACTTAATGGTTTCTTGGTGGTTTAGGCCTTCTGAAGGCAAGTATTCCACTATCCGCCAAGTTGACGACTTTTGGATTCGGTGCTTCCGTGAAAGAAAACAACCAAACCTTGCTCGGATTATGTTTGCAGAGATTGTCTATCTCGTGCAACATCGCCACACTACTCTTGTCACTTCATTCACTTATGGAACGACCTTGATTTATTTCTTCACCCAAAAGGAGATAGATTGTTCTTACAACTACTCGACTCCCCTCACCGATCCTATTGATGAAAGATCTCTTTCAAGGGGAAAGTTCATATACTTCAATGGTAGTTTGCTTTGTCTCTCTGAGCTCCCTAGCGATGCTATTCCGGAAGAAATTACTAATCCTCAAGCCACTCAAGCTCCTCCTCCACCTTCTATGGATGCCCTAATGACCTTTCTCAACGAGCAATTCACGTGCTTGCGCATGGGAATTGCTTCAATGGATCAAGTGATGAATTCGGGGTTTGCTGCTATAGACACACGTTTTACAAGCCTTAAAGATTGTGTGAAGAATGTGGAGACGCGTCTCACTTCTCTTGAAGGCGGTCATAACTCGATGAACATATCTCTTACCGCTTTTCATGACGAGTGGCGTCAATCACGGAGGAATGATGATGCACATGATGAGGATGATGAAGATGACGATGGAGAAGCGTAGTAGTTCATCTTTGCATATCATTCATGTCATTTAGGATACCTATTTATGCACTTTGGATTATGTTTTTAGGACTAAGTTTGTATTTTAAAACTTATGCTTTGATTATTGCTATTTGGATTTTATGTTGATGTTTTCTTTATTTTGAACTTCATGTTTATCTATAATATGTTGCTTGGTTATTATTTATGCCTTTTGCCTATGTTTATCAATGTCTCTATTTTTTATCTAACAAAAGGGGCAGAGGGAACAAAGCTCACACTTAAAATTTTGATTTTCAACTTAAATTTTACCTAGCTAATATTAAGGGGGAGTTATTTTTGCAAAGTTTTTCAAAAGTGTCAAAAATTTCAAGTTTTGGTTTTGTTATATCAAAAAGGGGGAGATTGTAAAACCTATGTTTGATTTTGATATAACAATGTATGTTAAGGATTAAATTGAAAACTTGAAATAGATTTTTAAGTCTCTCAAATGATTTTAAATCAACAAGGCTTTAATCTAATTTGAAAAACACAAACTCCAAATATTTTCTAAGTGTTCCAAGGCCAAACTATTGAAAAACGTACATGCGTATCGATACGCTTCTTGCCGTATCGATACCTTTTTCGCAAAGTTGGCTACTGGAGAAACGCGTTTCGATACGCCCTTCACTGTATCGAAACATCGTATCAAAATAGATTGCTTCTGTATCGATACGCTCACTCTGTAAAATTGGAGTTTGAATGGCGTACCGATACGATGTCACCCATATCAATATGCTTTTAATGGAATTTTAAATTCGAAATCCTTTAATGTTTTTGATCGTTGGTGTCAATTGTTAGGTAACTAAAATTTAAAGTGGTGGTTGTCTCGTACCGATACGGAAACTTCCAGTGAGCTCTGTTGAATTAATTGCATCGATACGATGTTCCGCGTATCGAAACGGTCCCTGTCCTGGACCGATACGCTTACACGTGTATCGATATGCCCCTACAGTTATTGTGCAACGGCTCTTTTTGTTTTGAGATAGGTATCAATACGGGTCCTCGTGTACCGATACGGTAAGCTGCATAAGTGCATTTATGGTGGAAAGAGAGGGTCCCAACGCCTATATTCAATACCCTAACCACCCAGACAGCTAGAATTAATGGAGAAGGTATAAAATGGAGCCATTTGAAGACTAGCAACAACTATTGCATCAAAAAGAAACATCCTTACAAAAATCCAAGCTCAAAGTGCTTTATTTCTTATCCTTTGTAAAATCCCAAATTTTGTTGTGTTCAATTCTGATCTTGTAATCAAATTTAGGTTGAGTGATTGTACTTAAAGGGGCAATCTTGTATTGAGAGATATCTTTCTTGCCTTAATTTCTTATTTGTACTCTTGTGAGGGTTTGGTCAAATTTGGGGTAGAAAATTTGACCGGTTTTGTAAAGGTTACCTCCTAAGCCTTAAAAAAGGGAAGAGCAATTAGCGGATTGTTGGAAAATCCTTAATGGTAGCTAAGGTAGTGGATGTAGAGTTCATTTGGAACTTGAACCACTATAAAATTTCTTGTTCTTCATTTTTAGCCATTCTACTTTCCACAACAATTTTTAAAAACCCAATTCACCCCACTCTTGGCTTTGATCAATCCATTGATCCACTCAACATACATCCACTACCTTAGCTTCCCACTAAAGATTTCACCAAATTCACTCTTTAATTTCTTCCCCTTTTCTAGGCTAAGGAGACAACCTTTACACACTCAAAGCTTTCTAACCCAAAGCTTGAATAAACCCTCTTTACAAGAGAAATTTGAGCAAACTTGAAATCCCTCTCTAGGTAGATAGTTTGCACTCTTAAGCTCACTCACTCAATCCAAAACACTTGAGAAAATTTGACAATTTTGGCTCGCAAGTGTTGTCTATACTAGAAATATACAATTTAAGCCTTAAGACAATTTCTTCATCATAATGTTGTTGCAAATGAAGCATTGGCCTTTCCTTAATGCTTGGGTGTATATATATGTGTCTGTGTATATATATATGCATAAAAAAGGAGAAATGAAGGCGAGGGAGTGGAGGCTCGAACCTGCGACCTCACCCCTCTTTTTCAGCGTTCCGGCCATCTGAGCTAATAGCTCTTAGGCCCCGTTTGTGATTGCGTTTGGCAACTCAAACGGGCTTTTTTAAGTGCTTTCACTTATTTTTTGGTGTTTTTGGTTGCTTTTAAAACTAGATTTTCCACTCAAACCAAAAAGCTAGATTTTATAGCTTCTTGTGTAGAAAAGCTAGTTTGAAAATAAAATTACTTTTTTACCCTTATTTTATAATTATAATTTATTGTACATTATGCATACATAATTGTAAAATAATATATATTTTATAATATTTATATTGAGAATAAAATTATTTTATTTTTAATTTGTTTTATATTTGTTATTAATTTGTAAGTGACATGTCTAATATAATCTAGAATGTAGTTTATATTTTCAAATTAAATTTTATAAAAAAATAAAATTTTTATTATAATTAAAATTGACTTATTTTATATATAATAACATTAACTATTTGAACATCACCCAAGTTTACTTTTACTATTCAATATCATGTCTAAAATAGACATTTTATCTCCTCAACATCACTTTTTGACATCAATGACAAACACTAACCAACTTTTCAAAACTACTTTTCAACAGCTAGTTTTAAAATCACTTTTTCACCGCACTTTTTAAAAGAAACCGCAAACTAAGCCTTAGTGTATAAGGTTCCCTTTTTTTGTTTTGAACCTTTCTAATAGTGCAATGGTAATTTAAGGTCTGATCAGCTTTTCACCTACCCAAATCAAATGCCCAAAATTTCCCTCTTTCGAGAACGATCTCTCCAAATGCCCTTACCATTTCCATTCGGCCACCCTTGAAATTTCAGTCACCGCCGCACCTTGAGCTTCATCGCCGGTGTCACCATCTTCCTCTCACCAGCCTGAGCTCGTCCCCGTTAGTCATTCACTCACCCCCCACCGCCATCATCGAGATTTGACGGTTGAAGGTTCGATGAACCCTTACCCTTTTCCGTCAAATTTTTGTTCATCGATTCTGTCGCCCTCGGCCGTCTGTTCAGTGCGCTGCTGCCACCATCGTGTTCCTCACGTCGTGTCTTCAAAACCCCTAAAGTGTCGTGTCCAACCGACACTGGTGAAGCCTCCATCGGAGCTACGTAAGTTCTGGCGACCTTTTGTTTTTTCGCAAAGATTTTCGGTTGATTCCCGACGATTTTCGGGATTGTGTGGGTTGGTTAAAGTGAATAATTGAATCTGTCATTTTTTTCAGGCGAAAACGTGCCATTCCGAGCCTCCGGCGACATTCCAATCACCGTCTGGCGACGCTCCTTATTCCAAGGGTAAGAACCATTCTGAACCGTCCGGCCCAAGTAGCCCAAACCGAACATGTCCAACCCGACCCGAGTCTAACCCGACCTGGCTCTTACCCGAACCCGACCCGTCTCTGACCCGAACCGACATGAGACTATGTCAACTCGCTGAGTCAACTCAGTTGACCTCCTGTTGGATGCTGACGTCATCGTGATATCAGCGTTGACTCTGACTTCGTTGACCTGCTGATGTCAGCGTTGACTTTGACCAAAAAGTCAAAATTTCTAAAAAAAAAGCCCTATTTTATGTTTTTCAATGTTCTGAGTCCGATTTTAAAGCCCGTTTTATGAAATTCCAACCCGAAGACCTCCGAATCTGACCTTAAACCCAAATCATACATATGTACTTAATTATTTAATTTAGATAATAGTAAAACGAATAAGTGACTAAAATAGTGTATTAAATGTGAAAAGGTACTCGAGACGCGTGTGACCACTCTTCAGCTCAGCCTAGCTCCTCTAGATCCGCTCACCCTCACTCTTCAGTGATTATCAGTATGAATTTAAACTATGTGTATAAGATCAAGCTTAACTCTTATTTCACATATTGACGGTTACTCTTTCATGAACTAGGATCTGACCTTGTATCCGAGCGTACTGAGGCAGGTGTTCGTTAGACCCTTCTTCGACTAGCTTTTAAGATGTGTTCCATGTGTGATACATTCAGTTGTATATGTTGTATGATTATTAGACGTTAATAAACAATCTAATGATTTAATCATGAACGGTGATATGCTTGATGAAATGATGAACTGGATAGATGGTATCATACTTTGCCTACTCGTGGTATGTCCGCTCGATCTACATACATGATATGTAATTGTGTTATGTGGTTGCTTGATCTTTGATAATATTGTTTGTCTGTCTAATATAATCGGTAGTGTAATCTATTAGCTTGATTTATGATGGTACACTCTGTTTGCATGATGAATGATGATATTGTCTACTCTGCTCAATGGTATGCCTATTTATTTGTCAAAAGCATGAATCTACCATTTCTGGTACTCTGAATAGAATATGTCTGTCATATGTATTTTGTTACTCATGCTGGAATCTGAATACCGATTGTTATCTAGGGTATACTGTTAGGTTATATTATGAAGTCTTCGTCGGTACAGCCCTAACCCAGCTGGTAAATCCTTATGGACTCAAGGTCTCCCCTTAGGTAGGTTCCGATTCTTTAACACAGGTAAATCCTTATAGACCTAAGGCAGCCCCTTAGGTGGCATCTATGCCCATAGGGCCTAGGGTAAGTCCTTATGGATGCAGTTCTGGGTATTGGATATTGGTGTAAGGTTGGAGGGTAGTTACTAGTAAACCCTTTGTATGCACTCGAGAACTTGTATTGAACTATTATGTGTTCTTATTATATGATTGATATATATTCATGCTTGTTTGATCTGCACTTATTGGAACACGCTAAGCTCCCTAGCTCATGCCCTTCTCTTCTCCCCTTTCAGATACTTGTGATAGGCTACCCTTTTGGACCCGGCAACTGAAGGATCGACACATTTAGCATTTAGTCTGTTGTAATGTTTTTATCTTCTGAATTGTCTGTATTTGGGTGACTTATTATATTTTGATATGACATATCTTTTGGTTTTTGCCGGATGTTTGCTTTAGTTTATAACTAAACACGTTATGCTTTCATATCACCTATTTTGTAAACATATGTTACTAAACTATTACTTACTATTTTGGGATGGATTTGAAAGCAATACTGATAGATTTTATAATCGTTCTGAGAATAGTATTTGATATATCTTCGTTAACAGGTTTTAAAGGTACGGATCATAAATCTTCTGTAGGGGGAACTATATTAGTTTTGATATTTTGACTGAGATATTTCACAGGAAGTTTGATTATAGGTTGTGACCGCCCGGTGTAAGGTGAAATGCGTAAGCGGGTCTGGGTGGTTACATTTAGTGGTATCAGAACTTTTGGTTTTAAAAACCTTGGACTGTGTATTTGTCCATTTGATGCAATGTTTGAAAAGTTTTACAAAAAGGTGTTTTGAAATGAGCTAAGTCACCCAATTTTGTCTGCTTAATTGTATTCGATTCTCCATTGCTATGAATTGACCCTAAGCTTATTCCTTGTAGAGATCTTCTACCATGAGTGTTGTAAGAGGACATCGACCTATTCGGAGACGCAGTAGACCTATCCGGTTTGTCGACACTATTAATGATCCAGTGGTTGAGCCACCTACTTCAGCTCTTGTCCCTAGTCCTATCGAGCCTTCCGTACCATCTGGACCTACTGTAGTGATTGCTCTATAGTCTGCCTCTGGGATCGATGTGTCTACTCCGGTTAGAGGAGCACCGTCTTCTTCTGAGCCTCCCACATCTGTTACTGATGAAGCCCTTAGTAGGTAGTTTCTGCAGTTGATTACTGGTGCGGTTAGAGCAGCTGACATTTTTTTGAGGTTCCCATCTCTCAGACTTTGATCAAGAATGGGGCGAGAACTTTTGATGGCTCTACTGGTGGAGCCCCGATCGAGGCAGAGGAATGGCTCTACGATTTGGAGAGGCGTATGGATTCTTTGGGTCTTGAGTCACCCAAGAGATATTTGGTAGTCGTCTCTATGTTGTATGGGAATGCCCGCACTTGGTGGGAATCTATGGTTAGTACTGTTCATGCGGCCCGTTTGACTTGGGACTTCTTCAAAGAGCGCTTCAAGAGCCACTTTGTTCGCGAGCGCTACATGAGGCAGATGCAAGAACGATTCAGGACTTTGACTCAAGGAGATATGTCCGTATTCGAGTATGAGACAGAATTCTTGGGCTTGCTCAGATTTAGGGTTATTTTAGTGCTTACCAAGAGGGAAAAGTGTCGTAAATTTGTGATGGGGCTGAGATATGAGCTATGTGTACATGTTGTTGGTCATCTAGATAAGAACTTCGATACTATAGTTGAGAAAGTTAAAGGCCTGGAAGAAGTTGAGCTAGCAGCCACTGGTGGAGGTAGAGTTGACCGAGATCGGTCTAAGAGGCCTCCTATTCCTGAGCCTTCCTTGCGTTCTGGTAAGAGGAAACGCACTTCTAGTCATCAGAGAGGTAATTTTGGATCCAGGCCTGATGCTTCTTCAACCCCAGTTGCTAGTAGAGGTGATCCGTCTGGTTTCACCCATATACCCCTTTGTGTGCACTGTGACAAGCGACATGGGGCGAGTGTAGAAGAAAGACCGGTTCATGTTTTCGATGTGGGTCCGGAGACCATTTTCTGAAGAATTGCCATGTTCCATCTTCTGCACATCGGGCATCCTCCCAGACCCCTGCACGCTCACAGACTTCTGTACAGACTCCAGCCAGGGGTCGTAGTCAGAGTAGGCGCTCTACATCAACTTCTAGGACAGACTCTAGAGCACGGCTCTATCAGAGTGGGGGACCAGTTTTGTCTGAGGCTAGGCAGCCAGCACTTGTTTATGCCACCAGGCGACGTGATGATAGAGATGAGCAGGATGTTATAGCAGGTACATTTACCATCTTCTCTGTCCCATACTTTGCATTGCTCGATAATGGTTCTACCCACTCCTACATATCAAGATCTATTTCTCGAGACCTTTCATTTCCGATAGAAGCCACATAGAATGTTGTTACAGTTATAATCCATGTGGTCCAGTCAGTGACTGTGGATAAGGTGTTTAGGCATTGTCCTCTTGAGGTTCAAGGGGAAATCTTTTTGGTTGATCTTATGGAGCTTCCAATGGAGGAGTTCAATCTAATCTTGGGTATGGATTGGTTGACCGAGCACTGGGTTAACCTTGATTGTGAATTGAAAAGGGCAACCCTGAAGACTTCTGATGGTCAATCAGTGGTTCTAATCGCTGAACATTGAGGTTAATGGTCTAATGTTGTATCTGCACTGATCGTCGACAGAATGATTCGGAAAGGATACGAGACCTTCATCTCTTGTCTCCTGAATACGAAGGACTCTCTATTCAAGATTGAAGAAATTTGCACTGTCAGCGAATTTCCTGATGTCTTTCCCGAAGAGTTTCCCGGGTTACCTCCTGATAAGGATGTTGAGTTTGAGATTGAGACTTATCCGGGGTCTTCACCTGTATCTATGAATCCCTATCGTATGGCCCCTAAGAAGCTTAAGGAGTTGAAAATTCAGTTGCAGGAGCTGCTTGACCGAGGTTTCATTCGACCTAGCTCCTCTCCTTGGGGAGCTCCAGTCCTCTTCGTTAAGAAGAAAGATGGTTCACTCCGATTATGCATTGAATATTGGAAGTTGAAAAAACTGACAATTAAGAACAAATACTCGTTACCCAGGATTGACGATTTGTTTGATCAATTTCGGGGAGCCACAATTTTCTAAAAGATTGATCTTATGTCTGGATACCATCAACTAAAAATAAAGGGATCTGATGTTGCGAAGATGACTATTCGCACTAGATATGGGCACTATGAGTTTCTTGTGATGCCTTTTGGTTTGACCAATGCACCTACGGCCTTTATGGACATGATGAACCGTGTGTTCCGGCCCTATATAGACCAGTTTGTTGTGGTGTTTATTGATGATATCTTGGTTTATTCTCAGACAGAATCTGAGCATGTTGAGCATTTGAAGATTGTTCTGCAAACTTTGAGAGAGCATCGTCTGTATGCTAAGCTGAGCAAGTGTGGATTTTGGCTCAGAGAAGTGACATTTCTGGGGCATGTTGTATCAGCTCGAGGTATCCTGGTTGATCCTAGTAAGATCAAGGCTATCACCAGTTGGAAGCAACCCAAGAATGTCTCTGAGATCCGTAGCTTTCTGGGTTTAGCTGGTTACTACTGTCACTTTGTCGAGGGTTTCTCCATCATTGTTGCCTCTTTGACGAAGCTTTTGAGGAAGAATGTTCCTTTTTCTTGTTCGGATGCCCAGCAAGCTAGATTTGAGAAAGTGAAGGCAGTTTTGACTCAAGCCCCGGTTCTTACACAACCCGAGTCTGGGAAGGACTTCTCAGTGTATAGTGATGCTTCACACTCCAGGCTTGGTTGTGTACTGATGCAAGATGGGAATGTTATCGCTTATGCATCACGTCAGTTATGACCGCATGAGTGTAACTATCCGACCCATGACCTCAAGTTAGATGCGGTGGTCTTTGCTCTGAAAATCTGGAGGCACTATCTCTACGGAGAGAAGTGCTACATCTTTACTGATCACAAGAGCTTGAAGTATATCCTCACTCAGAGTGATTTAAATATGACGCAACATCGTTGGGTTGAGCTTCTTAAGGACTATGATTGCGTGACTGAGTACCACCCGGGAAAAGACAATGTTGTTACTGATTCCTTGAGTCGTAAGACCATATCCGACCTGAGATCCCTATTTGCCAGGATGGGCATTTATAGTGATGGAAGTTTGCTAGCGGAGTTGCAAGTTAAACAAACTTTGGCCGAGGAGATTAAAGCTAAGCAACTCTTAGACAATTCCTTACTTCCAGTCATGCAGCAGGTTGAGCAGGGATCCACATATGTTTATGCCTTCGATCAGGATGGCGTTCTGTGCTTCAAGGGTCGTTATTGTGTCCCCAATGATGCTAACCTAAAGCGGGCCATACTTAGTGAAGCTCATAGCAGCTCTTATGCTATGCATCCTAGTGGAGACAAGATGTACCGAAATCTGAAGCAAAGGTACCTTTGGGAGGGTATGAAGAATGATATATCGGATTATGTATCGAAGTGTATTGTCAGCAAGTCAAAGCGGAACATCGACATCCTTCTGGTTTATTACAACCCATTAAGATTCCCGAGTGGAAATGAGAGCGTATCACGATGGATTTCGTTACCGGGTTGCCTCTAACTCCTTCTAAAACGGATTCTGTCTGGGTTATTGTTGATCGACTCACCAAGTTAGCTCACTTTATTCTTGTACGAGTTACTTATTCTCTAGAGAAGCTGGCTAGGCTGTATATCTCAAAGATCGTCAGATTGCATGGTGTACCCTTATCTATCATATCTGATCGAGATCCGAGGTTCACATCTCATTTCTGGTCGGCCTTGCATAATGCTTTGGGTACACGTTTGAATTTCATTACATCCTTCCATCCTCAAACCGATGGTCTGTCTGAGAGAGTAATTCAGATTCTAGAAGATATGTTAAGGGGATGCGTGATAGACTTCCGCAGTAGTTGGGAAGATTTCTTGCCCTTGGCTGAGTTTTCTTATAATAACAGTTATCAGGCCAGTATCCGTATGGCACCTTATGAAACTTTGTATGGTCGCAAGTGCTGAACTCCTATATGTTGGACCGAGTTGTATGATAAGAAGACTTTGGGCCCGGAGTTGATCCTAGAGAGTGAAAAGACCGTCATATTAATCTGTGATCGTCTAAAAGAGGCCTTTGACATATAGAAATCTTATGCTGATCGGAGAAGAAAGGATATTGAGTTTGAGGTCGGTGATCAAGTTTGTCTGAAAGTATTCCCATGGAAGAAAGTTCTGAAATTTGGGCGCAATGGTAAGCTGAGTCTGAGATTCATTAGGTCGTACCGTAACGTGAAGAGAGTTGGGCCAGTTGCCTATTAGCTTGAGTTACCTCCTTAGCTTAGTCGTATCTATATTGTCTTTCATGTGTCCATGTTGAGGCAATACCATCTAGATCCTAGTCATGTCATTCAGGTTCAGGATGTAGAGTTGAGGCCATACTTGTCCTATGAAGAGGAACCAATACAGATTCTAGATTCGGACGAGAGAGTTCTAAGGAACAGACGTATCCCAATGGTCAAAGTTCAGTGGAGAAATCGTAGCCTTGTGGAGGCTACTTGGGAGATCGAAGGATCCATGAGAAAGCAGTTTCCGCATCTGTTATTATAAGCAAATAGATGCGAAAAGTGCTTTCTCATGGATCATTCGATCTCCCAAGTAGCCTCCGCAGAGCTACGATTTCTCCACTGAACTTTGACCATTGGGATACGTCTGTTTCTCAGAACTCTCTCATCCGAATCTAGAATCTGTATTGGTTCCTTAGGAGAAATGAAGGTGAGGGTGTGGAGGCTCGAACCTGCGACCTCACCCCTCTTTTTTTGCGTTCCAGCCATCTGAGCTAATATCTTTTAGTGTATAAGGTTCCCTTTTTTTGTTTTGAACCTTTCTAATAGTGCATCGGTAATTTAAGGTCTGATCAGCTTTTCACCTACCCAAATCAAATGCCCAAAATTTTCCCTCTTTTGAGAACGATCTCTCCAAATGCCCTTACCATTTCCGTCCGGCCACCCTCGAAATTTCAGTCACCACTACGACGTGAGCTTCACCGCCAGTGTCACCGTCTTCCTCTCGTCGACCTAAGCTCGTCCCCGTTAGTCACTCGCTCACCCCCGCCGCTATCGTCGAGATTTGAGGGGTGAAGGTTCGACGAACACTTACCCTTTTTCCTGTCGAATTTTTGTTCGTCGATTCTGTCGCCGTCGGCCGTCCGTCCAGTGCGCTGCTGCCACCATCGTGTTCCTCGCGTCGTGCCATGCAAAACCCTTAAAGTTTCGTGTCCAACCGACACCGGCGAAGCCTCCATCGGAGCTACGTAAGTTCTGGTGACCTTTTGTTTTTTCGCAAGGATTTCCGGTTGATTTCTATCGATTTTCGGGTTTGTGTGGGTTAGTTCAAGTGAATAATTGAATCTGTCATTTTTTTCAGGCGAAAACGTGCCATTCTGAGCCTCCGATGACATTTCGGTCACCGTCCAGCGACGCTCGTTATTCCAAGGGTAAGAACTGGTCTGAACCGGCCGGCCCAAGTAGCCCGAACCAAACCGGTCCAACCCGACCCGAGTATGACCCGACGCGTCTCTGACCCGAACCCGACCCGAGACTGTGTCAACTCGCTGAGTCAACTTGCCCGAGTTGATTCAATCAATTAACTCACCGAGTCAACTTAGTTGACCTCCTGTGGGCTGCTGATGTCATCATGACGTCAGCGTTGATTCTGACTCCGTTGACATGCTGACGTCAGCGTTGACTTTGACCAAAAAGTCAAAATTTTCGAAAAAGCCTTATTTTATGTTTTCGACGTACTGAGTCCTATTTTGAAGCCCGTTTTGCGAAATTCCAACCCGAATCTGACCTTAAACCCAAATCATGCATAAGTACTTAATTATTTAATTTAGATAATAGTAAAACGAATAAGTGACTAAAATAGAGTATTAATTGTGTAAAGGTACTCGAGACGCGTGTGACCACTCTTCAGCTCAGCCTAGCTCCTCTCGATCCGCTCACCCTCATGCTTCAGTGAATATCAGTATGAATTCAAACTCTGTGTATAAGATCAGGCTTAACTCTTATTTCACATATTGACCGTTACTCTTTCATGAACTAGGATTTGACCTTGTATCCGAGCGTACTGAGGCATGTGTTCGTTAGACCCTTCTCCGACCAGCTGTTGAGGTGTGTTCCATGTGTGCTACATTCAGTTGTATGTCCGCTCGATCTACATACATGATATGTAATTGTGCTATGTGGTTGCTTGATCTTTGATAATATTGTATGTTTGTCTGATATAATCGGTAGTGTAATCTATTAGCTTGATTTATGATGGTACACTATGTTTGCATGATGAATGATGATATTGTCTACTCTGCTCAGTGGTATGCCTATTTATTTGTCAAAAGCATGAATCTTTCGTTTCTGATACTCTGAATAGAATATGTCTGTCATCTGTATTTTGTTACTCATGTCTGGAATTTGAATACCGATTATTATCTGGGGTATATTGTTGGGTTATATTATGAAGTCTCTATCGATACAGCCCTGATCCAGCTGGTAAATCCTTATGGACTCAAGGTCTCCCCTTGTGTAGGTTCCAATGCTTTAGCACGGGTAAATCCTTATGGACCTAAGGCAGCCCCTTAGGTGGCACCTATGCCCATCGAACCTAGGGTAAGTCATTATGGATGTAGTTCTGGGGTACTGCATATTGGTGTAAGGTTGGAGGGTAGTTACTAGTAAACCCTTTGTATGCACTCGAGCACTTGTATTGAACTGTTATGTGTTCTTATGATATGATTGATATATATTCATGCTTGTTTGATCTGTACTTATTGGAACACACTGAGCTCCCTAGCTCATGCCCTTCTCTTCTCCCCTTTCAGATACTTGTGATAGGCTACCCTTTTGGACTCGGCAACTGGAGGATCGACACATTTAGCATTTAGTATGTTGTAATGTTCTTATCTTCCGAATTGTCTGTATTTGAGTGACTTATTATATTTTGATACGACAGATCTTTTGGTTTTTGCCGGATGTTTGCTTTAGTTTATAACTAAACACTTTATGCTTTCATATCACCTATTTTGTAATCGCATGTTACTAAACTATTACTTACTATTTTGGGATGGATTTGAAAGTAATATTGATATATTTTATAATCGTTCTGAGAATAGTATTTGATATATCTTCGTTAACAGGTTTTTGACTGAGATATTTCACAGGAAGTTTGATTATAGGTTGTGACCGCCCGGAGTTAGGTGAAACGCGTAAGCGGGTCTGAGTGGTTTACATTGGAGGTCTCTTTTATACTCCCAATTGAGTTTGTAGCCGTTGAGGACCGTTGGGATTGAATTGGAGCCGTTGGAAACTTTATTTCCCACCATAAATGCAGTTCGGGTGATGTCTGTTTAGATACACTCGTAGTTGTATCGAAGCGCCCTTCTTCAGAACTAGTTGTTGGAGTCTGATGCAGTGTGCCGTCTCGAAACGCTTTAAGCCGTATCGAAACGCCTAGTGTCGTATCGAAACAACATGCAATTCAAATAGCTATTGGGAAATAATCGTTTGAGGTTTTAGCCGTTGGGATGAATGTCATGTAGGCGTATCGAAACACCGAAGGGTGTTTCGAAATCACACATATCTGTATCAAAACAGGTAAGCCTTGTATCGAAATGGGTTTTGGCAGTTTCAAAACATATCGATACAGATTGTGCCTGTATCGAAACGGTTACATTAAAAGCACGGGTTTGACTACTTAAAAATGTTTTAAGCATTACCAAAACTTTTTTAAACATCCTCAAACTTATTTTGAAGTTGTTTTTAACTTAGAGAATATTTTAAATTCTTTTCAATTAAGTCCAAAACATTTTTCAATTATTATATCAAAACATATATTTCTACATTTATGGTTTATGGTTTATGGTTTATGGTTTTAGGAGTTTTGTGTTTAGAGTTTAGGGTTTAAGGTTTGTTTATGGTTTTGGGTTTTATATTTAGGGTTTTAGATTTTAAGTTTAAAATTTTTTAGAGTTTATTGTTTAGGATTTAAAATTTAATGTTTAGGGTTTTAATGTTTAATTATATAAAAAGCTAAATTAGTGGAATACAAATTTTTAAAAATATAATTATTTGCATTCTACTAGATTCTATTAAGAAGTAAAATAAATATTTAAAGTCCGAGAATAGCATAACCCTTTATTTAAAGATTTACAAAAGCATGAAAAAGACAATAACACCTTACAATAATATATTTTGTACTTTTTAAATAAAGATAATCTTGTAAGTTTCCAATTAAGTTCGTAGTCAATCGAATACATCAAACTCAATTACAAAAATATATATTATTATAAATACATTAAAAATAAAAATTTATTTTACATAAATAATTTCATTTGTAAATATAAATTAATTTTTCTGAATATGTTGATGTGGTTACAATGTTTAATTTTTTTTAGTTATTTAGAAGTACACATATCGTGCATATATGGTGCTCAAACTCAAATTACCTAAATAAAATATAATATTTTTTACCACTGAGACCACTCCACGAATTCATAAAATAAATTATTAAATGATAACAGGCGGAACAATACTAGATTTATAAATTTGTGAAAAAAGATAATATATATATTCTTAAGATAATATTTGTTACATTTTATAAATAAAATTAATATTATATTTGTCAAACTCAGTTGGTGACTGATTAACCGATCAATAGTATAGATAAGGCTTAAATAAAAGAAAATAAGTGTATAATGTATAATTTTTTGAACTTTAGGTGCTTAAAGTATTTTTTGTTAGAAATAGGTGCCTCAAGTTTATATCATTGTAATTTTAGGTTTCTGACCGTTAATGGGTGTTAAATATATTTTGTTAACCAATCAATGTTTGACATGACAGTAATTTATTTTTTTCAAAAAAAATTGAAGAAAAAAACCTAAAATTTTCAATTTTTAGAAAATCCCAAAAAGTTTTATTTTATGAAAAACAATCCCCAAATCCCTAAAATTTTCCAAACCCAAACCACCGCCGCTTCTACTGCCGATCGCCGCCCCTGAGCACACCCGGTTAGTTTTCTCAACACGGTGTTGCCGTAAGCGTCGAACGACGTTCCAATCGAATGTCGATTTCGCGTTCAACATTCGGCTGGTACAACGTTTGACGTTTTTGGCGACGCCGTGGTGAGAGAAATGACTTCTTAAGCCCGAAAACCAAAGTGATGTGCTCAGGACGGCGAACGGAGACAAAAATATCGACGATTTAAGAAATTTAGAGATTTGGTGTCTGTTTGTAAAAATTGAAATTTTTGAGATTTTTTAGAAATTTAATTACTAATTTTTTGTAAAAAAAAAAATTAATTGTTAATTTTGAAAGAAATAAACATGTCATGTTTTGATTGATTAATAATTTTTTTAACGGTAATTAATTACCGAAAACCTAAAATTGTAAAGCATAAATTTTAAAAACTTATTTTTAACAAAATAAAAATACTTTAGGCACATAAAGTTAAAAAAATATATACTTTGTTTTCATTTAAGCCTATAAATAAATATATTTATGTTTTGATTAGGCATTTTCTGAACACGTGTTGACCCCTGCACTTGGTAGCACACAAACAAAATTGAACCTCCTAGTAGCTTTATCAGAATTCTCATTAACAGTCAAAAGTCTGTTTGGAATTTGAAATCTCGACCCTCTTAAAAGAGACGTTGTAGGCCTTTTTTAATTGCACTCCATTTTTAATAACAATATGATTAAATTATTTTTAAAATTTAAACAGAAAACAGTTTTATTAAATATTTTTGAAAAAAACAGAGAAAATTCCCATCTTATTTACAGTGTCTCCATTTATTGCTTTGAACTACAAACACATTCTCTCCTTCTCTGTCTCTCTGTCATTTTCTCACACTCAAAGCAGGAGCCTTTCGTTTTTGTTTCTCCCAAAAATCTCAAATTTAAGCTTAACCCCATAGCAGTGTTCAGTCTTTTTCTCTATTTTTAAGCTGAACCCAGAAAGTTTTAGCTGCATTTAAGCTGATCTCATTCATTGGTTTTCACTGTAAGCCTTCTTTCTTCAATTTAAAGTTCTGGGTTTTTGTTTTTGGGGTTTGGCTATTGATTTTTCTTTCAAAGTTGCTGTTTTTTGATGATCGTGTTGTTTATGTGTTGGTTAGCATAGAACTGATTTATGGGCGTTTTTTTAAAGGAACGTGCCTTCAAATATTCAAATGTAGTGTTCTTGAATGTAAAGAAATTGAATTGCTTGGTATATTATAGGGAGACAACCTTTTATTTACAGAATGGGTTAGAATTGGGACCTGAGGTGTTTGGTTTGGAAAAATGGGTCTATGCAATTAGATTCTACAAGTTTTTTCTTAATCCCCCTTTCTACCATAGAAACTTGACACTTCAGCTGTTGAAGCTAAGCTCAAATGGTGTGATATTGTAGGGATATTATATAGATCTAAGATGGGTTATGGTAGCAGGAGAATGTTGCTTTTTGTTTTCATTTCATGTTCTTCTGCTGTTTAAAGTCATTGGCAAGTAAAGTTTGTGCAATTTCTAGTTTAAATGGGATGGGAAGAATCTAGTTCATCTCCATTAACAGGGTTCTAATTTCCCTTTGAAGGGATCCAGATAGCCCTCAGCTGTTTCATTATGGTCTTTAGAAAATGATTGTAAGAATTCGATTTACTCCGTATTGAACTGTTTGTTGTGTCTAATAACAATTGCAGATAGATTTGGTTGGTGGAATGGAGCTTCTGTGTCTTTTGTATCATTTACTTATATAAGTTAAGCAGTCCTGAATCCAGCTTTTATACAATGGGGGTTGACAAAGAAAGTTCGAGAAATGGAGGTTATGTAGGTGGATTTTTTCAGCTGTTTGACTGGACCGCGAAATCTCGGAAAAAATTGTTCTTAAGCAAGTCAGATTTTCCAGGTTATAATTGTCCTCCCTTTGCAGATGAGCATGCAGCATGTTTCTCGGCATGCATATGCAATTGCAAATTATATTGTTGTTCATTAATAGTTTATATATTTTTGTGGTTGCTAATGAGTTCTATTTATCAAATTTTTAGAGCGGTCGAAACAGGGCAAAAGAAGTGATGGGAACTTGCCGATGACACGACTCAATCTGGTGAGAACTGGCCAATCCCAGATGACCTTAGAGTTGATCCTTTTTTTTTTGTTAAACACTCTTGACTGCCTATTTAATCTGCGATTCCTTTACAAATGTTGCTGTGATTATTGCAGACTGATGAGGATGAAATTCAAGTCGGGACAAGTATCAAAGGAAGTAGTGATTATAGTTGCGCTTCCTCAGTCACGGATGATGATATTTATGGAGCTAGGGCGCCTAGTGTGGTTGCCAGGCTTATGGGATTAGATTCCTTACCCACATATACTGAGCCATACTCCACCCCTTTGTTTGACACTCAATCTCTTCGAGATGCTCATTTTCGAAATAGAAACTTTAGTTATCATCATGACCAACAAGTAATTTATCCCGAAGATCTGTTCAATAAGATTGAGGGCCCTGCAAGGAACTTTGTGGAGTCAAAGCCTCATAAGACCGTCAGCAAGCCTATAGAGAAATTCCAAATCGAAAGTTTGCCCCCAAGGGCAGCTAAAACAATTCCCATTACCCACCATAAACTTTTATCTCCTATCAAGAGTCCTGGTTTTATTCCGTCTAAGAATGCGGCTCACATAATGGAAACTGCTGCAAGAATCATTCAGCCTAGCCCACAATCTATAAGTAAATCCAAAATGCCTCTGGTTGGTTCATCCTCAGTGCCGGTGAACATTCGTGATTTCAAAGAAAGAATGGAGGCTGTGCAGAAAAAGCCTCCGGTTGGATCTTCTTCCGTGTCCATGAAAGCTCGAGACTTGAAAGAGAAAGCAGAAGCAACACATAAAACATCGAGACTCACTGAAAGGACTAGAAGGCCAGTTGAATCAAATGCAGCCAAGTATCTTAAAGGACAATCTTTGAACAAGAGCTGGAATGGATCAACAGAGACAACATCACCCCGAACTTCTGATACTGAAGAAATTTCTTCAGTTTTCAAGAGTAAAGGGAAGTCAATTTCACTTGCAATCCAAGCTAAGGTCAATGTGCAGAAAAGAGAAGGATTGGTTTCTAGCAGCAGCCGAAGTTTGTTAGGGCCAAAAGACCAGAGTGAGGTTAAGTGTAGTCAACCCTTCAAGAGCCAACCAAGTACTCAAAAGAGTTTGCATAAGAAACCTTCAATGCACAATTCTTCTGGTGTACTCAGGCAGAACAATCAGAAGCAAAACTCTATAGCCGATACGGACAAATTACCTTCAAAGCATGCAGGTTCCAACTCGCAAAGTAGAAAAGTGCTCTCTGGGGATTCTGCTTTTGGGCAACGCAAAATGTCAGGAAAAACCGCTGGGAACTCCAAAACTGGCTCGAGGAAGTTGGGGTTAGGTACAACGGATGGGGAAAAAGGAGGTCCGTATTCCGGTACAAAGAATCCAAGGAAGAAAATATCTATAAATAGGGATATCCATTTTGAGAAAAATCAGGTTGTTGATAGGGTGTTGATTGAAAAAAACCAGAAGGAAGATCGTGCTACTACTGAAAGGAACTTCAGCTGGGTTGAAGATAGCAAGAAGAAAGGCATGGATGTTGTCTCATTCACATTCACAGCCCCACTTACCCGTTCAATCGAAGCATCTGCTCAGGTTGCTCAGAAAAATAGCAGCTTTTGCATGGATAATCGGGGTAAGAGATTGTTGCTCGACACCGACAGTATGAATTCGTCTTCACCAGGATATAATGTAATAGGGGAAGATGCTCTAAGTATGCTTCTGGAACAAAAGATAAGGGAATTAACTAATGCAGTTGAATCATCCAGCCAAAAATCTCTCAATTCAGGATCGGCTTCTAGTTCTATGTCGTTTTCACAGGAGTTGGGGCACAACACTCCTAATGCTTTTAGTAGCTTGCCCAGGTTACATGATAAACTGGGTAGTTGTTACGGTTCCAACCTTTCCTCTGCTGATTGTCAACTGCTTCGATGGAAACAAAAGCTTCAGGTAAAAGAGTTAGCATTTCAATTTTCTAAGAAAAAAAAACTATTCTTTTTTATTGTGCTTTTAGGTATACTAGTAAGTAATCTGCAGTTTGATTGTATCACTTTTGATTATTCTCATCTCAAGCATGCGTAAGTGTTACTATGAAGTGCGTCAAAACTATTTCTACAAATGATGTTTAACAGTAATATGGTGTACATTCAGGGAGGAGTTGACGAATGCAGTAGTGATGCGTGGCAACCTAGTCCCGTTTCTATCCTCGAGCCTTCCTTTTCAACTGAAAGCTGCAACTCTTCGGATAGCACAAATAGTTTCAGAATTGAAGGTAATGCTTGTGGCTCTCTTTATGTTCAATATTAAATCGACACTCAAGTTTTTTCTTTCGGTATGCTAATAATGTGCATCTCGGATATAATATCAGGAAGCAAGCAGTGTTCGTCTGTTCAAGCCCAGGAAGTTCTCGGACTAAGTTCTTTAAAGAAAAAACGCTCACTAGAATCTGATACAGAGTTATCAGATTCAGCTTCTTCCATGTATTCAAGAACAGTGGCTAAAAGTAATGAAAGTGTTGTTATGTCAGAATCCATGAAGTCAGTCAACTGGGAACTTGAATATGTGAAGCTAATACTATGTAACGTGGAGTTGATGTTCAAAGACTTCGCCTTGGGGCGTGCTCGTGAAACCATAAATCCTCATCTTTTTGATCAGTTGGAAAGCCGAAGAGGTGGATTCGTATGTGATGGTAGGGAGTCGAGGCTAGACAGGAAGGTACTCTTTGATTCAGTCAGTGAATGCATAGACTTGAGATGCAGACGGTACGTGAGCGGAGGATACAAAATGTGGATGAGAGGTATGACAATCCTGAGAAGAAACGAGTGGCTAGCCAAAGAAGTGTACAAGGAGATATGTGAGTGGAGAGGCATGGGAGATTGCATGGTGGATGAGCTTGTGGACAAAGACATGAGCAGCCAGCATGGAAAATGGCTGGACTTTGAAGTCGATGCATTCGAACTCGGAGCCGACATCGAGAGTCAGATACTGAATGCTTTGGTTGATGATGCGATTATTGAATTCTTGCCGTTTTAAAAGCTGTTGTCAGTGATGTCCGGTCGATGAGCTTGCGGACATGCATATAGAAAACGGGTCGGCTTCTTTAATGTTGGCGATGCAGCATGGTGTACATGGGGGGCCAAATATTGAAAGCATTATTGGTGGCTGAATTTGATCATCAATGCAATATTTGAAGCATTTAGTTATGTTTTGTCACTGCAAAATTTCCGATGTATGTTGTGTTATAATCCCAGGGGGATCTTATTCTTGTATCATGAAAAAGACTTTAAAGTTAATTCTTCAAATTATTTTGAATCAACATTTCTTCTCTTTTCAGTCAATCACAACTAAAACAATTTGATTGTGAAAAATATCATAGATAAATAACAATATCCCCAATAAATTATCATCAAATGCCCTAATGAATTGAACAGTTGGGGTAAGAAATCTGAACTTATTGAATGGTTTTAGTGATAAAAGATGACGTTCTTTTTAAGTGATTTCAATTCGAGCAGTGTAATTTGTAGGTGCGTTAGTTTTACTCAAATTTAAAATGAACTAAAATACTACCTTGTGATTGAATTAAAATACTAAAAGAATAAACTTTAATGGCTGAAGATGTATATATAAAATACATGTGTGTATATATATAGGTATCCAATTCAGCTTGCAACTACGATTGAACAAAAAAAATATTGATAAACTGATTTGTTTCATAATGTTGGGTTCAATTTTATTTCCAATTTGATTCGATAATAATTAATTGTATTTAGTTGGATGCAATTTTCGGTTCATAAGTTAAAAAGATAAAATTTGAATGCCAAGTTTTATTTTTATTTGTTTTTAATATAATTTTAATTAATTTATCTTAAAGGATTTTTTTCTTAATTTGAGAAAACAGATGGAACGAATCAATTCAAGCTAGTTAAATTCAGTTTCGTTCAATTTAATTATATATGCAATCCAATTTGATTCGGTTCAATTAAAATGTCAAAATATTATTCCTTAACCGTGCTTTATTTAAAAAAGTTTTAATCGCAACAATAAACCTTAAATTAAACACTTTTTATCGAGTTGGCCTATAAAGAATATTGTGAGACGTTTTGCGCCCTGAACTTTAAATCGCAATCTTAGTTGCCCCTACTATTAAATCCCGTTTAAAAAAATTATGGATCAATCAGAAGCGCCGTGTGTCACTTTAGTAACAAAAAGAATCAATTGACTTTAATAAAAGGGGTAAATTATACGTTAAGTCAGTCAAATTTTTATTTTTATTCAGTTCTAAAAATATTTATTTAACCAGAATTTGACCCAAATTTCTTTCTAATATTTATAATTTAGTCCAATGATTTAAATATAATCGTATTTTTATTTAAAATAGTCCAATTTTTTTGTTTAACCCAAAATTAACCCAATTTCTTTTGAATTTTTATATTGTAGTCCAATATTTTGAATATAATTATACTTTTGTTCATTTTGATCCTAAAAATCTTTATTTAACCCGAAATTGACACTAATTCATGTCTAATCTTTATAATTTAGTCTAATATTTTAATTTTAATTATAAATATATATATATATATGTTTATGATAATAGTCCTAAAAATATATATTTAACACAAAATTAACCCCAATTTCTTGCAAAATTGTTTTAGTGACTATTTTGTAAAATGATTGGAACTTTGAATCTTTAAGGAGATAATTTACCTAATTATTTTTATCAAATTTCACTCTTAATTTGGTACATTTTAAAAGGGTTTTTATTAAAGATTAAAGGTTTAATAAAGGAGAATTGACTTTTTCATTAAAACTTATTTTACATCATTTTCTCTCATTCTATTTTCTCTCTAAGATTTCTTTTAGCCAAACACGGTCTATTTTTTAAAAACTTGACATAATGCTCTTGATTTGTTGAGTTATTGATTTCAAAAGGATTCTTCAAGAAAATTTTCCTTTGATTTTTCAAGAAAATCACATCCAATTGAGAGAGATTTCACCCATTAGAGGTAAGGTTCGTTCTCCTCCTCTAATGATCAGTTCTTTACTAAAATTTTCAAGTTGTCAATCCTTTACATATGTTTTCTAAGTTGTTTTGATGGATTAATCATGGAAATTTGGTTAAATTGAAGTTTAATGTTGAGATTCTGTGATTTTCATAATGCTATTGTTTTCGTTGATTTAAGGATGTTATTAATTATGAAAATTTGATTAAATAATTTTCGTAATGTTACTGATCCCACTGACTATGCTGAACTGATGTGGTCGGTTGCTTCCTAGCTCGATCGGTACCCTGAGATTCATGTTTCTTCATATCTGCCTCATTCCGCTCAGCAGTCCTAACTCGTTGAGTAATCTCCTTATACTCTTTGTCCATATGTAAAGCAACACTCGTCTTAATCAATGGACACAATCATTTTAGGAAACAGTCACATTTTCCTTTCTTTATGGTCACTAAAGCTGGGACATACTGAATCAGCATCATGAACTCTATCTCATAATCATTCACGGACATGTCATTCATGAAATCATCCCGGTATTTTGCCAAATACTCTACCCCAACGTAACGGTCACGAAATGCCTGTCGAAAATGGTCCCAAGAGATTTGGTTGGCTGGAATAACATGTTCCTCGGCCTCCCACTAATTTTGGGCTTCACCCTGCAACACTGATACTGCAGCCAAAGCTTCATGTCGGTAGGATAATCCATCTTAACAAAAAACCTTTGAAGCTTCTTTAACCAGTACTCAGCATCAGTCGGATTCGTGCTCATCTTCCCGTCAAACATAGTCATCCCGGCAGGCAAAAATTTAGTGGATATGGGTTTCTTAACACCTTCAGACTGAGAAAGGTAACGAAGCAACTACCTATACATGGTAGCACTATCCACGCCCACAGTCTCACTATCTCCGGAATCATGCGGTCATCCACTCTGAGTCTGTTGAACATGTGGATTCATATTACTAGTCTGTTGAGCTCCTGTCTGTTGGACTCCAGTATGATCTACAGGTTGTTTCTCCACATTAGTAACATGAATATCATTCTAATTATGTAGCAATTTCTTAGATTGCGAAGCACCGCTCTCTACTGCTACAGTACGACTTCGACTACGACTACGACCACGGCCTCGACTGGCCGCTAATCTATAACTTTTACGTGGTGGCATAATAGTCTATCTACAAAAGGAATTAACCCTAATATTAGAGTTGGTACTTGGAGTCTCTATTCAAAGCATATATTTAATTCTTTAAAATAAAAAATTTATCAGAAAATCTCATTTTGCCCAAAAATATTTAATATGCATGCAAAAAATCATTTTCGGCTTAAAATTTTATGTGAGCTTCACAGTCCGAGGGTTAAACTTAGCTCTAACACCACTAAATGTAACCTCTTAAACCCGACCTAGAAGAAAAGACCAAATTTAGGAAGATGTGATTGAAAACTTAACCCTCAAGAAAACCAATTTTGAAATTACACTTTAATTTAAAAAGAATATGTGTAACGATAATTTAGTAAATATCTTATAATAAATGAAACATAAATGTCATGATCAAAGTCTGAATGTTTGATAAAAATCTTTGAATAAAACCACAATAAATTAATGCTAAAAACAATCCCAAAACATAAACAGTCTCAAAGTATGAAATTACATCAATATCCCAAAATAATAAATAACAATCTGAGTAACTAAAAATAGTTTCGTACTGAATAATAAAATAATTGAATAAAATTAAGATCCTCCAAGTACCACGTCGCTTAAAGTCCAAAGATATATCTGTAAGAGGAAACTATAGGGGGTATTGTGAAACCGATAATTTAATTTTCATATAACTAAAGAACTTAAGGACTAAATTGAAAATGTGAAAACGAATTTTTAAGTCCTCAAACCTCTCTATATGTTTTAAACAAAATGCCTAAGTTAAAAACTGATTTTATCAAATGTTTTCTAAGTGTTTTCAAAGCCAAAACAATGATTTTTGAGTCACCGTTTCGGAACAACCTAAGGCGTTTCGAAACACTTTTGAAACTGTGAGCTCCTGTTTCGGAACGGGTATCGAAACAGTTTCAACACTGTCAACCCGTGTTTCGAAACGAGTTTCGAAATGACTTAAGAACCTCGAGACACCATATTGAAACGACTTCAAATGTTTGGAAACGGTATTCAAACAGATTTAAAAAATATGTCTGTTAGAAAGTTTTTAACTGATTTTTCACAAGTCGTTAAGGCGTATCGAAACGATTATAGTCGTTTTGATACGATCCTTGACAGTGGCAAAAATGTTTCGAAACGTGTTTCGAAACGACTCTTAGCGTATCGAAACAAGTCTAACCGTTTCGATACGGGCTCTTTAATGCACCCCAACGACTCTTTCTATTTTGGTCTGTTTTGAAACAGGGTCGGGCGTTTCGAAACGGTTGGTTGCAGACAACATTTATGGAGGGAAGATAACATCCCCAACGGCTCTATTGATGAATGCATCAACCACAACGGCTAGAATTCAATGAGAAGGTATAAAAGGGACCTCTAAAAGCTTCAGCAACAACTATTGATCCAAAAGCAAACATCCAAGCATTTGTGCCTAAATCCCATTATTGTCTTGTAACCCCAATTGTATTTTTCATTCTTATCATTTCAATTGGGTTGAGTGCTTGTAATTGGGCTATATTGTGTATTGAGAGATACTTGTTTTAGCCAAAAACTTCTTTGTTTTTATTGAGTGAGGATTGGTCAAATTTTGGGTAGAAAATTTGACCGAAAATTGTAACGGTTACCTCCTTAGCCTAGAAAAGGAGAAGAGCAATTAGTGAAATTGTTACAAATCCTTAGTGAAGCTAAGGTAGTGGATGTAGAGTTCGATTGGAACTTGAACCACTCTAAAATTCCTTGTCTACCATTTTTATTTGCCAATTCCACCACCAAAAGCTTTAAAAATCCAATTCACCCCCCTCTTGGTTTAACTCTAAATTTAGGGTTTGAAGAGTTTTTGAATGAAAATGGTATTAGCCACAATTTTTCGGCTCCTCGAACTCCTCAACAAAATGGGGTAGTTGAGAGGAAAATAGAACTTTACAAGAAATGGCTAGAACCATGCTTTGTGAAAACAATTTACCTAAATATTTTTGGTTGGAAGCCACAAACACCACTTGCTACATTGTAAACCGAGTAATGATTAGGCCAATTTTAAAGAAAACACCTTATGAGATTTTAAAATCTAAAAAGCCTAACATTAGCTATTTTTATCCATTTGGTTGCAAGTGTTTTGTTTTGAATAATGGAAAAGACAACTTAGGTAAATTTGATGCAAAAAGTGATGAAGCTATTTTCATAGGATATTCTTTAACCTCTAAAGCCTATCGTGTATTTAACAAGAGAACTTTAGTAGTAGAAGAATCTATACACGTTGTATTCGATGATAACATCCTTCCAAGGAAGGATTCTTGTGATGGTGATGATGTATGAATCATAAATGCCTTTGATGGAGGATAAACTTCAAAGAAGGATGAGATTCCAACAAAAGAAGAGGACATACAAGATCCACCTCTTGAAGCCTTGAAGGACTTGGCTCTTGAGGAAAAGGAAGTGAGCTACCCAAGGGAGTTCAACTATGTCAAAGATGGTGAAATCTTGGGTGATCCATCAAGGGGGTAACCACTCGATCTTCTCTTAGACTAATGAATCATGTTGCATTTATCTCATGCATAGAGCCTAAGAATATAAAAGAAGCATTGAAAGATGATTTTTGGATTATGGTTATGCAAGAAGAGTTAAATCAATTTGAGAGAAGTAATGTTTGGACATTAGTTGATAGGCCTAGTAATCAATCTACTATAGGTACTAAATGGGTCTTTAGGAACAAACTAGATGAGAGTGGTAACATTGTGAGAAACAAAGCTAGACTAGTAGCACAAGGTTACACTCAAGAAGAGAGAATAGATTTTGATGAAACCTATGCAGTCGTAGCTAGAATGGAAGCCATTAGGATGTTGCTTGCATATGCATGTTATCATGATTTCAAGCTTTTTCAAATGGATTTTAAAAGCGCGTTTTTAAATGGTTTTATAAATGAGGAAGTGCATGTGGAACAACCACCGGGTTTTGAAGACTCAAAATTTCAAAATCATGTTTTCAAACTCACTAAAGCTCTTTATGGTTTAAAACAAGCTTCTAGAGCTTGGTATGAAAGACTTTCAAACTTTTTAATTGAAAAATGTTTTGAAAAAGGCAAGGTGAACACTACACTTTTTATAAAAAGGTATAAAAAGGACCTCTTTTGTGCTTAAAATTGCTTGATCTTGTGAAATGCCATGTTTATGTGTTTTTACTCCTAATTTCATCCATGCCTATAGCTAGAGGGAGTATGTTTATGTTTGCACATGTTATTCCTGCTCATTCATGTCATTCATGCAAGTTAAGCCTTCAAAAATTTCATTTTTCTGCATTTTTAGAGCCTCATCTGCACTTCCAGGCTCAGGTGTATCGAAACGGGTCTACCTGTTTCGATACGGATACTTTAAAATTCTATCTGAGAGAAGGGCGTTTCGAAACGCCTTCCAAGGGTTTCGAAACATTTTTGCTACTGCCAATGGGTGTATCGAAACGTGTTTCGATACGAGTCAACGGGGATTCGATACGGTCAACGTCGTATCGAAACGGTCAGTTGGAGTTGAAAAGTCGGTCAACCCTCGGTGCCCGCGTTTCGAAACGGTCGACACCGTTCCGAAATGGATTAGCGGACAGCTTTATAGGGGGCTTTTAATGTTAAAGTTTTACTTTAATTAAAACTCCCTTCAAACCCTAAAAACCCTAAAACAATTTTTCCCTATAAAAACCCTCTAAACCTCATTGTTTTTCACCAAATCTTGAGGGCTTTTACTCTTAAACACAAGTCTAAGCAAGCATCAACAACTTTGTGTAAGGATTTTCATCTATTTATCCAAAATCCAAATTTAAGGTATATTTTCATCTTTTTCTTTTTCCTTAAATTTGTATTCGAATCATAGGTTAGAAAATTTTAATTTTGTATAGTTTATGTGTTTTAATACTTGGGTTTTTCAAAACTTGTAAAAAAATTTCAAAATCTTCAAATTTTTAATTCGAATATATATTTTTTTCATTTGTATTTCTCTTTACTGTTTTTTTAATTTGCTTTTCTCTTAATTTTTTTTGTGTTTTATTTTTGTATCTTTGTTTTTAAAATTTGTTTTTAAACCTAAGTGGGATTTACCATTAGATTGAATTAAGAAATTTCATGCATACACTTAAAATTTGTTTTTAAATTGCTTGCTTTTATGTTTTTAGGATTATTTCAATGGATCTCGTTAACAAGAAATGTAAGGCACCTCAATCGGGTGAAGGATCAAACCAAGCCGCTCTCCGTTCTAACCTTACTCAATTGTTTCTCAAGAGTCTCAAAAATCCCGCGTTGAAGGCGCGTTTCCAATATGTCAAGACATTTGGCGTTCGTCGTGAGTGTGTTGTTGACATGTCGTTTCTTGACTCCGAGCGCTTCCTCTTCCGTTATCTCCACCGTTTACAAGAATGGAGTTTTATCGGTTTCTTGAGTATCTTGGATATTTGCTACAAGCACATGGTTCTTCTATTCTACTCGAATGCACAACTCATCAACAATGAAGACAATTCCGAAGTTGCTCGCATTGAGTCTCAGATCTTAGGAAAGAAGATTGTCATTGACATACCTTTCTTAGAGGATACTTTTGGTCTTAAGGACGAAGGACTCAAGAATGAGAATCACTTTGGTTCTCACACCGCTTCCGTGCTTGCCTTGGATGCTCACGATAGGTTCCTCCACTTGATGGTCCCGTGGTTTTTTCGCCCCTCTGGAGGTAAATTTTATCACGTTCGTCAAGTAGATTATTTTTGGCTTGAATGTTTTCGTCGTGGAGAGCAACCTAATCTTGTTAAGATCATGTTTGTCGAGATGGTGAATAATGTTAAGCTCCGTGAAACCGATGCGCTTAAGTTCTTCACTTATGGGACTGTTTTGAGTTTTATCTTTGAGAAGCTTGAGATTGATTGCACTTATGACTCTCCGGAACCCCGCAAGTCAAAACTTGGTGAGTCTTCTCTCCGCAAGTCCGGATTTCACTATGTCAACAATGGCCAATGGGATCGTGTTGATAGTGAAGCACCTCCACCTCAAGTCAAACCTCAACCACAAGCTTCGATTTCTAACAATGAAGCTCTCACGGCTTTTCTTACCGAGCGGTTCAACACATTGGACACTAACTTGTCTATGGGTTTTGGTGCTATCAATACTTGCTTGCAATCCGTGGAGGATCGTCTCCTTGCAAATGAGAATCGACTCACATCCCTTGAGAATCAACATACATCTATGGACATGTCCTTCTCCACCTTTTATGGACAATGGATGGATTTTCGCCGCGCTCAAGCTAAGAATGATGATGATTCTATGGATGATGATAGTGACGACGAGGCTTAGGATTCTCATGTCATCTCATATTAGTTATTCATATTAGGACTAAGATTGCATCTTTATTTCCTTTATATTTCATGAACCTATGCTTTGATTTATTTTATTTGGGATTGTGCTTTGAACTTATTATTTAAGATTTATGTTTTGGATATTTGAATTTTATGAATTAATATTATGTTGCTTATTGCTTATTGATTATTGATTATTGCTTTTAACCTTATCTCTTCTCTTTGAGCCTTATTTATTATTTTTGATCTAACAAAAAGGGGGAGAAGTAATCTAAGAGCCAAAATTCGTTTTAAGTGGTTTTAAGTTTTAAACTTGGATTTAAATCTTCTTAAAACTTTAAAACACCATCTTAAATTGAGGGAGAGTTAGAATGTATTCAAAATTTTCAAAACTCTTAAAAATTCTAACTTTAGTTTTGTTATATCAAAAAGGGGGAGATTGTGAAACCGATAATTTAATTTTGATATAACTAAAGAACTTAAGGACTAAATTGAAAATGTGAAAACGAATTTTTAAGTCCTCAAACATCTCTATATGTTTTAAACAAAATGCCTAAGTTCAAAACTGATTTTATCAAATATTTTCTAAGTGTTTTCAAAGCCAAAACAATGATTTTCGAGTCACCGTTTCGGAACAGCCTAAGGCGTTTCGAAACACTTTTGAAACTGTGACCTCCTGTTTCGGAACGAGTATCGAAACAGTTTCAATACTGTCAACCCGTGTTTCGAAACGACTTAAGAACCTCGAGACACCGTATCGAAACGACTTCAAATGTTTCGAAACGGTATTCAAACAGATTTAAAAAAATATGACCGTTAGAAAGTTTTTAACTGATTTTTCACAAGTCGTTAAGGAATTAATCCTAATATTAGAGTTGGTACTTGGAGTCTATATTCAAAACATATCTTTGAGTTTGTTGAACATGTAGATTCCTATTACCGTTATAAAGGTAACGAAGCAACTCCCTATACATGGTGGCACTATCCACGCCCACAGTCTCACTATCTCCGAAATCATGCGGTCCTCCACTCTGAGTCTGTTGAACATGTGGATTCCTATTACTAGTCTGTTGAGCTCCAGTCTGCTAAGCTCCTGTCTGCTGGACTCCAGTCTGATCTACAGGTTGTTTCTCCACATTAGTAACATGAATATCATTCTAATTCTGTAGCAATTCCTTAGATTGCGAAGCACCGCTCTCTACTGCTACGGTACGACTTCGACTACGACTGCGACCACGGCCTCTACTGGCCGCTAATCTAGAACTCTTACGTGGTGGCCTAATAGTCTATCTACAAAAGGAATTAATCCTAATATTAGAGTTGGTACTTGGAGTCTCTATTCAAAGCATATCTTTAATTCTATAAAATAAAAAATTTATCAGAAAATCTCATTTTGCCCAAAAATATTTAATACGCATACAAAAAATCATTTTCGGCTTAAAATTTTATGTGAGCTTCACAGTCCGAGGGTTAAACTTAGCTCTGACACCACTAAATGTAACCTCTTAAACCCGACCTAGAAGAAAAGACCAAATTTAGAAATATGTGATTGAAAACTTAACCCTCAAGAAAAACAATTTTGAAATTACACTTTAATTTAAAAAGAATATGTGTAACGATAATTTAGTAAATATCTTATAATAAATAAAACATAAATGTCATGATCAAAGTCTAAATGTTTGATAAAAATCTTAGAATAAAACCACAATAAATTAATGCTAAAAACAATCCCAAAACATAAACAGTCTCAAAGTATGAAATTACATCAATATCCCAAAATAATAAATAACAATCTGAGTAACTAAAAATAGTTTCGTACTAAATAATAAAATAATTGAATAAAATTGAGATCCTCCAAGTACCACGTCGCTTAAAGTCCAAAGATATATCTGTAAGAGGAAACTATGGGGGTGTTGTGAAACCGATAATTTAATTTTGATATAACTAAAGAACTTAAGGACTAAATTGAAAATGTGAAAACGAATTTTTAAGTCCTCAAACCTCTCTATATGTTTTAAACAAAATGCCTAAGTTCAAAACTGATTTTATCAAATGTTTTCTAAATGTTTTCAAAGCCAAAACAATGATTTTCGAGTCACCGTTTCGGAACAGCCTAAGGCGTTTCGAAACACTTTTGAAACTGTGAGCTCCTGTTTCGGAACGGGTATCGAAACAGTTTCAACACTGTCAACCCGTGTTTCGAAACGAGTTTCGAAACGACTTAAGAACCTCGAGACACCGTATCGAAACGACTTCAAATGTTTCGAAACGGTATTCAAACAGATTTAAAAAATATGACCGTTAGAAAGTTTTTAACTGATTTTTCACAAGTCGTTAAGGCGTATCGAAACGATTATAGCCGTTTCGATACGATCCTTGACAGTGGCAAAAATGTTTCGAAATGTGTTTCGAAACGGCTCTTAGCGTATCGAAACAAGTCTAACCATTTCGATACGGGCTCTTTAATGCACCCCAACGACTCTTTCTATTTTGGTCTGTTTTGAAACAGGGTCGGGCGTTTCGAAACGGTTGGTTGCAGACTGCATTTATGGAGGGAAGATAACATCCCCAACGGCTCTATTGATTAATGCATCAACCAAAACGGCTAGAATTCAATGAGATGGTATAAAAGGGACCTCTAAAAGTTTCAGCAACAACTATTGATCCAAAAGCAAACATCCAAACATCAAATCCAAGTATTTGTGCTTAAATCCCATTATTGTCTTGTAACCCCAATTGTATTTTTCATTCTTATCATTTCAATTGGGTTGAGTGCTTGTAATTGGGCTATATTGTGTATTGAGAGATGCTTGTTTTAGCCAACAACTTCTTTGTTTCTATTGAGTGAGGATTGAGTCAAATTTTGGGTAGAAAATTTGACCGAAAATTGTAACGGTTACCTTCTTAGCCTAGAAAAGGGGAAGAGCAATTAGTGGAATTGTTACAAATCCTTAATGAAGCTAAGATAGTGGATGTAGAGTTCGATTGGAACTTGAACCACTCTAAAATTCATTGTCTATCATTTTTATTTGCCAATTCCACCACCAAAAGCTTTAAAAATCCAATTCACCCCCTCTTGGTTTATTTCAATCATTCGATCCACTCAATAGGTGTAAGCTAGAGAGCTTAGTATGTCTCTAAGGTAAAAGAAAAATCTCAATCTCAAAATCATATATATATTTCGATAAAATCTTTAAATTCACAAATGACGATGCACAATAAAAAAGCTTTAACTTGTAAAAATAATTCAATGAATCTCAACTACAGCATCGTCCGAAGAGTATGGTTCCCAGGACCACTCTTTACATCCATCAATCGATGTGTGGTAAAAACCACCGCTTCCACCGTACAATCTCAACCTATGCAGACAATTATGTAAAATCTCATTTGTAATAGTCTCAGAACATAGTCTGATAAATCCGATATTTTATAGTTCGATAAATTCGATGAACACAATTCGATAAATCTGATGTTTAGTTAAATCAAAAATAAAGTATGAATGCATAGAAAATTCATCATGCCACATCACATGTAAAAATATGCATACGATATAAAACAATGTCACACGGTAAAAATCATTATTATATAGCACAGTAAGAAAACACACCTCAAGCAATAATAGCTCTAACGTCGAGAAGAACGTCTTTCACATTCAGGTCTAGCACAAGCCCTAGCTGAATTAGAACCTACGATATAAACTCTATATTAATTAATATCTATCACTATGCCACCAACTAAAAATACTAGTACTAATCTAAAAGAATACTCACGTGTAGTTCTCGTGGTACGTGTACGGTTAGATTGAATAGGCGAAGGAGGTGGTAATTCTTTTTCCTCAAAATCGATGTCATCTAAAACACATATGTAAACTGCATCAGATCTCTTATCCAAATCCTTAAAAATTAAAGTTGTGTAATGCTAGAGACTCACCAAAGTTCGACCGAAATAAGAAGCATAAAAATAGATGTCGAGAGAGGGAGAGGGGACTGCGGCTGCCAGTGTTGATTGTAATCGGTTTTAGGAATGGTGGAGTTTAAATAACCAATTTAATGGGTAAATCACAACATTAGCCATTGAACTTAATGAGGGTTTACAACCTAGAACCTAAGTTTTTCATGTTTTGCAAATTGTACCCTAAATTTCTATATTAAACCTTATAAATTTGAATTTTTTTAATTTAACCTTTAAACTCAATTAGGGTTTCTTAATTAAATTCTCAAATCATTAGGGTTTTAAGAATTAGGGATTTCAAAATTAGATTTCTAAATTAGAGATTTTTGCGAATCTAAGGTTTATAATTTGGGCATAATTTTTGGGGTGTTACAATCAACGATCATTCTTAGTAGCGAAGATCGGTGGTCTGTGATGCTTATGATCCTCTTTTGTGATTTTGTCAATATGCCAAGGATTAGCAGAGGAAAGATTTGCTTTCTTTATAGAGCGCTTTGTTCAAAGTAGTTATTTGTCGGATTTTTTTAGAAGATTTATGTACAAATTTTCTGGAAAGCGAAGAGTTTTGATTTTTTATGTCTTTCACACTCTTTAAAATTTATTGTTTTATGTAATTCACATTGAATTTTCAATGTTTGGGTGTAATTTTTTTTTAAACTCTCTTACTTTAAATATAATCCAGCATTCTTTTCTTATTAAAAAAAGTATCATAATCCCACGATCATTTGGTCGGAATCCTAATAATTGGTAACGTATTAGTTTTAGGTGTTTTTGTCTAATTTTAGGTTTAGAATTTTGTCTTCTAACTCTTAGAAAGATGTCTAAAAACAATTAAGAAATAGAAGACACATTTTAGATCGTTTGGAGGGGGAAATGCTACATCTATTCACTGATTTATCTACCTCAATATTTTTAAAACTATTAATGTATTATAATTAATATTTTATTTTTTAATATAATAAGCAAAGAAATTAAGCTAACTCAAATACATTTTAGTCTATTATATTATGCTATCATGATGCAATTCTTCCAAAATTCCAGAAGGTTACTATTTTTTCAATCAAATGAAAAATAAAATATCGTATATGAACCATGAAAATTTATGAGTTTAAGCTTCGTCTCACCTCAATTTCTATGAAATCGCAACCCCTTAAACTTATTGGTTTTGTTCATCTACTATCAGCTAAAAGGACAAACTTTAATTATTTTCTTATATAATTTTCTCTCTTTTACCCTTTCATATTTCTCAAATTCTCATATACTAAAGAGGACTATTTTTCGAATTAAGTATTTAAATCTAGAAATTGGGCGGAAAAAATATCTTATTTAATTTAAACAAAAAATGACCTAAAATATTATTATACTAAAAAGTTTTTGAGGGACAACAACCCCTCCCACCTTATGAGTGGCTACATCCCTAGTAACAATAGTACCAAGACTCAATCGACAACAACTGCACTTTTTATTTAGTCTGAGACATTTGAGAATCCAAAAGAAATTTCAATATCAATATAAATATATAGTGGATGTCGTGTAAATATCAATCCACCATTAATAACTAAGAAAATAACCCATTCTTATTACTCAACTGCTAAAACCAATATATATATATATATATATATATATATATATTTGACTTCGAACTTAAAAATAAATAATTCAAGTGCACCAACAATAATTAAATTTTAAGTCCCTTTTCGGTGCCCCTACTTATGCATCAATACTAAAAAAACACTATAAAATTTAATTTTAAACTCTGACCTTAAATTTTAAATTCTAGACCTTATACCCTAAAAAATACACCTTACCCTAAGTTCCCTAAACCCTAACCTTACCCTAAGTTCGATGTCATGTACTTAAATGACATAAATATTCAACTTATTTTCATGGGAAATTCTCTTATGTGAATATGGATAATAATTTGTGCATGGAAAACGAAACGGTAACCTCGAAACTCCATTGAAGGAAAAGCAACTTGGAACTCAAATGTATTACTCCACTATTAATAACTAAGAAATCAATCCATTCTTATTACTCAACTGCTAAAAACAAATATATATAATTCAAATGCGCCAACAATAATTAAAAAAAATGAAATGACTTTAAATTTGGAGTAGTATCATTTAGTATGAGTGCCAATTGCCGAAAGCATCATTAATGTCACATTAATTTGGTGTTTTTCCAATTTCGTCCCCACCATTTCCATCATCCCACAACCAACAAAGCACCTTATCAGAATCATCCCACAATGATTCCCATTGTTCATCATCTTCACAGCACCCTAAATCACCATTCGAATCAAACCCTGAATTCCCTGCCGACAAAGACGAGTTACAAATCCGCCGTTCACCACCATGGTGATCGGTAACCTCCGACGACGAGCTCCAAATGCCATCGTTTTCAGCATCTTTTAGAACCCCACCGTCCCCACTTGGATCCACGCCTTGACCACTTCGCTGTAGAACGCTGCTGAGGCGCTTTATTTCGTTGTCGAGCCACTCGTATGGTCCCACAGCTTCCTTCTCGCTCCCACCGCCTGAACTTTCTCCGCCATAATTGCCTTCGGCCCGCCTTGCATTGTTGTGCATGCAGCAGCCATGCATTTCTTCTAGGGTTTCTTCTTCTCCCCGGTTGTTCTCTTCGATTGTCTTTCCGTCTGGGGTAACAGTAGTTTTAGGTACATTATTACCAAGAGACATCAAAGCTAGCTTTTGTCTTTTCATGGCGGACCGGCTGGTACGGCCGGGTTTTCGCTTCCGTTGTTGATGATCTGCGGCTGTGGTTATAGCATGGAGATCGACCGGCTTCGTTTCTTTGATGGTCTTGCTGAAACTGTAGATTTTTCGGCTCAAATGTGAGTTCCAGTAATTCTTGATCTCGTTGTCAGTTCGGCCGGGTAATTGTGCTGCAATTAAAGACCACCTAACACAGACCGAAAACTGTTAAACATAAATAATCGTCTGGGTTTATCATGAAAGTTACGGCCGCATTTTCAGTTGCTATGTTATTGCGGTTAATACAGACCACCATTTTTCACAACAACAGCTTTAGATCGGCTACTATTATAGTACGGACCACTATTTAAATCCTTGCAACCAGCTTAAACTAGTGCATGGTGTGGAAGCCAGAATTTTCATAAAATTTGAGATTAAAAATACAATCAAAAGGAAAATGTACCTATTCCCCAAAGCACTGTGTAACTTAACAATGGTTTCTTCCTCATGGGGAGTGATGTTCCCTCTCTTCAAATCAGCCCTCAAATAATTTATCCATCTCAACCTACAACTCTTACCGCACCTCAACAAACCTTCGAAATTCGAACCCGAAACAATGTATGAATCAACTGAATTAAATTATCGGATAAAAAATCGTCATTTAATCATGAGTATAAACAAATGTACCTGCATTTTTGGGCAATGATCTCCAGGATCCTTCACCATTAGCTTTAATGTAACTTGTTAATATTTCATCTTCCTCGGCGGTCCATCTCCCCTTCTTCAACCCCACTTTCTCACAACATGGAGATCTCCCCATTTGATCTCTCTTTGCTGCTCAGTTCCCACAAGATTTAATATAGATTGCCTAAATAGGTAGAGTTCGAAAGGAGAGAGTTTAAAATAAAGGGATTGAAAGAGAGACGATGATGGCGATAGAACTAGTTTTTCCCAAGAGAAAACATAGAATTTTTGCTTAAACATGTAGTTTAAATATTTTTAACTGATGAGCTATGGTTATGGAGTACTATGTTGGGTAGGGATGGACCGGGACGGAAATCGTCTACCCTAACTATACCTCCTTTGGTGACCCACTTTAAAATAATGATTTTAGGAGTTAGGGCTTAGGTTTTAAGATTAGAGTTTATGGTTAGAGTTTAAGGAATTAGGGGTGTGGTGTATTTTTTAAGGTTTAGAGTTTAGGAAGTGAAAATTAGTGTTAGGCTTTAGAATATAATTTTTAAGTGTATTTTAGTGTGGGACATAGAAGAGGGCATGCTTACAGGGCAGGATTTTTGTTCGATGGACCGAGCGGGTACTCCTAAAAATTTTAAATTCCTAGCTCCGCCCCTGCATCAATGAAACATATAAAGGACACATAAAAAGGACAAGATAAAATCTATTCCTAATAGTTCACACATCTTACATAAAATTTTACGTCTACCGCTGTTGAGTATATATGAAGGTAAAAAAAAAACCAAATTTTTAATATAAACACAGATATCCAGTTCATTAGTTTACTGCTTTTTGTCTCAATTCAATGCAGAATTTGATTAGTTTACTACTGTTTTTTGAACTCAAATTAGTTTATTTCATTTATAGTGTCAGAATTTGATTAGTTTACTAATATTTTTCGGTCTCAAAACAGTTTATTTTATTCATAACGTCAAATTTTGATTAGTTTACTAATATTTGTTGTGTCCCAAACCAGTTTATTTTATTCATAATGTCAGAATTTGAATAATCGGTTGTACTTAAAAGATCTATTATCTCGTCCCGTTAGACCGGTTAATAGTTTATTTGCATAAAGGAAATGAAGTTGACAGGTGATGGAAGCTTGAATGATGCAGGGAGTTCCACGAATCTAATTCCTTTTCCATTTCATGTGAAAAGCTAGTTAAACTGCAGGTTTGAAGCTGATGAAAACAGCGGGAGACAAAAAGAAAAAGGAAACCTTAATTAAACAGTTGGTAAAGGATGAGTGAAATAGCAGCAAATTGTGGTTTCTGGTAGAAAAAAATGACGTCCAACTACTGTTCGTTTCAGACATTGAAACCGAGGACGGCTTGGTGGCTGTCCTGCAATGAAGCTATGCTAAAATGTTGAGTGTCCGGGGACTAGGGGTTGTCTGCTTTTTACGTCCTGCTTAGACATGGGAGGAGATAACTAGGTATTAACATAAGTTTAATTCTAATTATATAGGTTAAACTACTTTATCCGACAAAATTCATCTACTCCTTTTTGTGTCCCTTTATATGCCTCAAGTCTTCAACACTAAAAAAATCAAATTTTAAATTATAACTTTAAACTTTAAATCTCAAACTTAAAAAATAGATCTTACCCTAAATTTCCTTAACCCTAATCTCTAAACCTAATCTTTTAATGTGAGTTCATAAATAAGGAACCAAAAAAATTTATATTTCCTATTTTATCATGCTTGTACCATTGGTTTACTTTAGGTGTGAATTAGTCTTCTATTTTAAGGTGCATAATTATATATAATTTCGAAACAACTCAAATAAGTAATTCGTTTTTTTTAATTCGTTTTGATTTTTATAATTTAGAGATTTGCAGGCCAAGAATGTTCACATTGTCTCATTTTATATGGGTTTGAATTTCAGTATTTGTCTCAGGAATGTAATATCTTTCTACTCGATAAAAAAATTTATGATCTAAATAAAATAAAAAGGAAATTTATATAAAGGCAACTAGTTTTTTAAAAGTAGAAATGAAAAATATTAAATAATTAAATAAAAATATAATTATTAGAAAAATATAATAATGATAATAATAATAATAAATAAAATACAATTAAATAAATTAAAAATTAAAATCAATAAAAAAATATATTCAAACACGGGTTAAATAAAATTAAAATTAAAAAATCCTTGTTTTCTTTTTTTCACTTTTCTAAAACATTTTCTAATTTTATAATTAAACACATTTTCTTCAAAATTTAATATTTTACAAGAAAATAAAAAAAATAAAAACGGCCTATATTTTCTAGAACCAAATCCAATTTTTAAAAAAGATCAAAATAATCTTTAAAAGTTATTAAAAAATTTATTAAAAAAAGTTTCCAATTTTTTTTATAGCCTTGGCCCCCTGATTAAAGGTACTTTTTATGATAATCCCTTCAAAGTTAATTAGTTCAATTCAATCCTTATTAACCCTTTAATTAATGATAAAAATTGTATCTTCCTCTCCTAATAATAGACTTGGCAAACTTAACCTGAGACCCAAGGCTCGAACCGACTTATCCGACCCGAGGGCTGATATCGACCCAAACATAATGACCCGAATTTGATCTGAAACCTGAAATAAACCGAATCGAAGCCGAAGCTTACCCGAATTTGAGTTGAACCAAAATGGACCCGAACCGAATAGACTCAAACCGATTTCACATGAATCAAAGGCAACCCAATAAAAAAGAAAAGTTAATAAAAACAAATAAAGAAATGTGCGATGTGAACTACCGCACAACTCACCAAAAAGTCATATATAGAGGTGTAAAAAAACTGACTCAGCCTGAAAACCCGACTAATCTAAAGGTTAACATGAATAAAAAAATCGACTGATCTCCTATTTACCTTATATTGACCCGAATTGAAATCAACCAACACGAAAATCAACCGACCAGATATGACTAGAATCACCATAGACCTAAACTAAAACTGAACAAGACCCAAACCAAAACCGAATATAGTCAAACTCAAAATAACTCAAACCAAAATAACCTAAATCGAACTAGACCCAAACAACTTGTTTACCACCTCTACCTAAAATGAATAAGTCGATATAAGACATTTTAATATAAAATGTTAACTTTACCCCCCTTTTTCATTTATTATTTTGGTCCCAAACATAAATTTATGACTTCATTTTATATTTTCATATAAATATATTTTCACAACCTTAGATGGAATACATTTTTTTATTCCATGTGTACTTTTTACCACCAATATTTTTTTCTTTTTTTTCATATATACTAAGTTTTTGCACCTTAAAAGTAAATATGTTCTTCATTTTAAGATATAGAGCTAGATTTAGATATCCAAATCCGTAACCTGCATCCGCAAAGGCTATGTAGATTATGAATCAGCGGATATAAATTTTAGGCAAAAATGAAAAATATGCCTCCAACGTTTGTATGTTTTATCATTTGGCTTTATTTTTTTTGGGTCCAAATATGCCCTCAATGTTTTATTCATAGTCCAAATATGCCCTTGTTGGATGTAAAATGTCAATTAACTGGCGGTCAACGGCTTATAAAAAAAAAATTTGACGTGGTATCAGCAGATCTTAATACGTGGCAAATCCAGTCAGCATCACCTGTTGAACGTCAGTTGACTGACAGTTTCCATCTAACGGGGGATATTTGGACCAAACTGAAACGTTAGGGGCATATTTGCACTACGAATGAAACGTTGGGGCATATTTGGACCAAAAGAAAAAATAAGGAACCAAATAACAAAAGGCATCTTTTATATTTTGCCTAAATTTTAACATCCAAACTTAAAAAATGGATGGGATGTCCGCAAATATTTGAATCCTCACTCTGAATTTGACATCCATGTCAATTTGACCAAACAATTTCTTTTGATCCGCAAATATATGATACCAAACAGATTTTAAGAGTCAATTTGATAATAAAAAAACTTGTTAAGTTTAAGTACCAATGTAATACAAATTGCCAAATTCAAGAGAGAATTTGTGTGTTAAACCAAAACAAAGATCCCAAAGTCTGGGAAAATACGGGCAACTTTGACAAGGACAAGACAACCCCAAATTAAATTTTGATAATTACAGTGCTTCTGTTTTAAATTAAGAGAAGAGAATGTACTACCCACATCCTACTACTTTAAGTAAGACTTAATTTTTGCTTAAAATGTGTGGATTCCATTCCATGTAGTGCCACCTTGAAATGTAGATAAAAACTTACTTATTCAGAAGTAAAAAAAAAAAAAAACAAATTATCACCGTCAACAAAATAAATGATTAAGTGGTTGAAATTGTAATCCAATGGATAGAAAATAAAAATTTTGGAATAGGTCTGTAAGTTAGAATTGGAGAAACTTGGAGTCTACGTGTGGATGTAATTAAGTGATTGTTGGTAGTAAAATATTGAATCGGATCACATGCAGGGTTTGACGAAGGCCTAACCCTCAGAAATGGGGTTTCGGTTCTGAAATTGATGCAATTGCAACCCATTCACACCAATTAGCTCGTTTTCTATTAAAAGTGTCACCTCCAAAGCCATAAATATCCGCACAACTATTCCAATTATAGTCTTTTTAAGTTTTAATGGTAAACTTTACCTTTAAAATTCATCTAATTTATGCCATAAACTAAGCCCAAAATTTAACATTAAATTTAACTCGTGGAGTGTTCTCGGTGATAAAAAATGGCGTGTTCTATCCAGATGATATAAGTTCAAGCACTACATGATGTGTGTACGTTATCAAAGAGCTACGAAACTGGATAAATATGATCATATATTCACATTAGCATATTAAAAATATTAAATTATAAGATCACTTGTATCTAATTAATCCTCCCAATCCAATTACTTCATTCCAATGTCAAAACTCGAACTTATGACCTTACTTATATAACTAGGGATGTAAAAACAGATAATTAGATGAGTTTCAGGTCGGGTTCTGTCAGGTCGGGTCAAATCGGATACATGTCGTTTTTTCTATTTTTACTTTATTCGGGTCGGGTGCGGGTCAATTTCAGGTCGAGTTCATTTCAAGTCGGGTCAAAACGGTTAATTTGGGTTCGGGTAGACTTCAGGTCGGGTTTGTTTCATTCAGATTTTGAATTCGTATTAAGTTTGAGTTTGATACAAATAATCAATAGATTTTGGGTTGGTCATCAAGTTCGAGCTAATTATTCAACGTCTTTCACGAACACGAATCAAATTAAAAATAAATATTAAACAATAGAACTCTCAAATATTATTATCATCATGTCAATATTAGACAATAGACTTCTCAAATATTAGACAATAGACTTCTCAAATATTATTATCATCAGGTCAACAACAGTTCGTGTTCAAAATAGGTTGAGTTCAAAATAAGTCGGATAATATCGGTTATTTGTCAGGTTGGTCTCGAGTTCGAGTTCGTTTCAGACAGGTGCAAGTCGGGTTTCGAGTCCATAGTAACATGTCCAATTCGGGTTCGGGTCGTTTTCGGTCGGATGCAAGTCGGGTTCGGTTTCTACAGTAACAAGTCCAACTTGAGTTCGGGTCAACAACAATCGGTTACCGGTCGAATTCTGGTCATCTAATCCTCAGGTCAAATAAGGTTCTGACTCGAACAGATTTCGGTCGGATTTTCAAGTCGAATCAACTTTTCACATCCTATATATAACCACGTATAAAGGCCTGTTTCAAAAAATGATATCGTTTTCTTATTGTTGCCACTTGCAGAATGGCAGCAGGAATGTTAATGAGTAATAAACGTCGTGGGTGACAAAATGTTCCTTTTGTCTGCTAAACAACACTCTAGAGAGAGTGGGAGAGATGGTGGTCCAAACACACTAGATGTGGGTCAATTAAACGTGATCACGTAAAGTTCATAGCCTGCCTGTGTTCTTATCTCCTTAAAAGCCTCTATTTATTAGCTCAACAACCAGCAACCCAGTTGCAGACATGGCTTTTCTGCCATGAATATTGCACATCGGACACTTACCTTCACCTTTCAGAAACTGTGATTTCAAGATAAATCATCATAAGCTCCATCCATAAATGCTTCCTTCCATCAGACCCCATACCCTTTTTCCCCAGGCTTCGAAACGATATGCCCTGAAATGGTCCATCAGTACACCTGGCAAACCCGAGACCCAAATCGAATTATCCGAACCGAGATCCAATTTTGACCCTAACATGATGATCCGAAGTTGAGCCAAAACTTGAAATAAATCGAACCGAACCGAAACTGACTCGAAATTTTTGTTGAACCAAAATAGACCCGAACCGAAGGCTACTCGAACCAAAAGCTGAACCGAATATCGACCTAATTTTAACCCGAAAATTAAGGTAAAATAAATGAATAATTTATTTTTAATATTATCTATTTTTAATAATATAATAAATAGTATAATAGTGTTGTTTTTATTATTTTTTGTATTATACTATGGGAGAGACCGTTGCTTTTCTCAAAATTGTAGTATATTAATATTTTATGTCATTCTAAGTTTAAATATTAATTAAATAAGGCTTTTGTCCCTACTAATTTTTAAATTTAAAATTTTAATAGACTCTTTTCTCTCCTAATATTCGATCTTAACTTCATTCTAAACTACACCATAAACCATTAAAACCAAGTCTTAAAATCCTAAACCATAAATCTTAAGCTATAGAAATTAATCTCATAAACCAATAACCCTAAACTACAACATAATCCTTAAACCATTAGCACTTAGAGGTGGCAATCGGGTCATTCGGTTCGGTTTCAGTTCAGGTCACTTCGGGTCTATTTGGAATCGATTTAGATTCAGTTTGGGTCTATGATAAGCCGTGTCCGGTTCGGGTAACAATTCGAGTCAAAATCGGATCAGTTGTTTTCAGTTCGGGTGAATATCGGATCGGGCATTTTCGGTTCGGGTCTGGTCAAACTTTGAATTTTCGATTTGAGTTGGGTTATGATTCACAGAGACTTCGTTGATGTAGAAGATTGTATGTCAGTGGAGGATAGATAAGATTGTGTCAATTCGGTTTGAGTTGGGTATTTCTATTATCTAATGTTTATATTTGAGTTGGTTTATGAGATTAATTATGATTTTTAAGGTTTATAATTTATGGTTTAATATTAACAGTTTATGGTTTAGTTTAGTGTTATTGATTTATGAGATTAATTTTGATTTCTTAAAGTTTATGGTTTAGTTTAGGGTTATTGGTTTATGACATTAGTTTCGATTCCTTAAAATATAAAGCCAATTTTCACAATTTACCATAAAATATAGCCTAAACTCAAAATTAGGGACCAATTTAAAATTTTCAAAGTGGAGAAATTTGAGAGCCCAATGATCAATTTCACCATAGAAATAAATAGAGGTCAAATTCGGCTAAAATTAAACCTTAAGAACTTAAATAAACAAAAATACTAATATATAAAAATTATTAGACTAAATTATAAAAAATAAAAATAAATAGGTGTCAATTTCAACTAAAACTAAATTTTTAGGGACTAAATATCACTGCATGAAGGGGATTGCTATATTCGAAGTTCAAATTGTGAGGATACTTCATACTTGTGACTAAATTGAATTAAAATAAAACTTAAAACTGTATATTAAAACTAAGATGTAATATTTTAAACGTAACAAGACTTAAAGATGAATTAACCCCTAACCTAAAAAAGTTGGGCGGTTTCAGGCCAACATTATGCGTTTTCCTCTCTTTTTCTCTTTTTACAAATTCCATTTTCCCTTTTTTATAATTAAAATAACATATTATCTTTTAGTTTTAGGTTAGGGCAATCAATTGTTTAGCCTCCATATTTTACATATTTTTTTATTTAAGTTCTGAATTTTATTTTTAGATTCTAATTTAATTCAATTGCGTCTCAATTTAGATTAATTTAATTGAAATTTTTCATTTAATTTTAATTTTTTTTAATTATGTTCATGATTTAAATATTTAATTAAATTTAAATACATAAATTAAAAAGTTAAATCATAATTAATCTCATAAACAATAACCCTAAACTAAACCATTAATAATAAGCCCAAAACCATAAACCAGGAATCATAATTGATCTCATAAACTAATAACCCAAAATTAAACCATAAACCTTAAGAAATCAAAACTACTGTCATAAACCAAGAACCTTAAACTAAATCATAAACCTTAAAGAATCGGAATTAATCTCATAAATCAATAACACTAAACTAAATCATAAAATGTTAATATTAAACCATAAATTATAAACCTTAAAAAATTATAATTAATCTCATAAACCAACTCAAATATAAACATTGATAATAGAAATACCCAACTCAAACTGAATTGACACAATCTTATCCATCCTCCACTAACATACAATCTTCTACATCAACGATGTCTCTGTAAATCATAACCCAACTCAAACCGAATCGACCAAGAAATTCAAAGTTTGACTCGACCCAAAACCGACCTAAACGGCCCGGTTTTGACAAGAGCCGAAAATTACCGATCCAATCTTGACCCGATTTGTTCCGAACTGGACCCAACTTATCATAGACCCGAACCGAACCAAATCTAAACCGATTCCAAACTGACCCGAAATGACCCAATCCGAAACCGAATGACCCGATTGCCACCTCTATCCATCAGCATGAAAATGCATCCAATCATCTTTAACTAATATGAATTCAACGTGTTATCACAGACGGTTTTCAATTTAGATATGCTAATGACATTATGAAAATAGAGGGGTCAAAGTAAAGGAACTAAAAATCCCAGATTTCAGTGTCATAGACCTGTTTAGAATAGTTAATGTCCCAAGGAAAACAAGTTGGGTAGCAACTGCAACACGGTTATTAATATTACAGTACAAAGTGGGAAAAGAAATGAGGAAAGGTAATTCTTCCAATATGTTTGAAGGAAAAAATGAATGTCCTCTATTTGCGAGACGATTCTCTTCAGTTGAATTTACAAGATGGGATGTCAACAAAATAGTAATTTAGCATGCATGCCTAATTCCTTTTTCACAGAAATTTTTACCCAGGGTGTGTATCTCACCGGAGATCAATAACATCAAACTTTATCTTGGGATTCATAAAAACATGGGAGCAATGCTCGTAGATTGACGTTCCATCTGAAGGCTCCTCATGGGGATGGAATCCTCGTTGCTGACAATTACGAATAACGGACACACCACCCGGATCAGACAGATGAAAGATGCCATGCGGGCTGCAATTGAATACAACAATTGTTAACTTGTAAAATAAATTTGCCTATAACAGGGACCGTCTTTTTTATCTAAGATGTTCCTACAAACATTGTTAGTACTCAAGTGATAAGATTTAAGTACCTTCCTACTTATTAATTCAACAACCTTATCTGAGCAGGATAAATCAGTTGTTTAAGACTTGGGAATAATCCTATTCTTCACCAATTCAGTCACTAAACAAAATGAAAATCTACAGACAGAATTTGCTTCTGCATACACAGCAAGGTAAAACAACTCTTGCACAGAAAAATATATCTTATTTTCATTTGCATTTGGCACATACAATCCTTTCTATCATCAGTTTAATGTAAATGTTGCTTAAAACATGACCATAAAAAATATGAAAGCTTGAACACTAGTACCAGATTGCTAACTAAAAGTTAACCGGATGTGGAATGATAGGAAACAATTGCCTGACCATGATAGGTTTGCATTTAGCAATATAAACTTTAAAGTTAGCGATATTTCATAGCTTTCAATGCCATGGTTATTGGGAGGAAAATGAGAATCTACCTGGACGTGTCAGTTGGGGCCATAACAATTGCAATTGCTTCTGGCAGCATAATCTAACCATATCCACCAGAAAAGAAAATTTAAAAAATGTGTCAGAGGAATGAATAATATGTAATTCATATGTTGGAGGCGGCGGTGGAAAAGAATGATACATGCAGCAAGACTGAATCACATTATAAGCTGGGATGTATAGCAAGTACTTTTTCTTTTACCTGATATGAGTAATGTGTGTGAAGATCAACTGATGACATGAAACAAGTCTGAGTTGGGTGTGTCTGAAAATCAAAGAATTGCACAGCAACATGCAAGTTTCTAGTTAAAACCATAGGTTAATTAAACATAAATCCATGCTTCATGAAGGAGATCAACTGAAGCAAGGCATGTTACAGCGCCACATAAGAGACTAACTAGATGAAGAAGAATGAAATATTAGATGAGATTGAATAGAAAGATTATAAGTGAAACAAATGACCCCAAAGAAGTGTGAAATTCACCAAATTACAAGTAAAAATCAAAACGCTACTAAAAAGATACCACCCTACATCAGCACAAAGCCCAACAAAAGGATAAAACAATTTCTTTTAGATATAAATTTCTAACATACTTCAAGGCAATCCACCAATTATATTCTAACCCTTCTTATACCTAGAAGTGTATGTTACCCATGAGCTCAAGCAACCAAGGGAAGCTTTATAGACCACACAAATTCCCACTTAACTTCAAACATAACATATTTATTGTGTGTTTGCATGTGCATAATACCTACTGTACTAGAGCAATAATAATAACATTCTGAAATGGAATACATAATAGAGATATGTGATCTTTTACCCACCTCATACCCAAATGTATTCATTGACAAAAGAGCATATGGAGGAAAAGAAAAAGCAATCACACAATACATTGGAAATTCAAGGGCTGTAAACTTACATGAATCCATCCCAGAGGAAAAAGAGATAATTTATCCTGAACTTCAAAAATCTCTTCTTCATTTAATGTCGAACACTGTATTAAAAAATGTATCAGTGAGATAGAACTAAAGCACACGGATAAAAGTATATAGCCAGAATAAATCTTGAATTTGTTAACACTTTCTGCACAAAAGAATTAGATTAAAAGGAATAAAATAGCATACCGAATCTGAAGTTGACTCCTGCTTTGGAATTATAAGAGTAGTGATGTGGAAAACCCTGTTTTTCTACAGCCAGAAAATTTAAAAGTATAAATAACCTCCTGCAGCAACTTGAATCCCCTACTTCCTAATTATCTTAAACAAAAAAAAATCATCAACTTAAAAAAAAAAAGTCTTCTCACCAATGATCCAGCTAAAACACCACATGTTTCCAAATTCTTTTTTGTATTTGCCCGAGCCAATCGCAAGAAATCCTCCATCATTTGTACTGGCTGCATAATAAGTCGACAAAATTGGAACATTAATCAACATAGAAGGCCCAATCTGATAATTCCACCAAGTAAAAGGGAAGAAGAATGATTGGTATAGGAGACATACAACATGTAAATGTTGATATGAACTAGAGTTTGGCAATCCATCTTGAGAAGACTTTGCAGGACCAGGTCTTGGATCAGCAACTTTCGATGGATGAATTGGTGCAAATTCTGGCTGTACTTGAGCAAGCACAGGAGGAGGAGAAGGTTGTTTCATACCAACAAACTTGAAAGGATCCTCTGTTGCTTCAATAGTCAAAGAAGGACAGGACTCTTCAGCAGGAGGTAACCATCGACCATCATCTAACAAGAGTACCGAGTCCATAGCAGAACCAACCCCTCCTGGTTCACCATCTTTTACAACCAAAGGTCCATGTTGTCCAGCCTGATTCAGGCTGTAAAAATTTGTAACACAAAATAGAAAAATGTTAAAGCAGCTACATTTTAGCAACACAAACTAGAACTCTCAGCAGATATTTCAATCTTTTAATATTTACAGAATATCTAAGGTCAAAGGATATGATAAGGGTAGACAACATGTAAGCTTAAAGAAGAATGATTAGACGATTTAGAAGTCCTACCCTGAATTTTCACCAGGTGCCAAGTCCTTATGGCTTGGATATTGAACCTGCATAATAAAGCAGAACCAATTATTTGATGCAGATCTTGCATGCAAAAAGAGATTATGTACGAGTACATAAAGAAGATCAGAGGGAGATAAAGCAGATAGAGATTAACCTTTATCTCTGCACGTGGTTCAAGCCACTGGCCACGAAGGCCGTTAGGGCCTAGAAATGAGTGTCTAGACAGAGTTTCTTTATTTGGAAGAGGTATATTAAGAGACCTGAAACAACCCAGGAAGATGGATACGTGCCATGTTAGCCTCAATGAAAAAGCTTTTAACTAATTCTTATTAATACAGCCTTCTAATAAGGCCCTAGATGGACAAAGGCAAACAAATATGACAATGAGCTGAGCAAAGCAAAGGCAAAAAGAAATCAGGGTGATGCTCTAAAGCAGAAGTAACACACAATCGAATTTTATGCATGACCATGCTTTGACATCAATTAATTCCGTTCCTTAGAGACGGGCTAACGGTACAGAGTTGAATTTTAATGGATCCCACCAATACAACTGTGGATTTTTACTGAATTTTAACAGATCCCACCAATACAACAGCAGATTTCACATTGGAAGGACGAGACATGGAGGTTTCAAGATCCAAATCATAAATGTACCATTAACAAGAACAAAAGAAACTCACAACTTCTGAAACTGCCTGTCAATCTGATTATGATTATTGTTATACTTCCAGGAAGATTGAACGGCCATGTTGGCAGGCTGCATCCATAAAAAAAGGAAAAACTGAGCTAAAATATTGGATATTCTATTAAAACACAAGCAGACAATAAGGAAAAATTAGACAACGATAGATATAGAAACGGGGAAGAGAGGTTAATAAGTTCATAATTGAATCACATTGCACCCACCGATTATAAATTTAAATGGTTCCGTACCTGCTTAATATCCGAGTTCATATTAGACCCTTTATTTACAGGAGTCCAATCCAAAGAAGACGGCGTATCTGAGCCATAGAAAGAGCCTTCCTGGTCATCAAGATCAACCAATCGAGCTCCTGACCGAGCTTTATTTATTTCTTCAACTCTCTTTTGAACCTCCGGTTTCAAAGATTCAAGCTCATCAAGTACAGCTAAAAGTCTCTGCAAATGATAAACAATAGAACCAAAACACCATCAAATACCACATGAATGGATTAATGGAATCACATCACAGAGCAACCAGAAAAACAATTAAACCTCACCTTCCTATACACAGCCTTTTCTTTGGGAAGCAAAACCTGGTAATCTCGATGGTATGGTATTGTTTCTGACACCAAACTGATCAAAATGTAAGGTCATAAATAAGCTTACGCAGACTAAATTAGTATAACGAATTCAATCAGTAGTAAGCTTCCCTCACCTTGAATATCTAAGTAGAATTATGTACAGATCCACTTTATTTTTTTCCTCTCTATAAATGTCTGCCTGAAAAATTTTATAAAAAAATACATTAAGCACCTGTAATCATACCTAAATTTCTAGCTAACAGAAAGATTAGCTTCGGACATAAGTTACTAACATCTTTTAAATATTATAATAATTTAATTTAGGTTAAATAAGCTAATTTAAGTACTAAAACAATAAAGTCATTAGCAGCTACTAGCTTAACAGAAATAGACTAAGAATTCGCAAATAATGCTACAAATGAAGCTAATTAAACTTAAACTCCTAATATTTCCAAATAGAACGACAATTAATTAGGATGAATAGCAAATTAAAGTATTAAAACTATGGAACCATTAACAATTAAAACTTAGAGGAAAAAAATAAAAGAATGATTAAAACTGAGATTAAGCTAAAATCAAACCCTAAACGAATCATAACATCGTAATTATTAAGAAGATAGTGCGATTAGGCAAAGAATTGGCATAAAGAACCTGCTTGAGGAGACTATCGGCGATTCGATAATAATAACGGAGAGGAATTCGATTATCAACTTCGACTCTACGAGCCATCGCATTCACGTCGATCTTCATCTTCTTCATCTATTTATTCCCCAATTTACAATAATTATTTTCTCTTCGCCGATGAATTGCGCTTTATTGTTCTCAGTCTGATCGGAGATCGAATAGTTTGAACGTGCGAGCTAAGGAATTGAAAAACGAAGGAAACTCTGTCGTTTTCGGAAGAAGGGAGCTTTCTTTGATTTTATCTCGACATGGTAAAGCTTTTATTCTATATTTTACTAGTTATTAATTAGTTTTGGTATAATCTTGATTTTAGTCTCTCTACTATGCTAAAATATAGATTTAATCCCTGTTCTTTAGTTTTGTATAATTTAGTCCTCTATTTATACAAGGATAATATATGCTTTCGTAACTGAATTGGGCCTCAAGGTACAATTTGGTGTCATTTTTTTTTTGCAATTAGGTCTTTAGATTTGACCTTAAAGTTTAATTTGGAACCTAAACATTTCTTTGGTCCAATTAGGTATATGAACTTGATTTTTTTAGTTCAAATTGGTACCTGAACTTTCTTCATGATTTAAATTGGTTCAAATAATTTATTTACCATGTGTATCGATTTGGACCCAAAAAAGTCAATTTTAGGTGTTAATTGAACCAAGAAGTCAAGTTTAAGTGCCCAATTGGACAACAAATGTTAGATACCAAATTGAACCATAAATTCAAATCCAGATGCAAATTTATATTTGTACTTTTTATAATGTTATTAGTAGTCTAAATTGATAACACTATAAACAATTGCCATTAAAAAGTTGTTTATAGATAAATTTCCTAATTGGCCAAGTGGCCATGGATACTCATGTTGCCTCATCTTATATGAATTTGAATCCTTATTTACTTGGAAAATTCTACAATGAGCGGCGAACATTGATGAACACCACTAACGATGAACATCGATGAACACTATTAATTTTTTTTAAAAAGCTAAAAATCATAAGGACTATAATTGTAATTAAAATTTATTTTTTTAAAAATAAAAATTAGATTTAATAAAATTGTTATATTTCTTTATTGTATTAAAAGTTGATAGTTTTGAATCAAATATACCCAAATTTCATAAACCCTACAATCCCAATTTCTGCTGTCGGCGCCACCTCCTCTGCCGTCGTGATCGGTCGACTTGTCTCGCCGACGTTAATACAGGTCGTCCATCCGTCCATCGCTTCGCCGCTTCGTCGTCCTCCTGTGCGCATCGTTCCAACATCGAAAGGTCAGTTTTCTGCCATTTAATTTCCCGTCGATCTTGGTCGGCCATCGCAGACGTTGCTGGCTGTGTCCGGCAATCACCCGTCGTCTGCGGCCTGGCTCCGACGAACCAAACCCATCGCCGGCGACCCCAAATCTCAAATCAAAAACACTAATTTTGTATTTTCCCCAATTTCATAAACTTAATTTAACCAATTATAAACCCTAATCTCCAAATCAAAAACACTATTTTTTTTAATTTCCCCAATTTCATAAACCTATTTTAACACATTATAAATCATAATCTCAAAATCAAAAACCTCAATCTTTTAACAAATTATATACCTATTGGAACCTATGAATTGTGATTAGGAATTAGTATAGCTAGAAAAGTTTGATTGGCGATAGTCTTGATCATAAGGTAAATTATATAGGTTCAAGTGTGATAGAAATTAGATTATTGTGATGTTAATCTTCGATTAGAAGTAGTGTTCATAGAGCTGAAAATTCTTTTAACACTTATGATTTTTTTGAACAAATTAATCATGTTTATTAAGGAACCCATATATCATAGAATGAAGATGGACGACCATTTGTTAGATTCACATATTTATGTGTAAGTTGCAGCAGCAGTGTGTGCCAATAATAGTTATTATTTTATTGCACGGTGGTGAGTGGTGAGTGACAAGTTATGATTTATGCCATAGTTGCTCATAACTTTATATTAAAGGATTGGTTCTTTTGTCACATTGCCAAAGCTCAAAGTCACTTTCATTTCATCTTTCGCTCACAATCAATTGATTTTGGTCGGAACTCTTGATCTTAAAACATCTTAATCCTTTGATTTCCCCATCTCCGGTGTTAGTGGTAATGAATGGTTCAGAAGAATCAAAGCTCAAACCAACTGAAACTCGGGCATCAAAAAGAAGGTTTTTTGAGTTGCATCTTTGGCATTTAACTTCAGTTTTCAATATTTTCTTAATTATGTTCATGTTTGATCACCAGTAAGGTGGTATAAAGGGTTATTGTGACAATGAAGATAGGAGGAAATGAAGGGCCACCTTCAAATTCATGGTCTTGGAGGAAATATGGGCAAAAACTCATCAAAGGGTCGCCTTATCCGAGGTTGTTTTTTCTTCTGATTATGTCTTTTTTTCATGTTCATAGTTGTTCAGTTTCCTTCATGTTTCATGTCTGATCATGTAGAGGTATTACAAGTGCAGCACATCAAAAGGTTGTTCAACCAAAAAGCAAGTAGAGATATGCAAAACAGATGCCTCAATGCTCATCATCACTTGCACTTCTAGCCATAACCATTTGGGGGCTGATCTCGACACCAAACACCGAACACGGTCGCCACCGAAAGAACTTGAAACTAACGATGATCAGCATGCAGTTTCACAACCAGAGCCAGAAGCAAGTGAAGAGGAGCATTTTCACTATCTGCAATCCCCATTGATTCAACAAGCAGAACAGAGTACCGGTAGAACTGTGACGTTCTGTTCCGAGGTCTTGCAGCAGCTGGATTACAGTTTAGTACAATGTCATGCTTTGGTTCTTGCTCCGACTTAGGAGCTCTTGCAACAGATTGTGAAACTCATGCAGGCTCTCGGTTAATATTTGTATGTAAAAGTTCATGTGTGTGTTGGTGGAACCAGTATGTTGTCGTCGGTACTCCTGGTCTTGTTGTTGGCATGCTCCGCAGGCATTTTCTTTGTGTTGATTATATTAAGATGTCTGTGCTGGATGAAGACGATGAAATGCTCACTCGAGGTTTAAAATAGCAGGTCCGCAACTTCCCATTCAGTAGTTTAAATGGTTTAGCATCATAGTAAATGCCACATTTGTTCACTGTATAAATTACTACTTCAAGTACTTAGGTGCTTGATACTGACTCGATTTAACTTCGATTAAAATCGAGAAGAGGTAAAAGTTGAAGAGACACATGTTGAGATGATCGATGTTACAATAGTAAAGTAGTAATTAGTAAACCTCAAACTCATGCCCCTGTGACTATCTGTTTCTTAATGACTATGATAAGCTGGCTCTACATCGACTCCGTTTGCTTCGTCATGTCCTTCACTTCTCATATGACGTGTTAAATTTAGTATTGATATGAGTTTTATGATTGATTAACTATTACGTCTTCGTTTTTAGATACGTGATATCTTCCGGAAACTCCCTGTAAATGTACAGGTTGGTGTTGTTTCCACGACAATGTCGGCCGATGCTCTCGAGAAATATGCAAAACAGATGCCTCAATGCTCATCATCACTTACACTTCTAGCCATAACCACCTGGGGCCTGATCTCGACACCCAAAACTAAACACGTTCGCCACCAAAAGAACCTGAACTAACGATGATCAGCCTGCAGTTTCACAAGCAGAACCAGAAGCAAGTGAAGAGGAGCATTTTCACTATCTGTAATCCCCGTTATAATCAACCAAGAGGATTCTTTCGCTGGGAATATAGAGAGAAGGTTTTTGTTGGATGAAGTGCCACTGTCTTCTTATCCTCGTGTAAAAGCATCTTCTACATCGAAATCAGATGAAAATGATTTCTTCGATGAGCTTGAAGAACTTCCCATATGTTCAGCTTTCAATAGTTTCATGAGAAGCAAGGTTTTCGATGAAGGGGTTCATGTTGTCCCTTCTTGATCCAAGTGTTCTTGGAAAACATGTAAATTCAGATGTTCATATCATTTTATCTTTCTTTTTTGTGTGAGGGTTCACAAAATGAGGAAGTTGGATCAGTCTGGCATGAAAAGTTTGTGGAATGGTGTCGTTTTTATTGATATGTGAGGAGAGAATTTGCACTTACGACCATTTGTTAAAGTTATAATGATGAAAAACAGAGACCAACGTGCTGGTGGGTTGCCATGCCAAGGCTAGGGTAAAAAAGTGGTAGCATGTTTTTTTTTGTGTCAAAAAACCGACATCAATGTTGAGTTACCCGACCATGAGCCATGTTTACACTTTTTACCAGGTTCACAATGTCTATCATGGCATAATTGTGCTACTTGTATCAAGTTATCAACTCAATCTTTAATCCGTTCGAAAGCATTTTCAGATTATAATTCAGTGATTTCAAACAAATGGGAGTTCAAATCCACATCAATGCTTAATTTAGTGACTTCACCTGTTTGTCAAGGTTCAATATTGGTATATAAATTAACATCAACATTCATCACAAGATTTTTTCCGTATTCAAAGAGACTACAAGAAAATTGAATGACCATTTTTAGTTATCGCTACAATACAACCATGTCATTGAGCGTAGAAGTACCTAAAGAAAAACCAGGTTATTCATTACCGTCAGCTGCAGGAGCTAGTGGCTGAAGAGCTTTAAGAGGGTTCATGATGACACCATCAATAAGTCCATATTCCTTTGCTTCTTTTGCGCTCATGAAAAAATTCACGATCTGTGTCCTGGTTAATCTGGTCCAAAATTTGACCAGTGTGGTAAGTGAGATTGTTGCGTGTAAAAGTGTTTATCGCAATTGAGTGCAAGTGTACACGTCGCAAGTAATAAAGTGATACTAGAGTATCGGATATCGTCTCCACAGGGACTGGGCTAACCCTTTCCTTCGCTATCTGCACAAGGGAAAAAGAATAGATTAAGATATTTGTCACAAAAATAATGAAGTAAACGTAAATAAAAGAATAAAGATATCAAGATAGAGAGAATGGGCTGGTATTGAATTGCTCAGTAGTGCAGGTATTGCAGATTTTAGGAAATCCAGTTCTGTCGTCGTGCCCGTCGCGGACAGCACCTGTCGCGGCGGCAGTCCGTTAATTGTCGCGGCAGCAAACACTCAACTCAGTACTTTCAAGTTTGGCAGGAATCCCAGACCTGCCTTGGCCTATCCCTAGGTCCAAGTCTGTCGATGATCACGTCTTGATGATACCTCCCGGCGTGAATCGAAGGATGAACACCGATGTGTATGAATTCTTCTTTAGCCACTTAACCTCGCCCTATCCCTAGGCATGAGATAGTTCAACTATAAACTAGAGAACTTGCTCTTATTTCTTTCGTATACTTAACTCTCCTGATGCTAAGTAAATAGATAACCTCACAATGCTCTCCCGATGCTCTTGCAAGATATTAATAACCAAAATAAGAGAACTTGAAGTTTATTTTAATTGAACTGAAAATTCCTAAAACAAAACAACCCTTGCAACTACTTTACAAATCAACCCGTGGCCCTATGGGGAATTTAGAACATGTCGGCGGCGGGTAAACGGCTAGGGATTTTTTTGGCTATCGGTTATGGGTTATTGGATGTGCCCTAAGTTAAAACACATGCCCTTATATAAGCTTTGGGCTCAAGTTATCTAATTTAACAAGGATTACAACTTTAATTAAAAGTATGATTCTAATAAAGACTAATCTTCAAGGAATCTACTTTCCAGCCGTTTTCCTTGTTTCTTGGGATTTTCTCCCCTTGAACTTTGGGCTTGACATATCTTTTCATCCGGGGCTTGGAAAAATATATGGTTTTCACACGACAGACGAGCTGAATTTTCTCTATCTGTTGAGGTCCACTTTGCTTTTTCTCCTCAAAATTGCTGTCGTCCTCTGCTGTCATGGCAGCATCGTCCTCTTTGCCTGCTTGTCCAGTTCAGCTCTTCTGCTTCTCTGCCCAGCGCCTGCCTTCTCCGTCTACTATGGCAGCAACCTGCAAAATTAGCCATCTTTTAGTAGAATCTGTGCCTTTTGTATATTTGTGATGTTTTGCTGTAAACTAACCTAAATGCAATGATGCTTGAATGCAGCAGAAATATGGGTTAAAAAGGGTGTAAATAATAGAACTTTTACACACTCAACAGAGATACCCATTTAAGTTAGCCTTATGATGCAGCATTTCATTTACCTGAGAATCAATAGTCAGAGATACAGAAGGTCGATGCAGAAGTTTAAAATTTAAGCAACACGAGGATTGCCACGAAAAGCATACCTGAATATCAATATCAGTTTGACCTCATTGAGCTCCACCGAGAGGCTGATGTATCACTATCCTTGAATTAGGTAAATTGTACCGTTTTCCTGAAGTTTTGAAGAAAACAAAGGGGAGACGCAAATTTAGTAGACTGGATGAAAGCACACCAAGCAACATAGCTATGAATGGCGCAAATCTATTATATACCTTTGGTTCCCGCACTAAGCAGAAAAGCTCCCATGTTGTTCACCACGGAAAAGCAAAATATATCAATTAACAATAACAAACAACTTCATGAACATTCAAATGAATATTACATGATTCCATTAACTTGAAGTAATACAACCCATTCTGCCATATAACATATATACTAAGAAATGCTATCATTGAGGAACAATCTGTCAGAATGAATCAAATACCATAATTTAAGTATCGAGGTTAAGATCAATATTCCTTAATTAAGAGACAAACAACACATTGCTGCAACACTTTTTCTTTACGATGCTCCACATTGTGACTCTGTAAATGCATTACAGATAAACAAAAATCAATAAATTTATACCTAGTGGCAAGTCCAACGCATACGGTTGAGACTTCAGGTCGAATATGCCTCATGGTGTCGAATATGGCCATACCTAAGAAAATTCAAAACCATACAAATTAGACAAGTCATGAAAGTTGTCCCCCACATGCTATTTGACACAAACCAATTCAAGTAGAAAGACAAGATTCTCAATAGATAAGTTTATTACTAGCTGTAACCGATCCTCTCGGAGAATTGACATACATGACAATGTCCTACTGGCAAGATAGTAATAACAATCATAATGGCATTTCGATCTCCTTATTTCTTTAGGGGGGAAAATTGAGGTGTACACTATTGTAAGAGAACAAGCATGGAACCGAACAGACCTTCTGAGGATCGACAACACCAAGATAAAGAAGCTGAGCTACAATAATGTTAGCCATATCATCATCAACAGCTCCACCACATCGAACAATTCTCTAAAAATCGAAACAACAACACATACAAGAACCGATAAGAGAGAAACCAAACACTCATGAAGACGAAATACGCAACCGAAACCAAATCGAAATATACATGTTGAAAAAGTTGGCTAACAACACTCTGAAAGCGCTCTTGCACCATCGGCTGAGGCCCCTGCCCTTGCGCATACGTAGGAATATAAGGTGACGATGGCAGTTGCAAATCGTCCATGCATGGTTACAAAACAAAACCTCAAATCTTTTATAATAATTTTTTATTAAAATAACAATAATGACAACATAGAGTTGTAGTTTAAATGAGATTGTACCTAATCAACCAAATTCCCTATCGGGAGCCTCTGTCTATAGCCCAAAAATCTCCGGTGTAAACAACCTTTGGCTGAAAACTAATTACATTATTTTGATTACTAACCAGCTTCTTCAATTTCATGAATTAGTGGCAATTATAAACAAAGAAAAAAACATCACTACATAATGAAATCAAACCAACATTAAATAAAGACATGTGTTTGAATTGATTCAAGAAGGATTTTAAATTTACATTGTTATTACAGCCTCCTATCATCGTTTGGACAAGATAAAGAACAGACAGGAAAAAAAACTCGAAATACCTGGGACGAAGAGGATGGAAAGGAAGAGACTAGGGTGATAATGAGCCTGACCGGCTCGCGACCTACTCGGTCAAAGCTCGGCTCGAGTGAGCTCGATTCGGGCTCGGGCTCGGCTCGAAACCTTAACAAGCCGAGCCGAGCCTACCCAGGCTCGGCTCGAAAAGCTCGTGAACAGGCTCGGAATCTACATATGCACTAAAATAAATTATGTGTTTGTATTTTCTTTCATTAGTTGATTGTTGTTTGATTTTGTATTTTCTTTAATTATGTGTTTGTATTATAAGAATATTTATTGATTATTTGGATTAATCTAATTTTTGGAACTTTTTCCCCTTTCCGGTCATTGAATTTAGTTTTAGTGTTGGTTATGAAAGGGATTTTTAACGAATATTTTATATAAAAAACTATTTTTTTTCATTTCGAGCCGAGCCGAGCCCAATAGAATTGTTTTCGAGCCGAGCTCGGCGAGCCTCGTGCCCGAGCCGAGCCCAATTACACTGTTTCCGAGCCGAGCCGAGCCCGAGCCTGGTTATCACCCCTAGAAGAGACAACTTATGAGAATCAAGATTGGTGCTTGAATTTGGGAAGAATAACAGAGGAGCCGGCGAGACAAGTCGACCGATCACGGCGGCATAGGAGGCGACGCCGATAGTAAAAATTGGGATTTTAGTGTTTATGAAATTTGGATATATTTGATTCAAAACTATCAATTTTAATACAATAAAGAAATATAACAATTTTATTAAATCTATTTTTTTATTTTTTAAAATAAATTTTAATTACAATTATAGTCCTTATAATTTTTATTTTTTTAAAAAAAAATTAATGGTGTTCATCGTTAGTGGTGTTCAGCAATGTTCGTCGCACGTGGTAGACTCATCCTATTTACTTTGAGAAGTTAAATAACTCGTCATTTTACCGAAAAAATTGTGACTAGTTATTAAAAATGATTTAAAACTATTCAGCCGAAAATATGTGAATATAAGCATATACCAAGAACCAAAAAACCATAATCAAAACTTGTAAACAATCATTTCAGTGGTTGATTAATTGTTGGGATGATGATAGTCAACAATTTGAAAATAAAGTTCTGAATGCATCACAATAAAATAATGAATTAACAAATTTTGATCTATGAAATGCCAAAATGTTGGACTTTTGGTAATGGTTTTTTGGACCAAAAGCATATGGCATTGCTTGTACAACAATCTCTATGAATGCAATTTCATTACAAAACATGTAGTCCAATGGTTCGACTCCGGTGTACACACACAAGGAAAAGCAACTACATTACAACTCCAGACTATGAGAACTGAGAAAGGAATGATGTTAATGCTTCTTATTTTTGTAACTCATGGCCTGATATTAGCAGTGCAGCATAGAGAAGTTCATTCCAAAAGTCTGGAACACCAGGGAGGCACCAATGACTGCAATCCTGGAACATGCCGGGAGTCCTCGGGATCTCTAGCGGCCGATAAATCGAAGGGTGGCCGTCTTTCCTGTAAGCCGTCATCTTGGTGATGTTGAGATAGAATACCGGTGTTTTCATTTCCGATATTACGGATTCCAGGATGCTCATCATCCATGGATATGCTGCAAGGCTTGTCTCATTCGATATCGGCTCTGTTTCACCGTGACAGTTCCCGCCAGTATCCCACTGCCCTTTCCTGAAAATAACAAGCAACATATAAGAAACATACCCATATCGACACTCATGTCTACGTCCGAGTTAACATAGATTCGAACTATGGCCTTTTTTACCTGAAATGAGAAGAGGAGTACCCTGCAAAGAAGACCCTGGTATGTTTTCTATCAATGTTGGAATCAACCCATTGTGCCCATGTTTTCATTGCCTTTGTAAATGCTTCTTTCACTTCCAATCTGTCATAGACATGGCTGCCCTCCTGGAAGTAATTTTTGCTGCAAATTTAAGACACAATTTCAGAAACCAATGGAAAACAAGTAGAAAAATGGCGGCAGAATCTTTACCCTTTGCCAGTTTTTTGGTGAGTCCACCAATGGCCAGTGTTGAAGACAATTATATCAGCATCACTGTACTTGGAACCCTGAATCATGTCAAGCCTCAGTGTTTCTCTGCTGATCTCACTGTTATCTGAGATTTTCCATTCTTGGACTAGGAATGGTGATTTGATGAAGTCTATTGTGCACTGGTAATCCTATAAATCATTTATATCTAGACATGTTACTCGGATTCGAGTGCAAGTATCGGATATCTAAAATGTTCATAAAATCTGGAGGGAAAAAAAAAACAAACAGTTTGGTGAACGTTTTACTCACTGCGAATCTGAGAGAAAAGAACCCCTGAGTCCTGAACTCGTTCCTGCTGGAAACTTCAAAGAGTCGTCTCTTATCTCTCAACGATTCCCTCAAGGAGCAGACCAGTGATTCCCACATGTTCCGATTCAAAGAATCTCCGACGAAAACCAGCCTCTTCCCCCTCAACATCTCCAGCATTTTCCTGCCATTAAACCTACACACGCATTTCAACAACCATGTAAAAGACGAAGTAAACGAAGCGGTGAAACGAATTTTCAAGTTCCAACTGCTTTTTTTTTATAAAACCCTGACCTCGGAATCTGACAGTCGAAAGGCTTCCACCGGTATCTGACGTAACTGAAATCGACCCGGCCGTTCTTGAAGCAGTTAAAGGAGTCGTCGACGTAAGGGCAAGAACCGGGGATGTAAGCAGGGGTGGAACTGGAGTCGTCCAAGACCCAGTTGCCATTAAAGATGTCGCAAGAACTAAGGTCTTTGATCACGTTGTTGGTTCTTTCGACGGCGGTGACCGATGAGAGCGTGCAGTTGGCTCTGACGTCGGAGACGATGCAGGTGTTGGAAGAGGAAATGGAGGTGAATGAGGCGAGGTAGTTGGCGGCGAACCGAAGGCGAGTTGCCAGGGCCAAGGCTAACGGGGAACGCTGGTTGAAGGAAGTTGAGAGGAAGAAGAGGGAGAGGAGGAGCAAGAAGATGTAGAAAATGTGGGTTCTGGATCGCCATAGAAGACATGGGGTTGTTCTTGAGAAGTGCGTTGAAATGGAGATCATGGTCTTGAAAGACGCCATTAAAGGGTGGGGGTTTGAAGAGAAGAGGTTTATTAATGGAGAAAAACAAAGTTTTAAGAACCCTAGGCTACATTTCTTTGAATCTCAAGCATCAAATATTTTTCATGTTGATTTCAGAATCATTTCAATTTTCAGGTTTGCTTGCCACAGATTCCAGCTTTATTGTTCACGCCAAGGGTCATGATAATAGTTATAAGGAAAAAGGGTCTAACTATGATTTTAGTCCTTTTTATTATGTTGAAAATTGAGATTCGGTCCATCTATTTTAATTTGCAGTTCTTTACTTTTGTAATGTTAATAAAACAAGTCCAAATTGATAATAACATTAGTTATTGTTATTAAAGTGAGGGATAAAATAAGAATTATTTTCGCATATGATTATTTTTTACAAATGAGGTTACGTAGTAGTTTATAGTTTAGTTTAGGGTTATGAATTTATGTCATAGAATTTAAAATTTAGTATTTAATATTAGAATTTAGAGTTTAAGATTTGAGTTGTATGATTGAGAATTTAAATTTTTAGGGTTTAGTTTGAAAATAGGTATGTTTGTATAATATTTTACACTGAAAGTGTATCAAATGTTCACCCTAAAACCAACGGGTTGGTCCAAGTAGTAAGCAGCTTGGTATCGCTTAAGCATGTCTCGAATTTGAGGCTTTGTGTTGAAAGACTCGCTCACCAAAGCTAGGTGGATAAACATGAGGTGATCGAGATTAGTCAGAGAAAAACCTTGAAAAATGAGGAGGACAACCAAATAATAATTAGCCTTGAACTTGACAAAAAAAATTCAAACTTTCTCTGTAAAAATTTCGGTCCATATCAATTTATAAACTTGAATTTTCAATTAATTTTAGTCATTTTAATGATGTGACGCTCTAAGAATGTGTCATTTGCCATAATATTATAACGTTGTGTCATCAAAAGAAACTAATGTGGATAAGAAAATTTTAAGAACCAAGTTAAAAAAGTTAACGACATAATACTAAAAAAAATGTCCTTAATGTTTGATGCATAGTCTCTTTGGCCCTTATTCTTTTTTGAAGCAATTTAGCCTTCAACGTTTCATTTTGGATTAAAATGGCCCCTCCATAAATAAAAAATGCTAGTAAACTGATGGTAAACAACTTGAAATGACTTGACAGAATGACACGTTAAAAAAATATATTTTATACAATTTTATAAAATTATTTTTTGAATGGTGTGTCAATTTGTAAAGTCAGCATATTTGCATATATGACACTGCTATCGCATCGTACACTGTCATGTAGGGCTTTCATGTCGTTTATTGTTAGTTAACTAATAGTTTGCATCTGCATAGGGACTATTTTGACCGAAAATAAAATATCGAGCGTTAAATTACTTAAAAAAATAGAGACCAAAGTGACTATTCTTACGTTAGGGGCAATTTTTTTGACACTATGCCAAAGTTAACATATTCATCGAGTAAAATTCACTTTAAGCATAATGTAAATTACAGATATTCGGTTATAAAGTGTATCAAGAGTTCAAGACTTACAATATTACATTTCAGAGTGAACGCATAAAACAAACGCACACACGTATATATTATTATCATATATATATATATATATATATGATAATAAAGCTCAGCAAAACCACCGTTATTGCCTCACTTTGAAACGGAGTAATTCAAAGTAAGATAATGATGTCAAAGTAATGGGGCGAGGCCTATAATCATCGACCCAATTCCAAACAAAATGCTTTTAGCTGCCCTCTTTGAACCGTTCTCCTCAGCTTCAATGTGCTGTTCAACGTCGAAATGACCTACATAATAAACACATACAAACTTAGATTCTTCATGGAAAATTGTTTTCAACAAAACCGGGAATTCAAAAATCAACCTCTTTCAGGACCATAGCTGCATCCTGCCTGGATTGTGTCTCTGATGTCCTGAACCGTTGCCCTATTATAGAACATAAAGTGTTTCATCACGTTCTCTATACAGTTGAGAACAAGGTGTGTCTCCGAAAGGCAAGGTCCGGCGCAATATTCGTCCACATACTCGAGCGGGACGTCTACATTTCCGCTTGCTGTCAATCTGTATGATTCTTCACAGCTGCTGTAAATCTGGAGGGACAATAATCCGAATACGAACGGACAATAAATCCACGACTTCGAGATTTGAACTTACTAATAACATTATAACAATTCCTTGAATAGATTTTCGGGATATGAAAATCTTACATATTTGTCATTGAAACATAGCAATGCCTTGGTGACAATTTGAGCTGGATCATCACTAACTACAGTGCCTGTGCCTGTTTGAGGCAAATCTTCGTATTCATCGGCTTTAACTAGGTCGAACCAGAAAACAGACATGCAGACGATCGTTACGGTTAAAACCCATGATTTGATTGCAATCAAGGACGCCATTGTTGAAGCTTCAAGATCAGTTTGATTGCAATTGGAGCTTACTTATATAGTTAATATTGTCCAAGGTTAATTATCAGCAGCAGCTACCACGTCACGTAAAAGAGACGATGTCGTTTTATGCACTGTCCAAGTTCCAGCATGACGAGTTTGGTAAATTTGATAGGAAAGGAATGGAAACCGTTTTGTTTGTGTTTTCCCATTGATTTCAGTAAAGGTTTCGAAGAAGGCTAAAGACTTTATAGGAATGGAGCAGATGTGCAAGCCACCAACTTTTACTAATTCCAAAAATCAAACCTAAAAATTTAAGTCCAGGTTTCTTTTTGTTACTGAACATTTTTTATTATTATTTTCATGTCTATTTTAAAAAATTATAACTACTCTTTTAAGATTGTCATCTCTTAAATTTAAATATATATATTATCTTTAGAGTGTAATTTTATATAGGATTAATATCTTATACACTGGCAGTGGAAACTAAAAGTTTCTACAAGCGCCTTAGCTTTATGGTATAGGGAGTTAGTTTAGGGTATAGGGTTTAGGAGTTTAGGTGTAGGGGTTTAGAATTTAGGGATAGTTGTATCAATTTAAGGTTTAGGGTTATAATTTAGGGTTTATAGGTTAGGGTTTAGTTTTTAGGGTAATATGGTGAAGATTTAAGTTTTAACCTATAAACTCTAAATTATAACTATAAACCTTAAATTGAAACAATTATCCCAAAATTCTAACTCCCTACACCTAAACCCCTAAATCTTATACCCTAAACTAACTCTCTATACCCTAAAACTAAGGCGCTTGTGGAAACTTTCAGTTTACACTGCCTGTGTATAAAATATTTATCCTTTTATATATTGTCTTAGGAGTGTAATGTGTTTTACGAATAGATCTACCACTTACAGAATTGACATTCAAGTAATATATAATTTTTAAAAGTAAAAATTTCCATTCATCTAAAATAAAACAAGATAATCCTTGCTATAAAATATCAATCATATTTGTACATAACCATAAGCTTATATAATTAACTCAATACCGAATCCTTATATGCATAAAAATTGAAAATAATATTTGAATTCTTCTTGGAGAATGCCCATACAATCTTACATTCATCTCTCACTAAACATGTAACAACATTCAAATGCATTACACGCGTTAACATATGAAAAAATATTTGAAATAATAGTATGCTATTTTTCTAAAATTTATATATTTATTATATTTTTATCAAGTTTGCGGTATATTATAAATCAAATTGAATTAGAATTGAGCTTTGGGTGAATTAGTTTATTAAAAAAAATCAAGTTCAACCAAAACTAACTTTATGATTGATTTTTTTGTCTACTTGTAATCCTTAAATGTATTTAAAATAAACGACAAAAAATACATATAGCTTTGAATTGCAATTAATTTCCGTGTAATTTTTTACCGAAAGGATTGAGCCTATCCTATTGTCTAATTTTTTTTATAAATGTATTTACCTCTAAATATACAAGATCTTAAACATAAAAATAAAAGACTAAATACAACTCAAAATTTCTACTAGGTCTATAATTAATTCTAGGTATGTGTATGTATCCTTAAGATTGATGTATTTTTTCGATCATATATCTTACGGTTTTAGATCATGAATCGAGGCAAGCATATAACTTCTTCTATTTTTCTATTAGTGGAGTTTTACACATGTGCGGGACGAATGACCGCAAATAACTTTTAAGAAAAAAGGCCCGAAATTAATTGAATTAAATGTTTATTGAGAAAATAAAAGATTTTGGTTTAATAAATTACAAGGAAAAAAATAACTTTAAAGAAGGGCTCATAATAGTCATGTTTGACAATTAGCAGATAGATGATAGCAGATTACATTAGCTGATAGCATTAGCTGATTTGACTAGCAGATTACATTAGCTGATTTGACTAGCAGATTACATTAGCTGATTGTATAAAAGTGTTTGGTAAAATTATTTAATAGCTGACAGATGTTTGGTTATTTGAACAAGCAAAATGACATATAAGAACATAATTATATTTGATACTTATTTGAATAATTTATTTGTTATTACTCCCTCCGTCCCACTAAAACTGTCACATGTTGACTTTTTTTGGTCAAATTTTTTTAACTTTGACTATAATTTATGTAAATATTTTAATTAATTAAAAAATATATTTAAAAACTAGTTGATTCAAAGTTTTTAAAATATATTTTTTCATATTTTTATCAATAATAAATTTTAAATTATAAGAGGTCAAAGTTAAAAAAGTTTGACCTAAAAAAGTCAACATATGACAGTTTTAGTGGGACAGAGGGAGTAATATTTTGTATCTATTAATATTAATTAGATTATAAAAATGAATTTTTAAATATCCTTACTGAGTGTATATGAGAATGTACATATTATTTTTTTATTTGTGAAATTATCTTTTTAATATAATTTTAATAATTATTAAATTTAGATATATATATTAATTTCTTATCTATAAAATTATATTTTGAATATATTTTATTAATTATTAAATTTACATGCATTTATTAATATATATATATATATTAATTTCTTATCTATAAAATTATATTTTGAATATAATTTTATTAATTATTAAATTTACATGCATTTATTAATTTATATATTAATTTCTTATTTATAAAATTATTTTTTAAATTTATTAGTTAATCAAATTTATGTTATTTAGAGAATTTTTATAATTATTAAGGACAAAATAGTCTTAACAAGTCTCTTATCAAAACTTCTAACTCAAAAAGCTTCTAAAAAGAGCTTTTTTAAAATTAGAGGTTTCACCTCAATCATCTATTATAATCCTCTATTTACCAAACATCCAAATTAGCGGGTCTAAAAATGCTTCAAACCTCTCATTTTAGCTCAAAAAGATGTTTACCAAACATAGCCAATATATTTTTTACTATGATGAAAATATTTTTTTATATAAAAAACCTTATCTTTGTGATTATAAATTAAATAATAAACTACATGGGATCTCGTAAACCTTTGAACTGCTCATGTATCATGTGTGTTGTCTTTTTGGTTCCATTTTAGAATAGAATATTTTGATGTGATTACATAGTAATATTTGTTCTTTACTCTTAATTTTTTGAAAGTACATACACCGTACAGATTACACTGCTCAAACCGAATTACTTAAAAAGAACAACATCTTCGTTAACCACCGGAAGCAGGTTAAACAACATTTAGCTTTTGAATCTTAAACTTTCTTGATCTCCCAACTTTTCGTTAGTCTTCATTAATCTTTGTACTTGACCGGTTTTTCACTACTTATTCCTTTGTTAGTCCATGACTTTGATTTTTTTTTTTCAAAATTGATTCAAAATTTTAGATTTTACTATATATTTTAATCTTCCACGGAACTCAAATTCAAAGATCAATATAGTAAGAAAAAGATTCAGACGAAATAAAAATTAAGTTTAATAACTAATATTGATAAGAAGTTTAGAAAGCAATTTGAGGAAAAAAAATGCAAACAAAAGCTTAAAGTATCCAAACTTCATCTCAACATTTTTTTGACAAAACTTCATCTCAACAATAAATTAGAGAATTTTGTGTTTAATGTAACTTAAACCCACATGTTTTTTTACCACCAATCTTTCAGTTTTGTCAATCAAATCACTTACTGTTTAAATGATAACAATCAAGTCACTAATCATTAAAAGTTAATAGAAATGAAGGCGTGACAGTTGAACAAATACGTATAATTACATATTTTTTCTATTTACTTATACATTATATCAATTTAGTCCTAATTTTAATTTAATTCAATAAATTTAATCATCCAATTAATTGAGGACTGAACATATAATTATATAGCTTTTTAACTGTTAAATCAGCATTTTCGTTAACTTTTAGTGGTTAGTTGCTTAATTGATATCATTTAAATAGTTAAGTGATTTGTTTGACAAATTTGAAGATACTGTCTCGTTAAGATCTCGAGTATAGCTCAAGTTCGAGTCGAGCGTTAACCGAATTTTAATTGAGTCGAACTCGAGCTATTTGCTAGCTGCTCAACTCAATTAACACCCATAATAGCCACTTAATTATAAGATAGATTTTATTTTGACTATTAATCTTTCAATTTATCAATCATACCACTTATTATTTAAATGATATCAATCAAGCCACTAACCATTAAAAGTTAATAGAAATGTTGATGTGACAGTTAAAAATATGTATACTTACACATTTGGTCCTATTTACTTACACATTATATCAATTTAGTCTTAATTTTAATTTAATTCAATAAATTTAATCATCCAATCAGAATTAATTTAGGATTAAATTGATAAAACGTGTAAGCTTGAGGACCAAACATATAATTATATAACTTTTTAACTGTTAAATCAGTGTTTTTGTTAACTTTTAATGGTTAGTTGCTTGATTGATATCATTTAAATACTTAAGTGATTTTGTTTGACAAATTTGAAGATCAGTGGTTAAAATAGAAACTATTCTATAGTTAAGTAACTATAGAGGTAGTTTACCCAAACAAAAAAGAACGTTTTTTTAATGTAAAACCCTAAAATATTCATCTTCTCTATGTCGGTATTTTGGCGTCTGAACACTGAATTGAAAACAAAACGGGGAAAATAACAGCCAGATTAAATCTACTCCCGCAACTATAATTACATAAGGCAAGTAATTTCTTGATGAGATTTGTTTTTAAAGTTCTTAAAGTTTTATTTTTATCTAAGGTATATGTTTTTGGTTTAATTTTCTGGTATTCAGGATTGTTCTTCGATTCGTGGTGCATCGATAAGTTAGGAATAGATGGAGGACTGGGGTATTTTTCCCCTCAATTTTGATTCATAACTAATGTTCAGTTTCGTTTGTATGTTAGGAGGCTTTATCTTGATTAGATTTTAAAACCAATTTGGGTTTTTCTTTCGTTTTTTAAAATAATTTGAGTTTTTTCAGAGCTAAATGCTTTAAAGTGTAAAGGGTTCAAAATTACCTTTAAACAGCTTCAATTCATTGTGCTTTTCGTCTGCCAGTTGTTACTTGGTAGTATAACTGTGATATGTTTTAGTAATTTCAGATCCTTCATTGAAGAACCTATCTTGCTATGCCCCCTTTTTTATCTGCTGCTTGTCCTCTTTTAATTTTTTCCCTCACTCATGAATGCCATTGTTGCAGAGGATGAGATTCCACCTATCTCTACAAAGGTGCTGCCGAAAAGCAAATGGGATGATGAAGATGTTGATGATACTGATATCAAGGATTCATGGGAGGATGAAGACGAACCTCCTCAGCCGCAGGTACGAGGACTTCCTTATTACTTGGTATTAGTTCAGTTTAATAGTATTTTACCACCAAGGCTTTTTTCTTGATATCGTTAGTTATGTTGTCTTAAAATCTATACAATAAAATATGTGCAAAATGACAATAACTGTAACAAGTTTCTACCCTAAACTTAAGTTAGAACATCTGGTTACAACTTACAAGTGTCAATTGTTGGTGTATTGGTCTGCTAGTGTAATTTTGAAGGCTCTTCACGATTATTCTAAATTTGGTTTTCATGAATGGATAAATATTAGGCTCATTTCTATTGTACTATCTGGCCTTGAATTACAAATCAAATTTGAATATTGGATTTGAAAATTTTACTAAGATGAAAATCAATTCTTGATCTCGGAGAGTTTCTTTTCGTGGCTCATTATTGTCTTGCCTGCATCAGTTAAGTCCGATTGATGATTTAGAGTGATGGGACTAATCGCATTGTGAACTTGGATCCTTGAATTTCTTGATGACGTTTCTGTTTCATTCCGTAGGTAATCCTTGTTATCGTGTTGACTTGTGTTTATGCTCTAGCTAGCCTAGCTAGAGGCATATATATATTGAAAGAATTACATAAATAAAGTTTAAATCCTTCGCATATCGGAAACACCCACGCCTTGATCAATGTATAGGAATCTTTCTGCGACGACAGTGAGCTTATGATAAAAAGAAGTTGTTTAGGATTCTTAGAATAGAAGTTGTGTTTGATAGGACTTTATTTAATTACTGTAATCTCTATTTTAAGGGACTTAGGGAATAATAAAACCCAAGAAGTATCTACATAAAAAAATCCTAAGAGATCTGGGTCTCTTTATAATGAGTCCTAAATCTACTTTTGACGAGCTGAGCAATCAGTCATTATAGGTTGTTCCACGAACCGAGATAAAGGGAAGGCAATTGATTTTGACTTCCCCGTGAAGGTGTGAATCACCCCAGTGACACTATTCATGTAGAGCTTACTGTTATAATCTATCTTCGCTTGATCTCTGATCTGTCAAGTATATCATCAGTCATGCAGAAAATCATTTAGTCTATCAATCTTTAGAGAAATTGTTGCTCCAGCCAGTTGAATATTCAAGTTGTGTGTAAGTCATGTTTGTGTTTCGGTGGGCACTGAGAATACAAGTAGTTCTGACAACACAGCTCTTGGTGCACACAATCTGCTCAATTGACAGAGGGTGATGGTCGTCAAATTTCAATTTTATTCTTGCCGATTTCACCGATAAAAAAATTTCTTTTATCATTCAGATTTGGTAAGAAAGGAAGGGTATTTCTTGATTCACCTGGAAACAGTAAAATAAAAAGGAAAAATTCGGAGCAAAAGGATACTGCCCACAATGCTTACAATTTGGAGCTAGCATAAAGTAGATAAGAGAGTTTCCTAGGGCTGTTAGTCTGCTGAACACCTATACTTTTGAGCACTTGCATATAAATTTCTGGAGACTAATTTTGAATTTCACCTTCGAGGAGGTTATCACCTTTCCCACTGAATAAACTAACTGTGTTAAAGTATGAACTGCATTATCATGAACATAGATGGTACAGTCGTGTTCTCGTGGAAGACTTTTGTTTTCATTAGCAAAATTTTGTTACTATGTACCAAAGTTGTTACATATCTCTTTTCTATGGTCATTCCATGCGAAGAATGTTATTGGAGACAAGTTATTTGTGTTATATATCTGATAATAGAGAAAAAACTGTTTGCTTGTGTTGATGTGTTGTTTCCTTAATTGTTATCAGCAACCTGTAGCAAAAGCTCCTGAAGAGAAGGCTCCCAAGAAACCTGCAGCGAAAGCTACTGATAAGAAAGGGAAAACTGTTGAAGTCACAAAACAAGAACCCCTTGATCCTGTTGCTGAGAAACTTCACCAACAAAGGTACTTGGTATATTTAGCATCTAGAGTGATGGCTCTAAGAATCTTCCTCGATTATTTAATGTGGGTGTTACTGCATTTACACTTGCTAGAACTAAGCTCATCTAAGATGAGACTAATACTTTGTAGCTCCTCTAAGCAACATTTTTTTCTTCTTGCTCATCTACATACTTGAATATCAGAATTTTTAAAGCTTTCTTTTCTTTTACATGTCTCCAAAATTGACATGTTTCTAATATTTGATGATTTATTTGGGCATTTGCTGTTTCATAGGCTTGTTGAAGAAGCTGATTACAAATCCACCACTGAACTTTTTGCCAAGAAAGGTGATGACAAGACTCTTGATAATTTTATTCCCAAATCTGAAAGTGACTTTTTGGAATACGCGGAGCTTATTTCTCATAAGCTACTCCCACATGAGGTGAGTTTAATCATCTTTCTTTTCGAGTCTTGGTTCTATATTGAGATAGTTCTTAAGTTTCCAAATTCATTTTTTGATGCAGAAAAGTTACCATTATATTGCACTACTCAAGGCAGTGATAAGACTATCAGTGACTTCCTTGAAAGCAGCCGATACTAAAGATATAGCATCTTCAATCACAACAATTGCAAATGAAAAGTTAAAAGCAGAGAAAGAAGCCACAAGTAAAAAGAAGACAGGTAAAATACATGCAATTCTTTTTTTTCATTCTTGTTTTAACATTGTATATACGTCAGCCAGAAAGGAAAACATATATATCTACGGGATCAAATTTCCTCTTTATTGACAATTTTAAATCAATTGTGGGAAGAGAAAGACATAATTTTTAATACAATTTATTATATTGTTGAAGTCCCTCTGAATGATGCCAATAACCCCCTTTGGCAGACATAGATCTTCAAGAAACTCATAGTCTTTACTCTTTAAAGCTGTATTCCTTTGACTTCACGTATGGTGGTTCCTCATATTAACCTTGTTTTAAAGTGGTTTTTGTTGCAACATGCGGACTTTAAATAAGTTGAAGATTAATAACATAGAGATTTCATCTTTAGTTTTTACTGCTGTTTCAGCATTTTACTTGGTGGTCACTGGTCAGCCAACCTTCCTTACTCTTAACTGCAATTCTCTAACTGCTTTTTGGACGTTTTTTAGGTGGCAAGAAAAAGCAGCTCCATGTTGATAAACCAGACGATGATTTGGTTGTTAACACTTATGATGATATAGACGAGTACGACTTTATGTGATTCATTTGGGGCGTATACCACCATGTTCTAGTGTTTGCATAGTAATCTCGTGTTTACTGCAGCAGCAATGTAGAGGATGATCTGACGTTCTTTTGGGTTTCCGATTCTTGGAGAAATTTTCTCGTCTTACAAACACATCCATAATGTGAAGATATTAGAACCACTAGATTAAAACTTAAGAAGGAAAGTCTTGTCTATGGTTTTGGGCATTTTTGGTGTTTTATTACCTTAAAATTCATATGATGTTTTTGCAGAAGGCTATTGTAAGAATAATATACAACAATACTATTTGTTTGTGCATTATGAGAACTAGATGTTTCACATGATTGCAATACTGAGGGGCAGCTCTGGGTTCCTTTCACTGCTTAAAAATAGTATACAAAATTGTATGAAAAATGTTGAATCCAATAAGCAGAATACAAATGCCATTGAATAACCAAGCTGAAAATATGAGGGAATGTTGAAATCCCCAAATGTGTTTGAATGAAGCAGACAAAGTATTGTCTAAATATAATTGTTTTGGATCATTGATTCTTCATTTTAGCATTTTGCATTTGTAGCAAATGAATGGATAATGAAGCAGATATCCATATTTTTGTTCTTTGCATTTTGTAATAACATATTCATTCACAATCTCATGTCCTTGGAAACTCCACCTTAAAAATGACTAAAAAACAATTTCAAGGCTAAAGCATCATTGAACTTCAACCTATATAAACAACCCCTGCTTGAACAAGAGCCAATCACCTATTAAACAGAGCCTTAGCCATCTCCATTTTTCTGATACATATATATATATATATATATATATACAATGGGTGTCACCAGTTACAGTGATGAATACACTTCCACAATCCCTCCTGCCAGGCTTTTCAAAGCCTTGATCGTCGATTCGCACAATCTCATCCCAAAACTCATGCCGTTGGCCATTAAAAGCATCGAAATTACGGGTGATGGAGGAGCCGGCAGCATCAGGCAGATCAACTTTGCTGAAGGTGAAATAAACTAACTAAACTTACTGTCCATATTCGTTCGACAATTTCGGGTTTGTTCAATCAATGTCTATATACACTGATTAAGGATAATTATGCAGGCAGCCAAGTCAAGTACATGAAGAACCGTGTCGATGAGCTCGATGAGAAGAATTTTTCATTCAAGTATAGTATGATTGAAGGTAACGGAACGATGGACAAGCTTGAAAAAATCACATACGAGGTTAAGTTCGAGACCACACCAGATGGTGGGAGCAAAAGCAAGATGACAAGCACTTACTACACCAAGGGTGATTTTGAGCTAACCGAAGAGGAGGTTAAGGCTGGCAAAGAGAAGGCCTCGGCAATGTACAAAGTTGTGGAAGGCTATCTTCTTCAGAATCCGGAGGCTTACGTTTCTTAAATGAACATACGTCGTTGCAGATGATCGATATATCGGTCGGGTCGAGGCGAGAGTCGTCAAGAATTTATCTCTAATTTCATGTTTCTTCGGTGTGTCAAAAGACACTGTAGCTTTGAGCATGGGTGTGACTATCGTTTCCATAATAAGGATTGGAATCCAATCCACTAGTTTGTAATGTGTTTTCTTCATTTAATGTATGATCTCATATGGTCTTCATGGATAAGTCTTTGGTATTGGAACTTGAAAAAAAGCTTCCGGTACATTTATTTAAATATGCCAAAATATATTACAAAAATTAATACTTATTTTACTTTACAATAGAATTTATAAAAAATTTATAGTTCATCATTTTATGGTGTTCCTTAAAAAAATTAATTTATAGTGTTTAATGTAATTAAGCCCTAAAACCCTAAAATTTTAAAACCATAAACTTTAAAAAATAAAATATAAACCCTAAAACACTAAACAATAAAATCCCAAACCCTAAACATTAAATCTTGAATTCTAGACCATTTTAAATTAATATTAATTACATTAAACCCCTAAATTAATGGAATGCAACTTATAGAAATATAATATATTCCACTAGATTTTATCAAAAAGTATAATAATAATAATAATAATAATAATAATAATAATAATAATGATGATGACAAGCCTAAAAACTGGCAATAGCAAAACCCAAAAAATAATACCAGAGAAATAGCAAATCATTAATGATAAATGCTACACAACCTCCCCAATTGTTGTTTTTCTCTATAAAAACGCTAATTCTTCTCCTTTCTCATTCACATCCTCTCCTTTCCATCTCACAAAACAAAACCCACCTTCAAAGGTTTTTCTTTTCCCACACTGCCTTGCCTTTGCTGCCTTTGTTTTTGGAGTGCCTTGTGCATTCTAAACCACTACCACTCCATCCTTCAACATAACCCGAGACGACCTTTTTAATTATCCGAGTTCGGAGAATTTCACCACCAATTTTCCGGCTGTCTACGTTTTCGGAGACTCATTAGTAGATCCCCGGAACAACAACTATATCATTACAACTCCCAGAGCCAACAATGCTGCTGATTTTGTTGGTAAAACAAGCAGTTGGTGGCTGGAATCATTTATGTCGGCGAAAAGTTGGCTCCGGCGGTTGTGTCGAGATAGTTATCGCTTCCGGCATCTATGAATGAGTCTCCGAAAGCATAGACCGCAGGATGATTGGTGGTGAAATTCTCCGAACCCAGATAATTAACAAGGTCGGCTTGGGTTATGTTGAAGGCTGGTTTAGTAATGGTTTAGAATGGACAAGACACTACAAAAACAAAGACCACCGAGGGCAAGGCAGTGGAGGAAAAGAAAAACCATTGAAGGTGGGTTCTGTTTTGTGAGATTCAGGGAGGGATGCTAAAATGTAAATCTAGATTTTATTTGTTCCATAAAAAAAGTTATTATTGTAAATTGATCCCTATGTAATAAGAAAATTATCGGTTTAGTACCTGAATAATTTTTTGGGTCAATTTACTACACAAGCTTAGTAGTTAGTTAGTATGTTGTGTTTGAACTTGTGTACTTCGAGTTAGGCATGGCAAGAGCTAAATACTCCATTTAACACAGAAAATAAATTTTTTGAAACTCGACTATGCTGGATAGATTATATATATATATATATATCTTTTTAATGTTATGATGTTTACACTCTTGTTAAAAAAAATACTACTGTTAATTTTACGGGACATGAAAAACTAAATTTGAAATTTTAATTGAAGCATTTTGAATATTGACGAAGACAAATAAATCAAACACATTTTAAATTCATATTAGGTTGACCAGGATTGTTTTAACTCCTTTAATGTCTACAACTACTGAGTGATCATTTCAGTTATGAAGAAAATATTGAGAAATAAGGTATAAGATAAATTTCAATTGCCGAGACATTTACTTCAAATATTAATTCTTGAAATTTTCGTTTCCTGAAAAGGATATCGTTCACAATTCTAAATAACATTATTATCGGTATATTTTATTTCTTTGAATTTTTATGAATTGATGGATTTTAAGGAATTCAAAACTTTTATTTGATTAGTCTAATATTTAAATATATAATTTACATGCCAGAAGTACTATATATATATATAAATCATGAACAAAAATTCTTTACTCTTTTGGTGTCTTTATTCGTGCATCAATAGTAAAAAAAAATAAAACTCTAAGTCTTAATCTTAATTTTTAAATCATAAATTTTAAATTTAAAAATTAAATCTCATACAATTTTTCATAAACTATAATCTTAGATTTTAATCTTAAACCACAAATTTAATTTTTTATATAGAGATATAAATAAAAGCACTGTAAAAAGATAAAATAATTGTTCATAAAGTATAGCAGAATCAAGTTAGGTACTAATCGATATTACTATGTATGATTTCAACAATCCCAAGTTGATTCTACACTCAACGCAACTGTGTTTTAAGATTAGGGATGAGCATTTTACCTGGACCCGACGGGTTTCGATTCGACCCGACCTGATCGGGTCGGGTTTTAGTTGATGATAAATTTGGTTGGGTTAGGTTCAGATTTAGGGTGAAAAATATTTGATCTGACCCGACCCGGGACTAATAGTGTAATTTTCTTTTAAAAATTTTAGGGATATTTATAATAATACCCCTCTTTATATATATATTTTTTTATAATTAAGTCTTTAAAATTGAATTTTTATTTATAATTTAGTCCTTTAAATTATAATTTTTTACAATTAAATCCCTTAAAATTATTTTTTTACAATAAAGTCCCTAAAATTAATTTATTTTATATAGGTCGGGTCGGGTCGGGGTCAGATTTAGTATATTTATTTTCGGGTCGGGTTAAATTTTTTAAAAGATATGTTCGAGTCGGATCAGGTACGGGTTTAAGGTGCTTATTTTTAGGTCGGATCCGAGTGGGCCAAAAATCCGACCCTACCCGACCCGTGCCCATCCTATTTAAGATAGCTTAGCTCTACCTATATTATCTTCTTGTATATTAATCTTTAGTTCGTTATTCTTTTATTAAGTTTCTAAAGAAAAATATCATATAATATTTTTAATGTTTATATTATAATATTATATAGTATAATTTTATTATAAAAATTACATACATGATAACATGCAGAAGTTCGCACGTTTAGTCTTTAGAGGCTTGACTAAAAAAATTATAACGAGTCTCACCGCTTGTTGTCCTAATAGTAAATGATGATGTAATTTATTGAGGTAACTCAGGTTCGAGCACCAATTTTACACAGTGTGTGTGCCTTATTAAAAAGACTAAGAAAATTGAACAGATGCTACCCTAGTAACATACCAGCATAATAAAAAAAATTATAATGAGAATTAAGACTGGCGAAATCCAATTTAAAAGAATCGATGATTTTTTTTTCAAATTTCAAATGAAATGGTTTTATTTATATGATTTTGACTTTTGAGTCAAATCAATACATGGTTCAAGATATGGAAACCATTTGCTCCTTTTCGGTGCTTCTATTTAATCTCACGTTCAAAATTAAGTTTAGGGTTTTAGGTTAGGGTTTAGAGAATTTAGGGCAAGGTGTTTTTAGGGTATAGGGTGTAAGGTTTAGGATTTAGAATTTAGGGTTAGGGCTTAGAATTTAATTTTGTTATGTTTTTTAGTGTTAGGGCATAAGTAGGGGCACAAAAAAGAGGCAAATGATTTTTATCAATAGTTTAAGTTAAATAATTTAGTTCGAATTTGAAATTTACTATTCACGTTTTTTTGAATAATTTTAAAATTTTAAATAGTTAATACAATTGCAGCTTATTATATATATATATATATATTATATTCAACAGTGAAAGAAATACAAAGGAATCACACATTTTACAAGAAAAATATTATGCCGAACAAAACAACAATAAAAGTGTGAAAGACGTTAAAATACCAGACCTAACATTGTCAGAAGAAATATTCTGAAATAAAAATTCAGAAAAACTATAACTTTGCCTTGAGTGCTCTTTGAATATAGCAAAAATTCTTCCGCTACTTGTTCTTGCATGTCGACACAACTACAAAAGGGAATCATAACATGTATAGAATGACCTCCTTCGTTGAAAAGCGCTCGTTGATACTCGTCACTCGAACGCGTAACTGTCAAAAGACAGACTACTGCCATGAAGACAGAAAGAAACTGCTAAGAAGCAGACGAAAGAACTGCCACCAAGCAGACAAAAGAATTGCCATAAAAGCAGATTTAAATAAGAATCCGACAAAGTAGAAGAAAAAAAAAACAAACTTGAAAAACAAAATATTCATCGAAAAAGATAGATTTTATTTATGTACAGAACCAACAGAACGGCCAAAGGCCGTCGTTGGTAAAAAAACAATAAAAAAAGAATTTAAAGAAGTTTTGTAACTACCTAAGAGAAAATAGAGAAGTGAAGAAGTTTTTTTTGTATATTTTTGATCAAATCAACAATAGAAAGATAATCTATTATACAATCGAGCTTATTTATTAAAATAACTAAAAAACTCATAGATACTAATATTTGACCGATTGGATTAGTCTAACCTGTATAGCTTTTTTATAATTAGTATTGTAACCCCATCGACCAAATCTAGTCACAAGACCGAATTAGGAGAGTTACACAGGGATAACCGGAGAAAAACCCGAGAATCTCTCTTCGATTAACAACCCTAGATTAAGATTTATCTTGTCTAAATGCAATTTACGGTCCTATGATGTTAAGGGTCACAACGGAAGAACAACGTCTCAATCGGATGTCCAATTAAAGAAAAGCACTCACAGAGGACCATTTTGCAAAGGCAGCGCTAAACAGGGGCAAAAAGGTAATTTAACCTTACCATTTAGTTAATTAGTCAAGTTTCAAACACACGAGACAAAAACCAACACCAACGAGATATATAAACTCATTTAAGAAATATACAAGCATTAGGAACTAAAACGTAATATGTGGAAACCTTCAAAGATGCATTTTAACCACTTTAACTACATGTGTTTCGAAACAATGCTGTCCTTTTTGAAACGCTTTGTTTCGAAACACGGACTCTCAGCAAAAAGCAAAACTAGGTTGTTCCGGAACGTCTCCTCTTGGTTCCGAAACGAAAGCGTCCAGTGGCAAAACGTACCGAAACGACACCACCCCCGTTCCGATACAGGTGCCCCAAAAGCCTGTCCATTCCGAAACGCCTGGGCACAAATGGGTTTCAAAAAATCGTTTTGGCATCCCTAAACATTCTCGAACTCATCCCAACATATATCAAAAGACATGTCAGCACGATAAACAAGGAAATTAGAGGCAAGGCACCCTAAAAACAGCATCAAACATGCATACATACACAAAATGGATACATGGCCAAAAAGCTAAAGAAAACACACATACTTGGCATTCATAAAGAGGTCAAAAGACAAACCATGACATACTTCAACATTTTAAACATGCTAACAACAATGACAACCACATAGGAGTTTGGACACCAACTCCCAACACAAAAATCTATCATTTCCATTGCCTAAGTATTATTACAACCATGAAAAACCATACTTGAGCTAACAAAAGAACTCCAAGGTTCCTCATTTGCCCCACTTGCCTCTCGAAGCCACTAACGATCTGCATTGTTGAAAAAAGAGAGCGTAAGCTTAAAAGCTTAGTGAGAGGAGCTCGAAATCACAACAACAACAATGCAGTTCAAAACATGTATTTAGAATAAAGACAAAACCATTTGGAAAGGAAATACACTAAGCCGAAAGCATAAAAACAAACTAATGGTGTGCACATGCACAACCATACCCGGTGGGACTACACATCATCGTTCACAACAACTAGCATATTTCCGGTGGGACTATACATCACCGTACTCATCTACTAGTCACTTCCGGTGGGACTACATATCACCGTATTCAACAACACACTTTCCATTAACCATCACGTGAGGCTTGACAACAACAACATAACAACATTAAAAATGAGGTAAAAGCAAATCGTATTTCACCCAATAACACGTACAAACACATACACCAACACTTAATGAAACAAGGCAAAATTAGTTAAACTTACACTTGGGTTTAGGTTGGCCCCTAAGGCTCCATCCAAACCCCAAGAAAACCTCTTTGAAACATTTTAAAGCTTCAAAACATTGCCACTCACCATCACACTTCCAAAACTAGCTAATGGTCCACCTTCAAGCTTCTCCAACTCCCAGTGTAGCGTCCGAAGAACCCAAATCCTTATCCACTGCTTCTACCCAAATAAAAACAAAGAATTAATACACTTTTCAACAATCAAACCCTCTAAAATCAATACTATCAAAATTCGACAACATCAAGTTTCCGATTTCTATCCGAAACTAACCAAAACCATCCTCATTTCTACTTTAACCTCAAGTCAGCCATAACTTCATCAATTTATCATCCAAACCATGTCCAAATACCCCAAAAACATCAACCCAACACCATCAAAACATTAGAAGTCCTTCCCCACCATTTCCAAGCCAAAAACTGTTGAATGGATCGATTGAATGATCAAGACCAAGAGGGGGGTGAATTGGGATTTTAAAACTTTGTGGGAGTGAATGGACAATTAAAAATGAAGAACAAAGGATTTTAGAGTGGTTCAAGTTCCAAATGAACTCTACATCCACTACCTTAGCTACCACTAAGGATTTGCAACAACTCACTATTTGTTCTTCCCCTTTTCAAGGCTTAGGAGGTAACCTTTACACAACCGGTCAAATTTTCTACCCAAAATTTGACCAAACCCTCACAAATGAACAAAGAAGAAATTGGATAAGAAGTATATCTCTCAAATACAATTTTGTCCCTTGAAGTACAACACTCAACCCAAATTTGAAGATAGAATAATAATTAAATACAACTCAATTTGGGGTTTACAAGAAATTGGAAAATAGGCACACTTGAGGTTGAATTTTTGCTTGAATGTTTGTCTTTAATGCAATAGTTGTTGCTGGTCTTCAAAGAGCTTCAATTTATACCTTCTCTATCAATTCTAGCCGTTTGGGTGGTTAGGGAATTGATTATAGCCGTTGGGACCCTCTCTTTCCACCATAAATGCACTTCTGCAGCTATCCGTATCGGTACACGGGGAGCCGTATCGATACATGTCTCAAAACAGAAAGAGCCGTTGTACATAATAAATAGGGCGTAGCGAAATGCACGTAAGCGTATCGGTACGGGACAGAAACTGTTTCAATACGGAAGAGACCGTATCGATACCTTTTTCTCAACTTAGCTCACTGGAAGTTTTCGTTTTGATACGAGGGTTTACCGTATCGATACGGGTCAACGACCACTTTAAATGTTAGTTACCTAACAACTGACACCAACGGTCGAAAACATTTAAAACACTTCAAATTAAAAATTCAATTAAAACCGTATCGATACGGGTTAAGCCGTATCGGTACACCATTCAAACTCCTCTAGTTTTGTAGAGGGGCATATCGATACAGATGGAATCTGTTTCGATATTTTCAAGATAGGCTAGTTAGACCTAACTATCTCCTAAGAGACCAAAAAGCGCTATTTATCTAAAGGTTTTGTAAAGATGTCCGCTAATTGATTTAAGGTGTCAACATACTCGATAAAAACATCTTCTTTAAGGACATGGTCTCTAATGAAATGATGCCTTATTTCTATATGTTTGGTTATAGAGTGTTGGATGGGATTTTTTGTCAAACATATGGCACTAGTGTTATCACACTTAAGGGGCATGGTTTCAACTTTAATACCATAATCTAAGAGTTGTTGCTTCATCCAAAGGACTTGATCACAACAACTCCCTAAGGATATGTACTCGGCTTCAGTGGTAGATAAGGCTACACTATTTTGTTTCTTAGAGAACCAAGATATGAGCATACTACCTAGGAATTGACAAGTTCCCGAAGTACTCTTCCTATCGATTTTACACCCCCCATAATCCACATCTGAATAAGCATGAAGGTTAAAGGTGGAGTCTCTAGGGTACCAAAGACCTAAACAAGGAGTATCTCTAAGGTACCTAAAGATTCTCTTAACGACTATAAGGCGAGACTCTCTTGGACTAGCTTGAAACCTAGCACACAAGCAAACACTAAACAAGATATCCGGTCTACTTGCGGTAAGGTAAAGCAATGATCCAATCATAGAACGGTAAAGCTTATAGTCAACACACTTACCTCCTTCATCTTTGTCAAGCTTTGAATATGAGCTCATAGGTGTGGCTTGAGGCTTTGCATTCTCCAAACCAAACTTCTTGAGCATATCCTTGATGTACTTCGCTTGATTGATAAAGGTGCAATCCTTCCTTTGCTTGATTTGGAGTCCCAAAAAGAATGAGAGCTCCCCCATCATGCTCATCTCGAATTCACCTTGCATTAGCTTAGCAAACTCTTTGCAATGCCATTCGTTAGTAGAACAAAAAATAATATCATCAACATAAATTTCTACTACTAAGATGTAATTTTTATACCTTTTTATGAAAAGTGTAGTGTCCACCTTACCTTTTTCAAAACCTTTTTCAATTAAAAACTTTGAAAGTCTTTCATACCAAGCTCTAGGAGCTTGTTTTAAACCATAAAGAGCTTTAGTAAGTTTGAAAACATGATTTGGAAATTTTGAGTCTTCAAAACCCGGTGGTTGTTCCACACACACTTCCTCATTTATAAAACCATTTAAAAATGCGCTTTTAACATCCATTTGAAAAAGCTTGAAATCATGATAACATGCATATGCAAGCAACATCCTAATGGCTTCCATTCTAGCTACGAGTGCATAGGTTTCATCAAAATATATTCCCTCTTCTTGAGTGTAACCTTGTGCTACTAGTCTAGCTTTATTTCTCACAATGTTACCACTCTCTTCTAGTTTGTTTCTAAAGACCCATTTAGTTCTTATAGTAGATTGATTACTAGGCCTATCAACTAATGTCCAAACATTACTTCTCTCAAATTAATTTAACTCTTCTTGCATAGCCATAATCCAAAAATTATCTTTCAATGCTTCTTTTATATTCTTAGGCTCTATGCATGAGATAAATGCAACATGGTTAATAAGTTTAAGAGAAGATCTAGTGGTTACTCCCTTGGATGGATCACCCAATATTTCACCATCTTTGACATAGTTGAACTCCCTTGGGTAACTCACTTCCTTTTCCTCAAGAGCCAAGTCCTTCAAGGCTTCAAGAGGTGGATCTTGTGTATCCTCTTCTTTTGATAGAATCTCATCCTCCCTTGAAGTTTGTCTTCCATCAAAGGCATTTATGATTCATACATCATCACAAGAATCCTTCATTAGATGGAGGTTATCATCAAATACAACATGTATAGATTCTTCTACTACTAAAGTTCTCTTGTTAAATACACGATAGACTTTAGAGGTCAAAGAATATCCTATGAAAATAGCTTCATCATTTTTGCATCAAATTTACCTAAGTTGTCTTTTCCATTATTTAAAACAAAACACTTGCAACCAAAATGATGAAAATAGCTAATGTTAGGCTTTTTAGATTTTAAAATCTCATAAGGTGTTTTCTTTAAAATTGGCCTAATCATTACTCAGTTTACAATGTAACAAGCGGTGTTTGTGGCTTCTGCCCAAAAATATTTAGGTAAATTGTTTTCACAAAGCATGGTTCTACCCATTTCTTGTAAAGTTCTATTTTCCTCTCAACTACCCCATTTTGTTGAGGAGTTCGAGGAGCTGAAAAATTGTGGCTAATACCATTTTCATTTAAAAACTCTTCAAACTCTAAATTTTGAAATTTGGTTCCATGATCACTTCTAATATGAGAAATTCTAAGTTCAATATCATTTTGGGTTAGTTTTGAAAATGTGATAAATTTTTCTAAAGCCTCATCTTTAGTACTTAAAAATAGAACCCAAGTAAATCTAGAAAAATCATCAACAAGAACAAATGCATAAGATTTACCACCCAAGCTCATAGTCCTAATTGGCCCAAATAAATCCATATGGATAAGTTGTAAACACCTACTTGTAGAAACATCATTAATGGATTTAAAGGACGACTTATGTTGTTTGAGAACTTAATCTTGGGTAAACCTCTAACTAGATCAAGGGAAACTAATTTTTCTAAAACACTAATGCTAGCATGTCCTAGTTTCCTATGCCATAGCCATGCATCATTTTCATTTTGAGCTACTAAACATGCATGTGATGTATGTATGTCATCTAGATGCACCATGTAAATGTTACCTATGCGATGACCTATGAGCATAATATTATTAGATTTAATGTCAATAATTTTGCACTCATTTTTATCAAATAAAACATTAAATCCTTTATCACACAATTGGCTTATGCTCAACAAATTATGTTTAAGACCATCGACATACAAGACATTTTCAATAAGAATGGTAGAGTAATTACCTATGGAGTCAATACCTTTAATGTGGCCTTTGGAGTTGTCACCAAATGTCACCACTCCTCCACTTTTTGGCTTTAAATCCATGAATCTACTCTTGTCTCCAGTCATATGCCTCGAGCATCCACTATCAAGGTACCATGAATTTTGATTTTGTGCTTTGGCCTTGTAGCAATGCTCCCCCTACAAACAAAGATATTAAACTTTTGTTTTTGGTACCCAAATCATTTTGGGTCCACGAGTGTTAGCTCCCAATAGCTTGGTTCCCTTAGGAATCCAAGGTGACATATCAACAATATTATTAGATTTTACAAGTTCCTTAGGAACCCATACACTTCTAATCTTTTTAGTTCTACTATGTCTAGGAAAGCCACTTTGTTTGTAGTTATTAGTCTTTCTCCTAGGTTGGTTTGTTTTGGAAGATTCACCTTTTTCATGCTTCACACTATCAACATATTTAAAAGACTCTTTAAGCTTGTTAAGCTCACCTAACACCTTTTGGTGTTCACTATTGCATCGAGAAAGAAGATTATTTAGGTCTACATTTTCATCTTGGAAAAACTTAAGTTCATCTTTCAAACCTAAAATCTTTTTTCTCAAATTTCAAGTTAGCTTGAGAGAGTGAGTCATTTTTATCATTTAATTCTGAAATAATTTTCTTATTCCTAATGACCGACTCCTTGTATTTCTCAACCAATTCATCATATACCTCTTGCAACTCATCATATGCATCATTTAATTCATCATATGTAAAACCTAAAGATGATGAGTTAGAGGTTACCATGGAGGAATCTTCCTCAAGTGCCATGAGGCAAAGGTTGGCCACTTCTTGTTCGTCATCCTCGGATGACTCCTCATCACTCCAAGTATCAAGCTTGGCTTTGAGCTTCTTCTTCTTCTCAAAGCCCTTCTTCTTGAGTTGAGGGCACTTTGAACGTATGTGGCTGGGTTTATTGCACTCGAAGCAAATGATTTGATCCATCGCTTCTTCTTTGTTTTTACCTTTGAAGTCCATCTTTCTTTGAATTTTTCTTCCACGGTTGAACCTCATGAATCGAGAGAACTTTTTGGCTATCATAGTCAATTCTTCAAGGTCATCCTCCTCACTAGAAGAGATCTCCTCAAGTAATGAAGATTTGAAAGCTATTCCCATTTTCTTCTTCTTTTCCACCTCTAGCTTCTCTACTCTTTTCTTTTCCTTCTTATTTTCTTCTTCCCTTCCTTGCTTCATAATCTCATGAGTAAGGAGAGAACCCACTAGCTCATCAAGTTTTAGAGTCTTCAAGTTTTTGGCTTCTATGATGGCGGTTCTCTTCCCATCCCAAGATTCGGGAAGTGAGTAAAGTAGCTTCAGGACAAGCTTGTCTTCCGGAATAGTCTCTCCAAATCCTTTAAGCCCGTTGACTATGGTTGAGAAGCGATCAAACATCTTGGACACCGTTTCATCAGTATCCATCTTGAAATTCTCATAGCTAAGATTGAGAATTCCAATCTTGGTTTCCTTCACATCACTGGTTCCTTCATAGGTGGTCTCAAGAGTATCCCACACTTCCTTGGCACTCTCAATGGAGGAGACTTTGGAATAGATGGGTCCAAAGGAGCAAAAGAGCATGTGAAGAGCTTTGTCATTTATTTGAATCTTCTTCCTTTCATCTTCTTTCATCTCTATCTTCTTCTTTAGGACAATCTTTCCATCATCATCTCTCTTAAAAGGAATGTAGAGACCATCTTCAATGACATCCCAAACCAAGTAATCGTTGGACTTGATGAAGAGGCGCATTCGATTCTTCCAAAAAGGATAGTTGTCACCATTGAAGAATGATGGCTTTGTGGTGGATTGTGTCTCATACATACTCGATCCGGAGGCAGATGCCATAACTTGATTTTTTAGTTGATCACACTCTTCCTAGGAACTTCTCTTGTGGTTGTGAATCCTTCAAAGAGGTAGGCTCTGATACCAATTGTTGAGTGGATCGATTGAATGATCAAGACCAAGAGGGGGTGAATTGGGATTTTAAAATTTTGTGGGAGTGAATGGACAATTAAAAATGAAGAACAAAGGATTTTAGAGTGATTCAAGTTCTAAATGAACTCTACATCCACTACCTTAGCTACCACTAAATATTTGCAACAATTCACTATTTGTTCTTCCCCTTTTCAAGGCTTAGGAGGTAACCTTTACACAACCAGACAAATTTTCTACCCAAAATTTGACAAACCCTCACAAATGAACAAAGAATAAATTGGACAAGAAGTATATCTCTCAAATACAATTTTGTCTCTTGAAGTAAAACACTCAACCCAAACTTGAAGATAAAATAAGAATTAAATACAACTCAATTTGGTGTTTACAAGAAATTGGAAAATAGGCACACTTGAGGTTGGATTTTTGCTTGGATGTTTGTCTTTAATGCAATAGTTGTTGCTGGTCTTCAAAGAACTATTTCCGCTTTCCTATTTTGGTCACCAAATTATTATATTTGGAAAAAGTGTCACTAATGCTAGGGGTGTGCATTTTCGGATATCGAATCCGATCCAATCTGAAAAAACCAAATATCCAAAATTTTAGATCGATAAAATTGCGATCTGTGTCCAATTCAAAAAAATTAGGTATTTGGATTTTCGGATATCAAATACTCAGATTAGATATCCGGATATATGATTATCTTCAATGTACAAACTATCGCCTAAAGCTCAACTACATTCGACTCTAACTCTTCCAAAGGGCATGAAAAAATCGCTAAGACTTTGCCACACGAGTCTCGTAACACCCCTCACAACCCGTCGGTCTTGGCTTGCCACGCGCTGAGCCATCTATATTAAATTTTAAAGTACCAAACGATGGCGGACACCACTCAACCCTTCACCGTAGCGTACTCGCTACCATATTAGGTACACAATAATGTGGGCTTCCCACCACTATGCCTAGACAATCATAATTGACTCATTATAAGCCTTAATCCAATAAAGCGTACGAAGCTTCATAAGGAATAAAATCCCACCAACACCTATTCTCCTATAATTAAACATAATACCGTTATGTGCAAGCCATATCGACCACACTAACGCAGCACAACTCGCAAGCCACCATTTTCGTTCCACACCCATAAAGCAATCATGAAAAGCTTGCTCAAGAAACTCACCCAAGCTGTTAGGTCGAACCAACAACACTCCCCACCAATGAAAGAAATCATCCCAAAGCTCAGCCATAACCCGGCACGAAAACAACAAATGTTCCTGCTCATCCTCACCATCGTCGCACCAAACACAACCCCATAATACACCTTGCAAAGGAACCCCTCGCTCGTGCAACATACTAAAATTAGGCAAACGTCGCAACCACACAAACCACATAAAGCACTGTACTTTGGGCGGTACAGCCAAACACCTTATTACAAAAGCCTCGAAAGCCTCACTTTCCAATCCAACCAAAGTCATAAAAAAAAAGCTCCTTAACCGTGAACTTCCCCTGGACATATAGGCACCAAATTAAGTGATCTGCACACCCCAAAACCAGCACAAAATCTGCTACAACGTCCAACAACTCCTGCAACATAACCATCTTAGAGTGTCGCAAACGTCGACTGAAAAAAGTATGCCACTCATCATGTATGAAAGACCTTCCATGAACATACGAGGCCACTAACGCCCACTTATCTTTAGCAATTCGATATAAGCGTGGAAACACGACACATAAAGGTTCTGAAGAGCACCACAAATCGTGCCAAAAGAGAAATCTCGATCCCTCGCCCACTGGCCAACAAAAAGATTTAGTCCCCATAAACCGTCCAACACACTTATCATTTTGCACTTCTACGATTTGCTTCCATACAACGGACATCTTACGTTTCCCAAACAAATTGAAGTGCCACCAAATACGATGTTCACCATACTTGGTGACTATAAGTGATCTCCAAAGTGAATCCATATCCGTCGTATATCGCCACGCCCATTTTGCTAACAACGCCAAAATTTGGAGCCTCAAATCTATAACTCCCAATCCCCCCAAAGCTTTCGACAGACACACTATCCTCCAATTGACACGTCTTATCTTTCGCTTCAAATTCGAGTCACCCCAAAGAAATGATCTCCTAATCCGATTGATTTTTGCAATAATCTTCTTCGGAAAAACATATACACCCATATAATAAAGAGGTAATGAGGACATCACTGAATTGATTATAGTCAACCTTGCCGTGAAGGATAAAGATCTGCGCTTCCAACCCGCTAGACGAGACCTAACACGCTGCACTATCGACTCCTAAACCTCCAAACATCTCGGGTTCATTTCGACCTTCATACCAAGGTACACAAATGGCAGCTCTCCCATTTCACATCCCATAACCGAAGCCAATACAAATGCACTTTCCTGGTCCATTTCGACAACATACATACATGACTTAGCATAATTAATTTGTAAACCCGAACAATACTTAAAGCAAGTGAGGATTCGCTTTAGATTTCTCGCCCCATCCACCTCACTATTAAGAAAAATTATGATATCGTCCGCAAATTGAAAATGTGAGATTGATAATCCCGCAACCACACTCACCCCTTTAATCAGTCCCTGAGCCTCGACCATTACAAGATATTGATGAATCACCTCGACCACCACCACAAACAATAATGGCGATAAGGGGTCACCTTGCTGAAGGCCGTACTACATCGCAAATTCCCTCGTAGCCGAACCATTCAACAAGATAGCTAAATGTGCAGATCGAACACACTCACACATCCAATTCCTCCATCGAACTCCACAACCCATCCTCTCCAACACATGATCCAAAAATGCCCAATTTATGCAATCATAGGCCTTCGCGAAGTCTAATTTCAAGATGATACCTCCACCGCCCCCATATTTATGTTTCAACGAGTGTATAATCTCATTAGTGAGTAAAATCCCATCCACAATTTGCCGATTCTGAACAAAGGTCGATTGAGTGTGTAAAACCTATGTTTGGTTTTGATATAACAAATTATTTTAAGGACTTATTTGCAAAGTAAATAATTTTTAAGTACTTTAAGTCTCACAATTAACTCAACATTGACAAGTAATTTAAAGCCCAAATTGTTTTCCAAAGTCAAAACTTAAACCCTATAAAATTTTCTAAGTATTTTCAAGCCAAACAATAAAAAACATACATGCGTTTCGATACACCCAAGGGTGTTTCGATACGGCCAAACCTTATTTGACTACTGGAAGAAATTGTTTCGATACGACCTTCTTGAGGGTTTAAGAAGTTTAGGCACTTCGTATCAATACGCTTCCAGCTGTTTCGATACGGTCTGAAAGATTTGTAAAATCTTGGCATTTATTATTTTCGATCGTTACTTGTTAGTTATTGGGAACGAGCAAATTTTAAAATACCGTTGACCCGTATCGATACGCCTTTAGGCCATTTCGATACATAAATTGGCAGTAGCTTAAGTGAGAAAAATTGTATCGGTACGACCAAAGCCGTTTCGATACGACTCCTTATATTGTTTCGATACGCGTTCTCGTGTTTCGATACGCCCCTCTTTATTACCTGCAACGACTCTTTTAGTTTTGAGACAGGGATCGATACAAGTCACATGTTCTTGTATGAGTAGTTGTAGAACTACATTTATGGAGGGAAGAGAGAGCTCTAATGGCTCTATTGATGATCTCAACCCCCAAACGGCTAGAAATCAATGAGAAGGTATAAAGGCAAGCCTCAAAAGCACCATCAACAACTATTGAACCTCAAAGCAACATCCAAGCAATCAAATCCAAACCCTAGCACTTAATGTCAAATTCTTGTACCCAACTCTTTGAGTTCTTAGTGTAAATCAAATTTGAGAGTTTGGGGAGTGTTTGTAAATCATTTGGGCTATATTTATCTAGTGAGAGATCAATTGTAATAGCCAACATCTTCTTTGTAAAGTGAGAGTCTTGTGGTTCAATCTTTGGGTAGAAAGATTGAACGTTTGTAAGGGTTGCATCCTTAGCCTAAAAAATGGGAAGAACAAATTAGTGGAGAGTTTGTTGAAAATCCTTAGTGGGAACTAAGGTAGTGAATGTAGAGCTTGTTTAGAAGCTTGAACCACTATAAGTGTCTTGTCTATCATTTTTATTTGTTCCTTTTGCTCCCTTCAATTTTTAAAGTGCCAATTCACCCCGTCTTGACCATATCGATTAATTTGATACATTCAACAAAGTGTCACTAATGAGCACCCCTAAAACAGATTGGAATTGAGCTGCCAACACCTTTGCTATAATCTTATAGGCAGAATTTTTAAAATTTCAGTAATATTTGATATTTTTTTTGTCAATTTTATGATTTTAAAACATTAAAACATTTTTATATTTTTCAAGAAAATTTCTGGATTTTTTATAATATTTAATCTGTTTTATACTTTCTTAATAATTTTCATTTTTTTCAAAATGTTCTAATAATTTTATTTTTCTATAATTTAAAAACAATTTTAGAATTTATTGATAATTTTTAATAAGTGCTAATATTTTTTTATTATTTTAAATAAAATTTATAATTTTTAATATTTTTCAATAATTTCTCAAAAGTTTAAGAAAGGTTTAATATGTAAATAGCCCCTACACAATAAGAAAATTTTCCATCTGGTACCTGAGGATTGGTTTAGTAAAAGTACTACCATTCTACCTACCCTGTTCGTCCAATTGACATATTAAACCTAAAAATTTAACCGAGAAAGTGAAAAATCATTGTACAAATGAACTACAAACTTGTGAATTGTTATCTTTAATAAAAAAAGAAAACAAAATTTAACTTTAGTCTCAACTTGGTATCTTATTAAATTTCTAAACAATTACTTGAGATACTGTTATTATGCTTTATAATTAAAAATAAAATTATTATCCTATACACTAGTGGTGGAAAATAAAGTTTCCACAAATGGGGTTATTTAGGGGTTTAGGGTTTAGATGTTTTTTTTGAAAGTTTGCGGGCCTCATTAAAAACCCCCTCTAATCCTAATTAGGGGGAAAAGAGTGCCCTTAGTAGAACATACGGAGAGTAGCATACAGCATGTACCCCTACATCTGACCTTATTATACGATGAACTACCCACATATATGCCCCTCTCTATGGAACTAACAAGTACAACAATCCAAAATAAAAACACCCCTGCAACTACAATAATCGACTAACAACAGTAGCCAACAAGATCATTTAACAGCAACGATCACTGCAACACGCGGGTGCATTTCACGGTGTTTGAACTTACTTCTTAGCCAAAGCGGTACACAGCTGGGGGTTGCTGTAAAACGCATTGAGGGAAGGTATAGCCTGCGGCCATTTGCTTTTACACCATTGTCCAATACGAATTAAGAGCAGGTCACACATTTTAGATTCGCATAGTCTTGCCTTATTGAAGATGATCTCGTTTCTTTCCAACCATATCGTCCACGCAATGCCGAAGAAAGCGTTCGCCCATATTTGTTTGGCCATTTTCCGGACCTTTGTGGAATTCCACACTACAATGAAGTCCTTAATATTTTCTGGGATTACCAAATGAATGCCCCATTTCGCGCACCAAAATTGCCAAATTCTCCATGTGACCCTGCATTGGCAGAAAATATGATTGATTGACTCAGTGCACTCCCCACAAAAAACGCATCTGCCTTCACCTTCAATTACAATTCCTCTCCTCCTCAAAGCATCCGAAGTAGGTAGTCTACCTAGCACCGCTCTCCACATGAAAGTCTCTACCTTTGGAGGTGCTAGGTTAGGCCAAACCAACCTCCAAAACTTAATCGACTCTTGCGTGCCAATGTTCGATCTCGAGCAGAGAGCTTTCGAGCTATAGCACCCCGACTTAGCTCCCCTCCACACCACACGATCAGGAGTTAGACTTGACAATGAGAACTTGTTAATGGTAATAAGAAAATCCTCCCATATCTCCTTTTCCCACACAAACAACCTTCTTCGAAGTTTGACGTTCCAAACCCAGCAACCATTTGACCACTCCCCAAACTCAGCTACCACCCCAACCTGTTTTAAGGCTAGATTAAATATCCTCGGAAAAGACTCTCTTAAGGAAGCATACTCCGTCCACCTGTCTTCCCAAAAATTAATCCTTTTACCATCACCAAGAATGCAAAGAATCTCCTTAGTGAACTCATCATTCGGATTCGATAGCGGCCTAGTAATATTCCTCCAAACCCAAGAAGTTTTCCTACTATCCGAGTGCGTGGGCACTAAACTTCTAGTGCTAAAATTATATTTTGCATTAACAACTCTCCTCCATAAGCAATCAGATTACGTACCGAAACGCCACGTCCACTTGTTCAGAAGCGCGCGATTTCTAAGACCAATATCCACAAGACCTAAACCACCAAGATTCTTTGGTTTGCACACATCCTGCCATTTAACCCAATGTATTGGCTTTTCCGAGTTCGATCCCCAAATGAATTTAGCACTCAAACTATTCAATTTTCCAGCTATCAAGTTAGGCATTTGAAATAGACTCATATAATAAGTTGGAAGGCAACTCAAAACAGACTTAACCAGACAAATTCTGCCGGCTATGGATAAGCATCTCCCCTTCCAACTTGATAATCTCGACAGCACCTTATCCACAATTGGCAGCCACAACTGAAGCGAATTCCTTGATGCACCAAGCGGCATTCCTAGGTACTTAGATGGTAATTTACCAAGCAAGCAACCTAGCTCTTTAGCCCAATCAGTAACATACTCCGGTTTCGTTGCTATTCCGATAACACAAGTCTTGTTCATGTTCAAGCAAAGACCTGACGCAAGCTCAAAGAGTCTCAACACCCTCTTTATGTTTATCATGTTCTCTCTATTACCTTTTGCAAAGATAATGAGGTCGTCGGCAAATTGGATATGAGACAACGGCAGTCCGTTCTTGCCAACTTTGACACCCTCGATGATGCCCAAATGCACAGCTTTATTGATTAGAGAACTGAGAGCTTCACCAACCAAATTGAAAAGCATAGGAGACAAAGGGCAGCCCTGCGTCAGGCCCCTACACATGGGGAACAATTCAGACTGTTTATTGTTGACCTTTATCGAAATCATTGCAGTAGAAAGACACAACCTTATCCACATCCTCCATCTAGGTCCAAAACCCATCTTCAGCATTACCAGCTCAAGAAACGACCACTCAACTGAGTCGTACGCCTTCCGAAAATCAGCTTTGAAGACGATTGATTCCTCCTTTCTGCTCTTCAAATCGTCTATCACCTCATTGGCAATGAACACGCAGTCCACTATCTGTTTGCCCGCGATAAAAGCAAATTGGCTTTCGCCAATAACCTCATGAATAACCCTCCCAAGCCTTCGCGCTAGCACTCTAGCCAGTATTTTGTAGACGCTGCTGACTAAGGATATTGGTCGGAAGTCATCTACCAACACTGGTGATTCTTTCTTCGGTATCAACGCAATGAAAAAGGGGTTGAAACCTTTGTCATATATCTTCCCATCATAAAAAGCATTAAAGAACTGAAGCAGCTTGTCCTTCACAATCGGCCAACACTTCTTATAGAAGTCTAGATTGAATCCATCAGGTCCGGGGGCTTTATTACCCTTCGCGGACCAAATGGCATCTTTTATTTCATACTCTGTAAACGGCGCTTCCAAGAACATTTTTGAGGCGCCACTCAATTGATTCAGTCGTCATTCGAAGCTCCTAACCGGTAATGTGGAGGATGAGTTGAAATTACGTTTAAATACATCACCAAAATTTTTTACAATCTGGTCTTCCTCAGAATAAACTTTGTTCTGCCACTCAATCTTATGAATGAGATTGCGATTCTGCCGAAGCGAGGCCACCGCATGGAAATACCTTGTATTTCTGTCCCCCTCGACAAACCATTTTTCGCGAGACTTCTGATGCCATTCCCTTTCTTCCCTTCTATATGCAGCCCACAGGTCGTTTTTTAAACTTCTCAGTGCACTGCAGTTTACATCATTAACACCTGAACCGCGAGCCTGCTCCTCAAGAGACGCAAGTTGATCCTCTAAAGTATGAATGTTATTTTGCTTGTTTGCCCGAAACTCTGCAACCCAATGTTTGATAGCCTCCCTAATCTTCTTTAACATAATGCTTAATTTTTTGCCCCTTGAGTTCAATGTAACATTCTCAATTACCTGAATAACTTCCGGTACTTCCAGCCAGTGAGAAAACAACTTGAAAAAGCCACTGCTCTTCTTACCGCTAACCACCCCGACCGTGATAGCTTTGTGATCGGATAGACTTTTACGAAGTGCTCGTTGGGAAATCTTTGGAAACCACTGAACAAACTCTTGAGAAAGCAAGAAACGATCGATCCTGCTCACAGCGTTTGACGAGCCGCCTCTGAACCAAGTAAACCGATCCCCTTCTAGCGGTAGATCGATCAAAGCGTTACGATGAATAAAGTCTTTCAACAGTGAACCTCTATCCACCCAAAAATCAGACCCTTGTCTTTCGTTGTCATCCAACACCGTGTTGAAATCTCCTCCAACGACAACAGAGCAGTGAGAATTAGCAATTAAAACCGAAATTTCCTCTAAAATCAGCCTTCTGTCGCCAGGTATGTTAGGGGCATACAAGTTGATCAAGCAAATACGTTTATTAACCGAAATCAGATTACCAGTCACAGCTATAAACCTTCGATTGACAACAGTCGATTCTGCTGTAAAGAAACCTTCATCCCATAACGTTAACAACCCTCCAGACGCACCTTCAGCCGGCGACCATTCTAACCCACCAAACCATTTACCTTGCAATCTGCTTTTTAAACTAGGCTTTAAAACGCTAAGTTTGGTTTCTTGGAAAAAAACAAACCCTGCTTCTGACTTCCCCCAAAAGATTGATAACAGCCCTAACCTTTTCAGGCCTACCCAAACCCCTTAAATTCCAGCTTAAAACCAGTGAGTTCATGGAAAATATGATACCACGATACATACCTCATAGTCTCCAGACCCCAATTAGCTCATGCTGTCCACACCGACATCATCTAGCATAGCCAGTCTTTCCACAATTTGGCCCTCCGTAGCGTCAAAGGTAACCCCTAACTGCTTGCCCATATCCAAAGTAATAGCAGCTTCCACTCTTTTAGGAGATTCTGTCACTTGATCCGCATTTTCGGAAATAGACGGAGATATAGGAATCAAGTTCTTCTGTCGGAGCCTTTTAGGTCGCTTAGTGATCTTTTTACTATTCTTATGAAGGCCTCTGTGATTTTTTGATCTGTTTTGTTTTGCCAAAGCATAAGATTTGTCGAAACCGCTTCTCAGACCACCCCTACCCTTTCTAGTACGTGTCACCAACCCCCTATACGTGTCTTCCACCTCAATATCCATAACATCACTGTTATAATTACAGCCCACCTCAATTTCAACAAGTTTCGACCCATCAGAATCGTCAACCATGGGCATAATGGGCCGGATCCCATCATTATCCTGTGTACCAACCCACGGTATGGACCTGGTTGAATTAATAGGCACCTCATGAAGCCCAGTGTCAGGTAGATTAACACCCGATGTATCAACATCCATATTAAGAGAACATTCCCCTGACAAATGGACCCCATTGTCGGCCGCCATAAAGTCACCCCGCGATATAGGAGTACCTCGAGCCGAAACCCTAGCCTCGGACTCCTCAAAGTCATTAAAACCGTCATCACTGCCAATATTGGGCCACGAATCGTCACAGTACCCCATCGGAGGCTGGCCTCCCGGACCACCCCCGTCAATGAAAACTCTATCTTCCTCATACTCGTGGGTTGTCACCTTAATACGCCGGAGAACCCCGTTGAAGAATACGCCGACTCTTTCGGGAATATCAGAGACATTATGCACTTCTAGTAATATTTTGGCCCTAACAAACCGAATACGCTTAGTAGTTTCATCTTCAATCAAGCACACCCTACCCCACCTTTTTCCGAGTTGCAGAAAAAACTCAGTATTCCAGAGCTGCAATGGCACGTCAACAAACTCAACCCAAACTTTAACCCATCTTTTGCCATCATATCCAGCCAGTAGCTCTACTTCATCAAACCATAGGCGTAACAACTTCGTTCTATCGTTCCAAAGTTTTCTTGCCCCTTCCAAATCCTCAGCTTTGATTACCACCAACGACCCATGCCACGCACATATTTTAATTTCATGACCATCGGCACGAAGGACCTCCTGCACAAGCTCCCCATTATACATGGGTTTTATCCTTCCCACCAAACAACAACTAACCCACTCCATACCATCGTTGTAGAGTTTAATACATGACAACGACGAACCAAGCTCGGCCTCTTGCGAGTTAGCATCCTTCTTATCAAGAAACTGAACCGTGATCACTTCTTCCGATGAGCTGTGTTTATGCAGGCCTTCTTGCGCCACGTACACCCCTTCTTTTGCGACCACATGGCTCTCTTTAGAATTACCAGTCTTGACCCCCAGCAGGACCTCCTTGAATGATCTCGCATCACGCCGTGAACCCTTAGCCCAAGCCTCCCGATCGCTTGCCTTGTGATTAGTAGCATTGTTTAACACCTTGTTAGTTCCACGCATCACCCTGCTCCTACCCATATCAGGACTACCACCTTTCTGGTCAGCTAGAAACATTTTGACCTTAAAGCCGTCCATCAATCTCCCGTTTCCGTCCTTAACCGCCCTTAAGGCTTCATCCTTGCTATTGAAGCGAGCAAACGCAAAGGTGGCTGGCTTGTTCCTTCTTTTCCAGTTCCAGTATGCAATGTAAACGTCTGTCACCACTCCATATCCGCTAAGCGCTTCCTTCAAGGTGCGTGGATGGATCCTTTTGCTTATATTGTCAATGAAGATGGACACTCCCAACCGTCTGAGAATGGGTGCTCCGGCATTCCTCCTAGTGCTCCAGCTGCCGTTTCCTCCGCCGCTTCGACTGCCTCTTGCGCTCCCACCCATTGCGGATGCACCAGCTCAAAAAAAAATTAGGGTTTAGATGTTAGGAGTTTAGGTTGTAAGGTTTAGAATTTAGGATTCATGGTTAGAATTTAGGGATTAGGTTTTGAGTTAGAGTTATAGTGTTTAGAGTTAGAAACTTAGATTTTATATTTTAGCTTGAAAATAGGCATGCTTGCGTAAAAAAATTACACCAACTGTGTATAAAATATTAACCATCAAAAATTTCTTGTTCCACTAATTTTATAATTGAAATAATATTTTTTTATAAATGAAATATTAAAATTATATTAACACGCATATATTTCTAAAATAGCATATAATTAGGAAATAGTTTTTAGTCCACCTTCCTTGTAATTGTTAAATTGAAAAACATGGGAAAAAGTGTAAAATACAATTAAATGCTCAAATGCTAGAAGAAAATAAATAAACGACTATGATACTAGGGCTGGTTTAGGGTACCAAACAAAGCATAGACATTAGGTGTTGAACAAATATAGTTTGAGAACGACATTTTACCTACAAAAACTTGCCACTTTTCTCAAACCTTAATATATAAACAAGTATATGATTTTTTTTTAAATTTTCTTAATTTAATAATTAATTTTTTGAACTAGTTTGAAATATGAACTTGAAAAAAAAACTTCAAATTGCCGGTACGTTGTGCTAATCTAGTATTTCAATAATCAATTAGGTTGTTGACATATTACATGTCACAATCTGATTGGTTATTGATATGCTATACGAAGATCAGTAGAGAGAAATTATATCATAGGGGAGCAATCAATATTTTCGGTCTATTTGGCTGTTTTTTTAACCAAATCGACTTCATCAACTTCAAATAACAAAAATTGAACCAATTAAATTTTATATCTTAAACCGACATAACCGAACCAAATTAATGTCAGTTAATTAACCGACTAAACCAACTTAATTTAAATATATAATTTCTAAATTAGAAATATAATATATTTATAAGATATATCTTATAAATATATCTGAAATATATATCCAATTAATCATTTTAATTTATTATATATTATAAATATATTATATTTATTTTTGGTTTTCTCCGTCGGGCCAGTTTTGAAAATAAAAAACAACTAAACGAATAAACTGACAAAACCAAACCTACTGAAAAGCCGACTATACCGCCCAAAACCAAACTGAATTTAACCCATGTTGATTTTTCTAATATATAATAAAAATAATAATAATAAACCTTTTTAAATATCATTAAAAAAATTCCATTTCTTAGATAAATTTTTAACTCCGCCCATGTGGGCATCCATTTTTTAAATCAAAATATGGTCATCCAATTGAATGCACCGGTACGTGAATATTGTATTGGAAATGGTAGTAAGGTCACTTAACTTCGGTTTGAGTATGCCTACTGGCATTTCAAGCTTTAGGTATACATAGATTAAGCAAATTGTTGAATAGGGTAAAAGATGTCAACATTCTTCGTTTAAAACGTCCATTATTTTCTTTCTAAACAGCAACCGTCAATCAACAGGGGTTGAGAATTAAAAAAAGAAGTAATGTTACCAAAGTTCTTAAAAAAAACCTTTCTTTTGGAGAAATTATTGTATATTGTAAATTATATCATCAGTTTTTTAGGTAATTTATAGTTTCAACTAATAAAAAATATTTATTTTATTATTTTTTTCATGTCATTTTTTATAGGTGAAAAAACTATTATTTTAAATTTGATTTTACTTGGTAAAAAATTACATAGAAAAAATTCATGAAGTAGATGATTTTTATTGGTTGAGATCATAATTGACGTGATGGGGGACGGATAAAATTCGTCTGCCCCTTTTCGGTGCCCCTACATATGCCCCAACACTAAAAAACACTACAAAATTAATTTTAAGCCCTAACCCTAAATTCTAAATCCTAAACCCTACACCATATACCTAAAAAATACACCATACCCTAAATTCCCTAAACCCTAACCACAACCCCTAACCTAAAACCCTAAACCCTAAACTTAATTTTAAGCGTGAGGGCATATGTAGGGGCACCGAAAAGGGGTAGAGGATTCCATCCGATGGGGGACTATGATATAATTTCTCCTTTCTACCACATCATTCATAGTCGTAACTAATAATATAATACCACCAACAATTAGTTTTTCTAGCGGGATGAGGCGTTAGGTTCCTTAAGCAAGGTCAAAGATTCGAATCCTAACATTGTGAATGGAGGTAACTGGATTGATAAGGTCGCCCTCATATTCGACCTATACAAAATTCGATCTAGATTAGTCGGAAAATAAGTCGAAAAAGATTACATAGAATAGAGACTAATGATGAATTGGAGAAAAGAAATTAATGACGTGTACACGTATTCTTAATTGACATTATATTATTAATTAAGATTATCAATGACGAGGTGTGGGAAAAAAATCATGAACTAATTTCTCGTTTAACCAATCTTTTCAGGTGGAGAAGAAGCCACATTTTTTTTTTGATAAAGAGAAGAAACCACATTAAGAATTCAAACTAACCAGTATTACATGAAAGCATTATTACATGATGGGGTGACAATGTTTTGTATTTTTTTAAATATAAAAACATATTTTAAACATTCCTTAAGTTTTCAAAAATCTTTTTTTTATTATAAATTTTCATAAAGTTTTTCAAATATATATATATATATATATATATATATATATATATATATATATATATATATATATCACATGGTATGTTCCCAGAGTATCATATGTCACAATCAAGAATCAAACTTCCTTCTCAAGGGAAATAAGAAAGGAAAATAAATGAAGTAGGTGTTGCTGGAAATAAACAAGGAATCCTAATGCGGAAGAAGATGAAAAAGAAGAAGTCACACATGTCATTGGATCAATTTTTAGAATTTCTGTTAACTCAAGGGACAAAAACTGTAACAAAAGTAAATGTTAAGAGGAGTTAAAAAAATATTAAAGAGTAAAGTTTAAAAATTGGTATACTTTAAAAGACAAACGGTATATTAGACTTAAATTTAGTTGTCAAGGTTAAAAAATTATGTTACTTAAAATTTGGCATAAAATGTTTTTTTTTCTCCTCGGTTCGTACCAAATAATCAATTTAACTCCTTTGCAAAAAAAAAAAAAACGCATCCAATTTGGTCGGTGAACTCGCGAATTGAATCAATTTAACTTTTTGACTAACTTTGATCGTTAGTGTGATGACATGGCAGCTCACATGTAAATTTTGTCACGGTAGAGGGGAGATATTTGATTTTTTAGGAAGTTCAAGGTAAAATTGATTTTTAAAGAGTTTGAGGACTTGATTGATTTTTATGCCATGTTATAAAAATAAGATATTAAAAAATAAAAATAGTATTAAATTTATTAAAAATTAACTGAAGTTTTAACATTTTTTAAAATATCAAAACCTATAAAATGATAAGTTTGTTATGAATATTTATCTATGTTGATGTCTATCATGATGAGAACTTTATCTAAGAAGATTGATTTACTTTATCATTAGGAATATTATCTCCATTAATTGGAGTTCAATGTAATATGTAATTCTAATGCCTATAAATAGATGATCTGATTAAGGCATTCGATACTCATGTCAATTGTAACACCCCTCACCTAGGTTAGGAGTAACCCGACCAAGGAGTGTTAAAACAAGCAAACAAGCAAGCACACAAGAATGCACAAGAATTCAAGCCACTTAAATTTTTTGAACTCGTCCTTAATAGATGAGTTGCGACTAGCAAGTAAGCATAACAAACAACATGATCAAGCTTCTCAACATTATGGGTTCCAATTTGGTTAATTCACTAGCAAGTTACATTCAAGATTGCTTACTTCCCATTCATGTGATCACAAGTAGCATTCGGAAACACACCTAAGCAAGAATCACTATAAGTTCATTCCAAGGTTGGTTACTTCCTATTTAAGTAATCATACATAGCATTCGATACATACTTAAACATGATCACCTCCAATACAATTCCATTACATGTATGTGCAACTTTGATACAATTCAAGGCAAAGATCAATCATGATTACAAGATCGTACTTATGTCTAGTTGACTAAGCATGACTTTCCAACATTTTACAACCAAGACATGAAACATATCATGTTGGTTAAACTAGTCAAGTTACTAGGTGTATACAATCAAACCATATCTCATATATGCATAATATCAAGCAAGTTTCACGTCACATAGTAACCAAGGCTAGCTAACAAAATCATGTTATTCGAACAAGGGCAAGCAACCATACTCAAGATCATTTCGAATAGGCATTAATCAAGTACTCAAGCATATATGGTCCATTTCTCATGTACATTAGATTATAACTAGATCAAGTAAACCAAGTGCCATTTCACATTTAACAATACATGATTATATCATGCATAGCATTCGATATCATGAGCCTTAAACATTGCCAACCAAGTCTTTACAAGCCTTTTAGATCAAGTCATATATATACAAATTTTGCAAACAAGAAATATGCATGATCTAGCTTAACTATGTACATATCTAGGTGTCACCAACTAGGAGAGTTACAAAATAGATTCGAATTCATACTTCTAGCACTGCTTGTGTCTTGCTTCGAGCTCAAGAAAGATAGCTTTAAGATCTCTTTAGACCTGTAGTTTGGGAAGAATGGAAAACAAGAGTGATAAGTACATAATGTACTTAGTGAGGTAGCAACTAAGGCTAACAAGTTACCAAGTTTAGTAGTCTTTAAGTCAAGTATAACCTAGCTAAGGTTTGTAGCATGTAAGTCAAGTCTAGCTTAAGGTTTCAAGTATTTCAAGTCAAGCAGGAAGTCAAGTAGTCATGTATAGTCATTTTCGTTTATGCAAATCATCACAAGCACAAGAACATATAACAATGTCTTAATCTTAAGTAACATGCATCATGTCATGCTTCAAGATCAATCGAATGACATGTTAGCAAGGAGATTGTTTTGGTTTTAAGATTTATCAAGTATCAAGTCAAGACAAGAATCATGCTCAAGTATAACAATTCAAGTGATCATTCGAGTATCATGTAACAAGCCAATTCAAGATATCAAGTCAAGTATCATTTAAGCTTTAAGCCATGCTTTTCTTTCTTGCTTATTACTTTAGATTAGGCCTTGGTATGTATGTCTAGGTTATTGAGTCACCAACCAAAATGTCGCAAAAACAAGCAACTGGTCATATCCCTCCTACTGTCGCTAGTGACCATAACACACATCCCTCATACTGTCGCCAAATAGGGTCTTTGGCCCTAGACTGTAGTCCACCTAAAACAAATGAGCTCTAGACTCTATGGCATGCCATCCTACCTAAGACCAACTAGCAACCAAGGCTTTGTTTGATTTACTTATCAATTATTCAAGCTTCAAGATTTCAAGTCAAGGCAAGTACACATAACAAGATCAAGGCAAGTTAATAGCTTATTTAAGCATCTCTTTCAAGTGTTTACTTATCAAGATCAAGATAGCCCTTAGGCCATTCGAGCCTTAGCTCATTTTATCAAGATTTTGTTTTCTCAACATTGAGTTGGTTTAAACAAATGCTTAAAACTGAAACTAAAAATTTAGTTTTGGAAATTCAGTTTACAAACAAAAACTCAAGGATAGATCCTTGTAGTAATTTCACCGACATGATTTCCAAAGTTAAAAATCTTTACCAAGGAACCGAGTAGAACAAGTCAACGCGAAAGCCCAAGGCTGAAAATCTCTATATTTGCTTTCAAATCTTTTAAAGTCTTTCTTTACTATCTTAAACAATTACATTTCATTGCAAACAAACCCCCCACTTAAATCACATCAACATAGCTCCATCAACAACTCTTGGTTCAAAACCTACAAAAGCGCGACAAGGAAAGTTCTAAGTCCCTGTGGGTTTGTAACACTAAAAAAATGAAGGTAGCTAGTTGTGGGAATCGAACCTACAACATTAGGTAGCCAAGTCCATGACCCAGCCGCTGAGCTAGACAACTCTTAGTGCCTAAGGTCCCCAATTATTTTCTTGAACCTTTCTTTTTGCGCATGTGATAATTAAATCCTTATCTGACTTTTCACCAACCTAAATTAAATGCCCATTTTTCCCGTTTCGAGAACCATCTCCTCCCCAAACATCCCTACCATTCTTTCATCCGGCCACCCTCAGATTTCAATCACCGCTGCGCCATGAGCTTCACCGTTGGTGTCTTTGTCACCCTCTCGTCGGCTTGAGCTCATCCCCGTTAGTCACTCGCTCACCCCTCGCTGCCATCGTTAAGATTTGAGGGTTGAAGGTTCAATGAACCCTTACCCCGTTTCCGTCGATTTTTGCTCGTCGATTTAGTCTCCGTCGGGCGTCTTTCCGATGTGTTGCTACCGCCACCGTGCTCCCCGCTTCAAGCCAAACAAAACCCAACCGTTTAGCTGTTCGTTCGCCGTCGAGAAGAAGTTCGTCAGAGCTATGTAATTTCTGGTGATCTTTTGGTTTTTCGCAAGGATTCCAGTTGTTTTCAGTGATTTTCGGGTTGTGTGGGTTGGGTTAAGTGAATAATTGAATCTACCATTTTTTCAGGTGGAATCGTGCCATTCCGAGCCTCCGGTGACATTCTGGTCACCGTCCGATGATGCTCAGATTTCCAAGGGTAAGAACCAGTTTGAACCAGCCAACCCAAGTAGCTTGAACCGAACCGGTCCAACCCAACCCGAGTTTGACCCAAACTCGACCCAAGACTGTGTCAACTCGCTTAGTCAACTTAGTGAGTCACCTCGCCCGAGTTGACTAGGTGAGTTGACTCACCGAGTCAACTCAGTTGACCTCCTGTTGGTTGCTGACGTCATCATGACTGGCTCCGTTGACCTGCTAACGTTGGCGTTGACTTTAACCAAAAAGTCAAAATTTCTGAAAAAGACCTATTTTATGTTTTTCGACGTCCTAAATCCGTTTTTGAAGCCCGTTTTGCAAAATTCCGACTTTAAGACCCCCCGAATCTAACCTTAAACCCAAATCATGTATATGTACTTAATTATTTAATTACAATAATAGTAAAACGAAAAAATGACTAAAATAGTGTATTATTTATGGAAAGGTACTCGAGACTCGTATGACCACTCTCCAGCTTAGCCTAGCTCCTCTCGATCCGCTCACCCTCACGCTCCAGTGAATATCAGTATGATTCTGAACTCTGTGTATAAGAACAATTTTAACACTTATTTCATATTATGACCGATACTTTTTCATGATCTAGGATCCGACCCTGTATCCGAGCGTACTGAGGCAGGTGTCCATTAGACCCATCTCTGACCAGCTTTTTGAGGTGTGTTCCATGTGTGCTATATTCTATTGAATGGATTGTATAATGATTACATATTAGTAAACAATCTAACGATTTAATCATGAACGGTGCTATGTTTGATGAATATTTCAATTGTTATTGAGATTGTATCATTACGTTAGAAAATGAGATGAAATAATGAACTGGATATATGATGACATTCTCTGCCTACCTGATGTAAGTCTGCTCAATCTGTATACTTGGTATGTGATTACTTGATCTGTGATGGTACTGCCTGACTGTTTGATGAATTTGATAGTATGATCTGTTAGCTTGACCTATGATGGTACAATCTGTTTGCATGATGAATGATGAAAATGTCTGCTCTGCTCAATGGTATATCCATTTATCTGTCAAAAGCATGAATCTTCCGTTTCTGATACTCTGGATAGAATATGCATGTCATCTGTATTCTGTTACTCATGTCTGGAATCTGAATATAGATTGTTATATGGGGTATACTGTTGGGTTATATTATGAAGTCTCTGTCGGTACAGCTTTGATCCAGCTGGTAAATCTTTATGGACTCAAGGTCTCCCCTTGAGTAGGTTCCGATGCTTTAGCACGGGTAATTCCCTATGGACCTAAGGCAGCCCCTTGGTGGCACCTATGCCCATCGGGTCTAGGGTAAGTCCCTATGGATGCAGTTCTAGGGGGACTGTATATTGGTGTTAGGTTGGAGGGTAGTTAATAGTAAACCATATGTATGCACTCGAACATTTGTATTGAACTGTTATGTTTTCTTATGTTATGATTGATATGTATTCATGCTTGTTTGATCTGCACTTATTGGAACACACTGAGCTCCCTAGCTCATGCCCTCCTCTTCTCCCCTTTCAGATACTTGTGATAGGCTACTCTTTTGGACCCGGCAACTGGAGGATCGACACATTTAGCATTTAGTCCGTTGTAATGTTCTTATCTTCCAAACTGTCTGTATTTGGGTGACTTATTTCTATATTTTGATATGACTTATCTTTTGGTTTTTTTGGATGTTGGCTTTAGTTAATAACTAAACACTTTATGCTTTCATATCACCTATTTTGTAACCACATGTTATCAAACTATTACTTGCTATTTTGAGATGGAATTGAAAGCAATACTGATAGATTTTATAATCTTTCTGAGAATAGTATTGATATATCTTCGTTAACACGTTTTAAGGTATGGATCGTAAATCTCCCGTAGGGGGGACTTTAATAGTTTTGGTATTTTGACTGAGATATTTTACAGGAAGTTTGATTATAGGTTGTGACCGCCCGGAGTTAGGTGAAACGCATAAGCGGGTCTGGGTGGTTACATTTAGTGGTATCATAGCTTTTGGTTTTAAAAACCTCGGACTGTGTATGAGTCCATTTTACGCAATGTTTGAAAAGTTTTACAAAAAGGTGTTTTAAAATAAGCTAAGTCACCCGATTTTGTCTGCTTAATTGTGTTCGATTCTCCATTGCTATGAACTGACCCTAAGCTTATTCCTTATAGAGATCCTCTGCTATGAGTGTTGTAAGAGGACATCAACCTATTCGGAGACACAGTAGACTTGCCCGGTTTTTTGACGCTATGAATGATCCGGTGGTTGAGCCACCTACTTCAACTCATGTCACTGGTCCTACCGAGCATTCTGTACCATCTGGCCCTACTGTAGTGACTGCTCCTCAGTTTGCCTCTGGATCGATGTGTCTACTCCGGTTAGAGGAGCACCGTCTTCTTCTGGGCCTCACACATTTGTTACTGACGAAGCTCTTAGTAGGCAGTTTCTACAGTTGATTACTGGTGCGGTTAGAGCAGCTGGTATTGTCCCTGAGGTTCCCATCTCTCAGACTTTGATCATTAATTGGGCGAGAACTTTTGATGGCTCTACTGGTGGAGCCCCGACCGAGGCAGAGGAATGGCTCCACGATCTAGAGAGACGCATGGATTCTTTGGGTCTTGAGTCACCCAAGAGATATTTGGGAGCCGTCTCTATGTTGTATGGGAATGCTCATACTTGGTGGGAATCTGTGGTTAGTAGTGTTTCTGCGGCCCGTTTGACTTGGGACTTCTTCAAGGAGCGCTTCAAGAGCCACTTTGTTGGTGAGCGCTACATGAGGTAGATGCAAGAACGATTCAGGACCTTGACTTAGGGATATATGTCTGTATCCGAGTATGAGACAGACTTTTTGGGCTTGCTCAGATTTTGGGCTAGTTTAGTGTCTACCGAGAGGGAAAATTGTCGTAAATTTGTAATGGGGCTGAGATATGAGCTATGTGTACATGTTGTTGGTCATCTGGATAAGGACTTTGATACTATAGTTGAGAAAGCTAAAGACCTGGAAGAAGTTGAGCTAGCAGCCACTAGTGGAGGTAGAGTTGACCGAGAGCGGTCTAAGAGGCCTCCTATTCCTGAGCCTTCCTCACGTCCTGGTAAGAGGAATCGCACTTCTGGTCATCATAGAGGTAATTTTGGATCCAGACCTAATCTTCTTTGACCCCAACTGCTAGTAGAGGTGATTCGTTTGGTTTCACCCCTATACCATTTTGTGTGCATGTGACAAGCAACATGGGGGCGAGTGTAAAAGAAAGATCGGTACATGTTTTCGATGTGGGTCCAAAGACCATTTTCTGAAGAATTGCCATGTTCCATCATCTGTACCTCGGTCATCCTCTCAGACCCCTGCACGCTCTCAGACTTTCGTACAAACTTTGGCCAGAGGTCGTAGTCAGAGTAGGCCCTCTACATCTGCTACTAGGACAGACTCTAGAGCATGGTTCTATCAGAGTGGGGGACCAATCTTGTCTTAGGCTAGGCATCCAACACTTGTATATGCCACCAGGCGACGTGATGATAGAGATGAGCCGAATGTTATAGTAGGTACATTTACCATCTTCTATGTCTCATACTTTGCATTGCTCGATAATGGTTCTACCCACTCCTACATTTCAAGATATGTTTCCCGATACCTTCCATTTCCGATAGAAGCCACAAAGAATGTTGTTACAGTTATGAGCCCAGTGGGTCAGTCAGTACCGTGGATAAGGTGTTTAGGCGTTGTCGTCTTGAGGTTCAAGGGGAAATCTTTCTGGTTGATTTTATGGAGCTTCCAATGGAGGAGTTCGATCTAATCTTGGGTATGAATTGGATGACTAAGCACCGGGTTAACCTTGATTGTGAATTGAAAAGGGCAACTCTGAAGACTTTTGACGGTCAATCAGTGGTTTTAATTGGTGAACGTCGAGGTTATCTGTCTAATTTAGTATCTGCACTGACCGTCGATAGAATGATTCAGAAAGGATATGAGACCTTCATTGCTTGTCTCCTAAATACGAAAGGTTCTCTATCTAAGATTGAAGAAATTTGCACTGTCAGTGAATTTCCTGATGTCTTACCCGAAGAGTTGCCCGGGTTACCTCCGGATAGAGATGTTGAGTTTGAGATTGAGACTTATCCGAGGTCTGCACCTGTATCCATGAATCCCTATCGTATGGCCCCTAAGGAACTTAAAGAGTTGAAAATTCAGTTGCAAGAGTTGCTTGATCGAGGTTTCATTCGACCTAGCTCTTCACCATGGAGAGGTCCAGTCCACTTCGTTAAGAAGAAAGATGGTTCACTTCGATTATGCATTGATTATCGGAAGTTGAACAAACTAACAGTTAAGAACAAATACCCGCTACCCAGGATCGACGATTTGTTTGATCAATTTCAGGGAGCCACGGTTTTCTCGAAGATTGATCTTCGATCTGGATACTATCAATTGAAAATAAAGGGATTTGATGTTGCAAAGACGGCTATCCGCACTAGATATGGGCACTATGAGTTTCTTGTGATGCCTTTTGGTCTTACCAATGCTCCATCTGCCTTCATGGACATGATGAATCGTGTGTTCCAACCCTATATAGACCAATTTGTTGTAGTGTTTATTGATGATATCTTGGTTTATTTACGGACAGAATCTGAGCATGTTGAGCATTTGAAGATTGTTCTGCAAACTTTGAGAGAGCATCGTTCGTATGCTAAGCTGAGCAAGTGTGAATTTTTGCTCAGAGAAGTGACATTTCTGGGGCATGTTGTGTCAGCTCGAGGTATCCAGGTTGATCCCAGTAAGATCGAGGCTATCACCAGTTGGAAGCAACCCAAGAATGTCTCTGAGATCCGTAGCTTTCTGGGTTTAGCGGGTTACTATCGCTGCTTTGTCAAGGGTTTCTTTATTATTGCTGCCTCTTTGACAAAGCTTTTGAGGAAGAATGTTCCTTTTTCTTGGTCTGATGCCCAACAAGCTAGTTTTGAGAAACTGAAGGCAATTTTGACTCAAGCCCCAGTTCTTAAACAACTCGAGTCTGGGAAGGACTTCTCAGTGTATAGTGATGCTTCACACTCCGGGCTTGGTTGTGTACTGATGCAAGGTGGGAAGGTTATCGCTTATGCATCACGTCAGTTACGACCACCTGAGTGTAACTAACCAACCCATGACCTCGAGTTAGCTGCGATTATCTTTGCTCTGAAAATCTGGAGGCACTATCTCTATGGAGAGAAGTGATATATCTTTACTGATCACAAGAGCTTGAAGTATATCCTCACTCAGAGTGATTTAAATATGAGGCAACGTCATTGGGTTGAGCTTCTAAAGGATTATGATTGTGTGATTGAGTACCATCTAGGAAAAGCCAATGTTGTTGTCGATGCCTTGAGTCGTAAGACCATATCTGACCTGAGATCCCTGTTTTCCAGGATGAGCATTTATAGTGATGACAGTTTGCTAGCGGAGTTGCAAATTAAACCAACCTTGGCCGAAGAGATTAAGGCCAAGCAACTCTTAGATAGTTCCTTACTTCCAATCATGCATCAAGTTGAGAAGTGATCCACATCTGTTTATGCCTTCGATCAGGATGGCGTTTTGTGCTTCAAGGGTCGTTATTGTGTCCCCGATAATGCCGACCTGAAGCGAGCCATACTTAGTGAGGCTCATAGCAGCCCTTATGCTATGCATCCTAGTGGAGACAAGATGTACTAGAATCTGAAGCAAAGGTACCGCTAGGAGGGTATGAAGAAAGATATATCTGATTATGTATCGAAATGTATGACTTGCCAACAAGTCAAAGTAGGACATCAATATCCTTCTGGTTTATTACAGCCCATTAAGATTCCTGAGTGGAAATGGGAGCGTATCACGATGGATTTCGATACCGGGTTGTCTCTAACTTCTTCTAAAAAGGATTCTGTCTCGGTTACTGTTGATCGACTTACCAAGTCAGCTCACTTTATTCATGTACGAGTTACTTATTCTCTGAAGAAGCTAGCTAGGTTGTATATCTCAGAGATCGTCAGGTTGCATGGTGTACCCTTATCTATCATATCTGATCAAGATCCGAGGTTCACTTCTCATTTTTGGTCGGCCTTGCATAATGCTTTGGGTACACGTTTGAATTTCAGTACATCCTTCCATCCTCAGACTGATGGTCAGTCTGAGAGGGTAATTCAAGTTCTTGAAGATATGTTGAGGGGATGCGTGATAGACTTCCGCGGTAGTTGGGAAGATTTCTTGCCCTTGGCCGAGTTTGCTTATAATTACAACTATCAGGCTAGTATTCGCATGGCCCCTTATGAAGCTTTGTATGGTCGTAAGTGCCGAACTCCTATCTGTTGGACCGAGCTGTATGATAAGAAGACTTTGGGTCCGGAGTTGATCCAAGAGACTGAAGAGACTGACAGATTAATCCGTGATCGTTTGAAAGAGGTCTTTGACAGACATAAATCCTATGTTGATCGGAGAAGAAAGGATATTAAGTTTGAGGTCGGTGATCAAGTTATTCTGAAAGTATCCTCATAGAAGAAAGTCATGATATTTGGGCGCAAGCGTAAGTTGAGTCCGAGATTCATTGGGTCGTACCGTATCGTGAAGAGAGTTGGGCCAGTTGCCTATCAGCTTGAGTTACCTCCTCAGCTCAGTCGTATACATAATGTCTTTCATGTGTCCATGTTGAGGCAATACCATCAAGATCCTAGTCACGTCATTCAGGTTCATGATGTAAAGTTGAAGTCAGACTTGTCCTATGAGGAGGAACCAAATCAGATCTTAGATTTTGATGAGAGAGTTTTGAGGAACCGACACATTCCAATGGTAAAGGTACAGTGGAGAAATTATAGCCCTGTAGAGGCTACTTGGGAGATCGAAGGATCTATGAGAAAGCAGTTTCCGCATATTTTTGATTCAGGTAAATTTCGAGGTTGGAATTTCTTTTAAGGAGGGGAGAGTTGTAACACTAAAAAAATAAAGGTAGCTGGTTGTGGGAATTTAACCCACAACATAAGGTAGCCAAATCCATGACCTAGCCGCTAAGCTAGACATCTCTTAGTGTCTAAGGTCCCCAATTATTTTCTTGAACCTTTCTTTTTGCGCATGTGATAATTAAATCCTTATCTGACTTTTCACCTACCTAAATTAAATGCCCATTTTCCCCATTTCAAGAACCATCTCCTCCCCAAATATCCCTAGCATTCTTTCATCCGGCCACCCTCAAATTTCAGTCACCGCCACACTTTGAGCTTCACCGCCGGTGTCTCTGTCACCCTCTCATCGGCCTGAGCTCATCCCCTTTAGTCACTCGCTCACCCCCGCCGCCATCGTCGAGATTTGAGGGTTGAAGGTTCAACGAACCCTTACCCCGTTTTTCGTCGATTTTTGTTCGTCGATTCAGTCTCAGTCGGTCGTCCGTCTGAGGTGCTGCTGCCACCACCGTGCTCCCCGCTTCAAGCCGAACAAAACCCAACCGTTTAGCCGTCCGTTTGTAGTCGAGAAGACGTTCGTCGGAGCTACGTAAGTTCTGGTGATCTTTTGGTTTTTCGCAAGGATTCTGGTTGTTTTGTAGTGATTTTCGAGTTGTGCGGGTTGGGTTAAGTGAATAATTGAATCTGCCATTTGTTCAGGTGGAATCGTTCCATTCTGAGCCTCCGGCGACATTCTGGTCACCGTCCGGCGACACTCAGTTTTCCAAGGGTAAGAACCGGTCTGAACCGGCCGGCCCAAGTAGCCCAAACTGAATCGGTCCAACCCAGCCCGAGTCTAACCCGAACTCGACCCAAGACTGTGTCAACTCGCTGAGTCAACTCGCCCGGGTTGACTTGGTGAGTTAACTCACCGAGTCAACTCAGTTGACCTCCTGTTGGTTGCTGACGTCATCATGACTGGCTCCGTTGACTGTTGACCTGCTAACGTCAGCGTTGACTTTAACCAAAAAGTGAAAATTTCTGAAAAAGCCCTATTTTATGTTTTTCGACGTCCTGAATCCGTTTTTGAAGCCTGTTTTGCAAAATTCTAACTTTAAGATCCCCCGAATCTGACCTTAAACCCAAATCATGCATATGTACTTAATTATTTAATTACAATAATAGTAAAACGAATAAGTGACTAAAATAGTGTTATTTATAGAAAGGTACTCGAGACTCGTATAACCACTCTCTAGCTCAGCCTAGATCCTCTCGATCTGCTCACCCTCACGCTCCAGTGAAAATTAGTATGAATCTGAACTCTGTGTATAAGAACAAGTTTAACACTTATTTCACATTATGACCGTTACTCTTTCATGATCTAGGATCTAACCCTATATCCGAACGTACTGAGGCAGGTGTCCGTTAGACCCATCTCTGACCAGCTTTTTGAGGTGTGTTCCATGTGTGCTATATTCTATTGAATGGATTGTATAATGATTACATATTAGTAAACAATCTAACGATTTAATCATGAACAATAATGCTATGTTTGATGAATATTTGAGTTGTTATTGAGATTGCATCACTACGTTAGAAAATGAGATGAAATGATGAACTAAATATATGATGACATTCTTTGCCTACCTGATGTATGTCTGCTCAATCTGTATACTTGGTATGTGATTGCTTGATCTGTGATTGTACTGCCTGACTTTTTGATGAATTTGATAGTATGATATGTTAGCTTGACCTATGATGGTACAATCTGTTTGCAAGATGAATGATGAAAATGTCTGCTCTGCTCAATGGTATGCCCATTTATCTGTTAAAAGCATGAATCTTCCGCTTCTGACACTCTGAATAGAATATGTCTGTCATCTATATTCTGTTACTCATGTCTGGAATCTAAATATTGGTTGTTATCTGGGGTATACTGTTGGGTTATATTATGAAGTCTCTTTCGGTACAGCCCTGATCCATCTGGTAAATCCTTATGGACTCAAGGTCTCCCCTTGAGTAGGTTCCGATGCTTTAGCACGGGTAAATCCTTATGGACCTAAGGCAGCCTCTTAGGTGGCACCTATGCCCATCGGGCCTAGGGTAAGTCCTTATGGATGCAGTTCTGGGGGGACTGCATATTGGTGTAAGGTTGGAGGGTAGTTACTAGTAAACCCTATGTATGCGCTCGAGCATTTGTCTTGAACTGTTATGTTTTCTTATGTTATGATTGATATGTATTCATGCTTGTTTGATCTGCGCTTATTGGAACACACTGAGCTCCCTAGCTCATGCCCCCCTCTTCTCCCCTTTCAGATACTTGTGATAGGCTACCCTTTTGGACCCGACAACTGGATGATCGGCACATTTAGCATTTAATCCGTTGTAATGTTCTTATCTTCCAAACTGTCTGTATTTTGGTGATTTATGCCTATATTTTGATACGACTTATCTTTTGGTTTTTTCCGGATGTTGGCTTTAGTTTATAACTAAACACTTTCTGCTTTCATATCATCTATTTTGTAACCACATGTTACCAAACTACTACTTGCTACTTTGAGATGGATTTGAAAGCAATATTGATAGTTTATAATCGTTCTGAGAATAGTATTGATATATCTTCGTTAACAGGTTTTAAGGTATGGATTGTAAATCTCCCATAGGGTGACTATATTAGTTTTAATATTTTGACTGAGATATTTTACAGGAAGTTTGATTATAGGTTGTGACCGCTCGGAGTTAGGTGAAACGCATAAGCGGGTCCGGGTGGTTACAGGGTTCGACTCCTACTTCTCTATCTACATTTAATTTCTGTATTTATTTTATTATTCGAAAGAAGGAAATTATATTATTCTTGACACGTAAACGACGCGTGTCAAGTGTAATAGAGTCATACAAAAGTAAACCTAGGAGTAAAGATTTTAATGAAAGAGAAGAGGGTAGTCCCATGTTTAGAAATTTTGGGGTTAATTTCTTCCTAACGAATAGTATATAGGGTTCACATACTAACCCGACCTATAGAAAAAAATAATTTTAGGGACCTAATTGTAAAAAATAATTTTAGGAGACTTAATTATAAAAAAATTATAATTCGAAGGACTAAATTGTAAACAAAAATTTAATTTGAAGGACCTAATTATAAAAAAATATATAAAGAATGGGTATTATCATAAATATTTCTAAAATATTTAGGACTAACCCGAATTCACTCTTAAAAACCCAACCCAACTCAAGTTGAACCCGATTTTTTCATTAAAAAATCCTACCCAACCGGGCTGGGTCGGAACCCGACCGAATCGGGTAAAATGCCCATCCCTATTTCCTACTATCCCCATAATTAATGGCCTCAAACAGTTTTTTTCGAGCCTTTCTTTGCCCATCTCATTTGGATTGAAATTTTTCAATGATAGAAAAGGTTACAGTGAATTCCCAATTTCCCCCTGGGGATTGGTTCAATTTTTACCCTTCCTATTTGTTGTTATGTGTTTATTATTTAGGGTTAACAATCATACTTAATGAACTATTAGAAAATTCACTAGATTTTAAAAGGATATATTAGTGTACTAATCATTTTGTATCATTACGTTTGTAATTTGCGCTTTCGCCTCTCTGCCAGTAAAGTGATTGAACCCAAACACATATTTAACCACTAATGTTAATCTCACGGCTATAATAACTAACCTCACGATTACCGTTGTTTCTAATCTTACCACCCAAAAGAATTACAAATCAACTAATAATTTTAGAGAAAATTAATACACATGTCGTGTAAACTTTAGTTTATACGAGTTTTTTAGTTTTAGGGGTTAGGGTTTAAAATTTAAAATTTTAGGTTGCAAGTTTAGAATTTAAAGTTAATATTTAGAATTTAGGGCATATAATTTAAGATTTAGAGTTTTGTTTTTAGGGTTATGGTTATAATTTTAAGATTTAAATTTTATAGTATAAATATACAAATTTATGTGTAATTAATTTCACACAGCATGCGTATCAAAATTTTACCCATAATTTATGTAACCTAATCTTTAAAACCAACATGGCCCCGAACGGCTTTCTCAGCCTTTGCCCATCCCAAATATATTTCTACTCCTATTTTTCTAGGCAGCTAGCCTTTTTCCAATATCATCAATTTATAGAAGGATTAATATCCTATACACTGCCAGTAGAAAATAAAGTTTCCACAAACGGGTTTATTTAGGGTTTTAGGGGTTTAGTTTAGGGTTTAAAGGTTAGGGGTTTAGGTTATATGATTTAGAATTTAGGATTTATGGCTATAATTTAGGGGTTGGGGTTAGATTTCTAGGGTTTTAAGGTTAGAATTTTAGGATTTAAATTTAGGCTTGAAAATAGGCATGCTTGTGTAAACTTTTTTTACACCGGCAGTGTATCAAATATTAATCCTTTATAGAAACCTTGAATTTATTTATATTGGAAGTTGTAGCGGTGTACGTTAGGATTCAATTCCATTATTTTGATGGACGGGAATACTCAGTAGGTGCTATTATTAATGCCCACACTTAAAATTAGGTTTAGGATTTATGGTTAGGATTTAGAAAATTTAAGGAATGATGTATTTTTAAGGTATAGGGTTTAGGATTTAGAATTTAAGGTTATGGCTTGAAATTTAATTTTTTTAGTATTTTTAATGTTGAGGCATATATAGGGCACCGAAAAAAACAAACAATTTTTATTTTATTTTAATACATTTGTGTTGTTCTTCAAACGAATGCATATAATGAGACATACACCAATTCTTTCTTTTTTTTTTTACAAAATTTGAATAATCAAAACTAATCATTAACAAACTAAAGCCTTTTTTTCTTAAATAAAAATGTATTACGTTCGTAAAATAAATGTCGGAATTTAAACTCATATAAGATCAATTTATCTTTAGCTATTCGGTCAATTAGTGGATTAATCTCAACAAACTAATTACTTTAAACTAAAATTAACATGTAAATAAACCAAAATTTTCTTTCGGATAGGAACTCTTGCTTAAGCTATTCTCTTTAAGAGGCATAAAGATCAATGATGCAAAAATCAAACTTTTACAAGTGTTATTTTGTGTTTGCCAATTTTCTCATTTTTCTGCTACGAAAAATCGATATAACACTCTAGGAGCATGCCACTACCCATGAAATTGTACCTCATTATCACTTTGGTACGTAGAGAATTTTCTTGTTCAGTTTGACCCTTAAACTTTACAACTGTAATTTACATTACCAAACTTATTATTCTGTTAGGAAAAATTTATAAATTCATATGACACCCTAGGAACACGTAATGTGGCACATAATATATGTTAAATTTGAACGTTTCTGAGAAAAATCATAAAAAACTTTAAGAAAACATTTGGAAAAAATCTATTTTAAGAATTGAGAGATTTTTTTTTATATTTTTTTATTACAAATTTTCTTTATTTTTCTGAATTTAATATATATTATATAACATGTTTCTAGAGTGTTATATGATAATTTTTACAACAGAAAATAACTAAAATAATATATAACATGTTTCTAGAGTGTTATATGATATATATATCAAGTTTGGAGGCCAAACTCTCACAAGGTTAACGTTAAATTTTTACAACATATGGACTAAGTTATGTGATGTGAATTTGAGATGTGAAATTGATAAATATGATCCCGGTTATCATGGTATTAGGATTGATTTTAGGGATGTAAAAACTTGACCCGACTTACAAAATTTTGGAATCGACTTGAGTCAGAACTGCTTGTGACTCGAGATGGTGGTGATCCAAAATCGATTTGAGTATGAACTGGTGTTGACATTAACCCGAATTGGACCTGAAAATTTTGGATCTGAACCCAACCTGAACCAAAATTTCAAATATATCGGGGACTTGCCAACGAAAAATAATATTATTTTGTGCTATGTGAACTAAACTCGACTTGAACCCGAACTCAACCTGATAATATGATAACTGAACACGAACTCAACTTGATTGAATCTGAACCTGAGATTAATCAGGTCGAGTTTAGGGTTCAGCTCGTTCTCAGGTAAACACCAGTTCGGGTTCAGGTCGAGTTAGACCTAAGAACGACCTAAACCCGAACTCAACCTGATAATGTGATGACCGAATCGACCTGCATCCAACCTGATATGAACTCGAACCCGAGATTAGCCTGGTAAATAACTGATATTACCCGACCTGTTATCAACCTGACCTATTATGAATCTAATCTGTAATTGACTCAACATGTAAATGATTCGACCTGTTATTGAACTAATATGATATTTACCCGACTTGGTATTTATCTGACTTGTTATAACTAATAAGTTACAATTGATGAAGTTGTGAGATTATGAATTTATTATATTACAATGTGACAAAAATATATTTTCACAATTTAAGGTACATGCTTAACTATGATCATTAAATTAGTATGTTTATTTTTATATTTATAAATTATAGTATAAAAGTTTTATTAAATATCTAAATGTTGTCAACATGATTCCGTATGGTTTATGATTTATGGTTTAGTTTAGTGTTACTAGTTTATGATAAGGTTTATGGTTTAGTTTAGTGTTTAGTTTAGGGTTATTGGTTTATGTGATTAATTTAGATTCCTTAAGGTTTAGGGTTTAATATCAATGATTTATGGTTTAGCTTATGATTATTGGTTTATGAGATTAATTTCGATTCCTTAAGATTTATGGTTTTGGGTTTAGTATATATTAATGGTTTATGGTTTAGCTTAGGGTTATTGATTTACGAGATTAATTCTGTTTTAACTTGTTCACTTATGCATTTGAATTTGATTAAATATTTAAATCAAAGCTTCATGTGTACAATTGAACTAAATTACAGTTTCAACTTTCATGTGTACAATTACATGTTTACATCCAAATCAAAGCTTAGGGTTTAGGCCTTTGTGTTAATGGTTTAAGGTTTATGGTGTAGTTTAAAATTATTGGTTTATGAGATTAATTTCCATGGCTTAGGTTTATGGTTTAGGATTTAGTGTTTAATATTAATGGTTTATGGTTTATAGTGTAGTTTAGGGTTATTGATTTATGGCATTAATTTGTATGGTTTAAGGTTTAGGGTTTGACTTGTGTATGAGATTATTTTCAAGTGTTATAGAGTCTATAATCTATATATAATATATCATATGTGATGATATTATTATCAATTATTAATACAGTCTATAGTATATGCCTCTATGGTTTATAGACTATATTGATATGTGTAACGTGAATATGTCTCATACGTGTTACGTGATTATACTTTTTTAGGGATTATAGCCTATAGGTTTATGTGATTAGTTTAGGGCTTAGGGATGAAATTTAGGGTTTATGAGTTTGGTGTTCAATTAATTCCCTACAAATCTGTATTTAAACTGAAATTGATCTTTATTTATTTTTAAATTGTGTAAATTAGTCCAATATTTTTAATATGATGATATATTTTTCATTTAAGTCCCTAAAAATGTACTTTTAATTGAAATTGACTCATATTAATTTGTAATTTTTATAATTTAGTCTAATAAAGTAAAGATGGTGTTGTTTTTGTTCATTTTACTCCATAAAATTATATTTTATCCAAAACTGAACCATATTTATTTCTAATTTTTATAATTTAGTCCAAAACCCTATAATTTTGTAATTAATTCCAAACCATATAAATCATAAGTCCCTATAAGAATTCTAATACTAAAGCTCGAATTTCAATTATAACCTAAATTGGGACTCAATTGAATTAAATTAAAAGCTAAAAGTAAAAATTCGGGACTTAAATAAAAAAACATCTAAAGTTATGACCAAAAGATGAATTTCCCCTAACCTAAACAAGCGAGTTCTTTCCCTCCAAAATTTCAAATGGAATCATTTTTAAATTTCATCCAATAATTAATTGCCCATTTGGCATTTGCCACATAATTTTTTACTTAATGATTAATTACCCTTTAGGTCCTCACTTGTTTAATTTTTTTCATTTTTGTCTTAACATTTACTTTTAATTTTGAGTTTAATCCAATTTAGTCACAATTATGTATATATATTAAATTGTAATATATTTCGGTATCCTAAGAGATATTTTGGCTCATATTAATCCCTACAAATTTGTTTTTATCCTAAATTTACCCACAATTATCATACCGAAGTCTATTTGTACACGGTAAGACCTGACTTTTCTTCAACCGAAACCGATATTATCATGCCTGAATTTTATCAGTCAACGACGTGACCTGACCTGAAGTCCATCCGAACCTGAATTAACCCGTTAATTAACTGATTCAAACCCGAACTGTTTTGGCCTAAACCGAAACTTACCCGACCTAAAATTAACCCGACCCGACCCGAACCTGAACTCAATCTAATTTGAAATCAACTTAAAAATGATCGAAATCTGAGTTGAACCAGACCCAAACTGACCCGAGTCGAATTATTAAATTAACTTGACATAACCCGTATCCGATTTAACTTGACATGACGTGACTTAAAACCCAAACGATTACTTAATTTTACATCCCTAATTGATTTTGCGCTTATGGTACGGGTTTATGTGTGCCACAAGTCCCTACGGGCGATGATGTGAAATTGTGCTTGGTGTTGCCTTTGGGCGTTGTGTGGCCAATGGCCAAATTTGTATGGCCCGATATCCGGTGTTGTGGCTCTATTTATTCGTCTAAGTTTAGGTAACCACATGACGAACAAAATTAGATTATGTACGAACACTAATAATCATCTGAAAAGAAATGTGATTTGGATATTATAACTTGCATGATATATGAAGCATGGCAATGTGCTTGTATCTCTGGCTTACTAAATCCAAAAATAATATTTGGATCACTCACATCATCAATTTATAATATTTTGGTCACCGAGATGTTACAGGTCATTAATTTAATGAAGCTCTCAAAGGCACCCTAAAGGTAAAAGGATTAGAAATGTATGAGTTCCTAAGGAACTAGTAGTTTATAATAATATTAATGCTATTGCTTCTTGGGTTCCCAAGAGAACCAAGTATTTGAGAGCTAACTCACATAGACCCAAAATAACTTGGGTACCAAAAATCAAGAACTAATTTTTATTTGTATGGGGGCATTGCTACAAGGTCAAAGCTTCAAGTCAAAACAAAGTTAAGAATTTGTTGTAGTCAAATAGAACAATATATAACTGCGCGGTGTATTGCAAATGTGGAACTTTGCAAAGATAGAAATAGCTACGTTTTCTCTGATGCAATCAACCCTATTGAGAGTATGCATTTCCTATGGGCAAGACGTTTGTTAAATGATTCAACAGTTTTTTATCTTATCAATTTGATTTCAACAGTTTCCTATGGGCAAGACGTTTGTTAAATGATTTAACTGATACAATATTAAGTTTAAGCATGCAACTAATGTTTTCTCAAAAAAAAATTTGCTTGTCAATGTCTGACTTTATTGATAAAGAAATCATACATGATCACGATAGTCCTCAATTATAAAATAACAGAATAAATTTTTAATATGATATTCTCATTCTTTTATTTTTCGAATTAAAAGAAAATGCTTTATTCAATAATAGAGACTCAGACTCTCTACAAACTGATTTCTCGTATAAAGCGATTTTGGATGTAACATTCTTAAAGCTTACATAATCTCAGCCTCAATTTGATTCGTATCAAAGAAACCACAATTTTAATGGATTCTTTCTTCCGTACCATATTAATGAATTAAAATACAGTTTTAATGTGATAGACTAATAGAAAAGTGAACCCAATTTTTATAAAAGAACGTAGAGTAGGTCATCCGTTTAGGTTTATTTTTCCCCCTAATATGACGAATAGTATATAGGGTTCATATTCTAGTTTTGGAATTGGGATTGGTTCACATCAACTTTCTTACAAGTCCTCATAATTAATTGTCTCAAACAGCTTTTTTCGAGCCTTTGCCCATTGCACTGACAGTGCGTTGGAATCTTTTCAAAATTTTCCCATCTCATTAGAGCTCTAATAACATGCTTGTAACCCCTTGACTCGGTATAACCAATTCACCGACTCGAACGAGTTATACGAAGAATATTAAAATAAATCGGTAAAAATTTACCTCAATAAATGACCCTTAAGGTGCTCTTAACGAACCTTAAGGTGATCATGCCCACATCGGGTAAAGATACGACTCGAACGAGGTCAATTGAATATTCGATTAATTTGGATTCCTTTAGGTCTAGGGTTTTGTATTAATGGTTTAGTTTAATGTTATTGGTTCATGATAAGGTTTATGGTTTAGTTTAGTGTTTAGTTTAAGGTTATTGGTTTATGTGATTAATTTGGATTCCTTAAGGTCTAAGGTTTAGTATTAATGGTTTATGGTTTAGCTTATGATTATTGGTTTATGAGATTAATTTCGATTCCTTAAGATTTATGGTTTTGGGTTTAGTATTAATGGTTTATGGTTTAGCTTAGGGTTATTGATTTATGAGATTAATTCTGTTTCAACTTGCAAATTTATGCATTTAAATTTGATTAAATATTTAAATCAAAGATTTATGTGTATAATTGAACTAAATTAATGTTGCATTTTAGTCCTAATATTCACTTTTAAATTTTAGTTTAATTCAATTTAGTCACAAGTATCCCCACGGTTTGGACTTCGGATATAACAATCCCCTCTCCAGGGTGATATTTAGTCCTTAAAAATTTACTTTTAGCCGAAATTGACCCCTATTTATTTCTAGTTTTTGTAATTTAGTCTAATAATTTCAATATGTTGCTATTTTTGTTCATTTTAGTTCCTAAGAATTAATTTTTAGCCGAAATTGATCCCTATTTATTTCTATGGTGAAATTGTGAAATTGGTCACTAGACTCTCAAACTTTTCACTTTCAAATTGTCAAATTAGTCCCTAATTTCAGTTTTATGCTATATTTTATGGTAAAATTGTGAAATTGGTCACTTGACTCAATTTTTTCTACTTTCAAATTGTAAAATTGGTCTCTAATTTCAGTTTTAGGCTATATTTTATGGTGAAATCGATCCCTAATTTTGGTTTATGACTTAGGGATTAGGCCCTTGTGTTAATAGTTTAGGGTTTATGGTGTAGTTTAAGATTATTGGTTTATGAGATTAATTTTCATGGCTCAGGTTTATGGTTTATGATTTAGTGTTTAGTATTAATGGTTTAGGGTTTATAGGGTAGTTTAGGGTTATTGATTTATGGTATTAATTTGAATGGTTTAAGGTTTAGGGTTTAGCTTAGTGTATGAGATTATTTTCAAGTGTTATATAGTCTATAGTCTATATATAATATATGATATCTGATTATCAATTATTACTATAGTCTATACTATATGCATCTATGGTCTATAGTCTATATTGATATGTTTAACGTGAATACGTCTATAGCCTATAGGTTTATGTGATTAGTTTAGGGCTTAGGGATGAAATTTAGGGTTTAGGAGTTTAATGTTCAATTAATTCCCTACAAATCTGTATTAAAACTGAAATTGATCTTTATTAATTTTTAAATTGTGTAAATTAGTCCAATATTTTTAATATGATGATATATTTTTCATTTAAGTCCCTAAAAATGTACTTTTAACTAAAATTGACCCATATTAATTTCTAATTTTTATAATTTAGTCTAATAAAGTAAAGATGGTGTTGTTTTTGTTCATTTTACTCCATAAAATTATATTCTATCCAAGATTGAACTATATTTATTTCTAATTTTTATAATTTAGTCCAAACCCTATAATTTTATAATTAATTCCAAACGATATAAATCATAAGTCCCTATAAGAATTCTAAAACTAAAGCTCGAATTTCAATTATAACCTAAATTGAGACTCAATTGAATTAAATTAAAAGCTAAAAGTAAAAATGTGGGACTTAAATAAAAAAACATCTAAAGTTATAATGACTAAAAATGAATTTCCCCTAACCTAAAAGAACAAGCGAGTTCTTTCCCTCCAAAAATCTAAATGGAATCATTTTTAAATTTGATCCAATAATTAATTGCCGATTTGGCATTTGCCACCTAATTTTTTGCTTAATGATTAATTACCCTTTAGGTCCTCACTTGTTTAGAATTTTTCATTTTAGTCTAAACATTTACTTTTAAATTTAAGTTTAATTCAATTTAATCACAATTATATATATATATATATATTAAATTGTAACATATTTCGGTATTCTAAGGGATATTATGGTTCATATTAATCCCTAAAAATTTATTTTTATCCTAAATTTACCCACAATTACCACACCGAAGTCTATTTGTACACGGTAAGACCCGGCTTGAACTTCAGCCGAAACCGATATTATCCTACCTGAATTTTATCTGTCAACGACGTGACCCGACCTAAAGTCCATCCAAACCTGAATTAACCCGTTAATTAACTGATTCAAACCCGAACCGTTTTGGCCTAAACCGAAACTTACCCGACCTGAAATTAACTCGACCTGAACCCGAACTTAATCTAATTTGAAATCAACCTGAAAATGACCCGAATATGAGTCGAACCAAACCCGAGCTAATCCGAATCAAACCATTAAATTAACTTGACATAACACATATCTGATTTGACTTGACATGACCTGAAACCCAAACGATTACCTGATTTTACATCCCTAATTGATTTAGCGCTTATGATACGGGTTTATGTGTGCCACAAGTCCCTACGGGCGATGATGTGAAATTGTGCTTGGTGTTGCCTTTGGGCGTTGTGTGGCCAATGGCCAAATTTGTATGTCCCGATATCCGGTGTTGTTGATCTATTTATTCGTCTAAGCTTAGGTAACCACATGACAAACAAAATTAGATTATGTATGAACACTAATAATCATCTGAAAAGAAATGTGATTTGGATATTATAACTTGCATGATATATGAAGCATGGCAATGTGCTTGTATCTCTGGCTTACTAAATTCAAAAATAATATTTGGATCACTCACGTCATCAATTTATAATATTTTGGTCATTGAGATGTTACATGTCATTAATTTAATGAAGTGACACATTTGTAAAAGAGGTTATTTTTTTATTTGACCCTTGAACTTTAGGTAACATATTAATTTGAACTCTAAACTTTAAATAAAATATCAATTTGACCCTAACTTTAGATAATTATCAATTTAACCCATGAATCCTACCAAAGCCCCCACCATCGCCCACCGCTTACCATCGTCGTTGATGACCGTTGGACCCATCATTTACAGTTCAATCATTTTGGCCTACTGAATGTAAATTTGTTGTCCGTTTTATCGAAAAATACCTCAAACTCCACAAATCTAACCTAAAACTCTTGACTTCCATTAAAATTAAACCATAATAATAATTTTGTTCGTTCAAACTTCACACTCGAAATTGTTGGATTTTATTTTGATTTTAGTATCAGAATTGCTGAAGGTGATACAATAGGAAGGCATGACGTCCGTACGGTTTTATAGAAAATGTAAAATTGTCATTTAAATACAAATCGAGTTATTAGTGACGACAAATGACATCTTGAAAAGTTTGTCACTATATATTTAGTGTTCAAATTGAATACTTTTAGTGATATTTTTTTACTGTCACTAAAGGTGCATTTCCTTGTAGTGATTGGTTAGTTAACTCAGTAAATAGAAAAAATAGGAATTGTCATTCATTCTTATTGATTAATGATTTTTTAAGTAACTTAATGAAAGGATTATCTGTTAAAACTGAAGCTTGAAACATTTAACACTCAATGAAAGCAAGTAACCTAAAGTTAATTACAAAACTGTGAATCTAAGTAATCAAAACTGAAAGGGCCAATACTCTGTATAAATACTGATTAAGTTTTCACTTTTGGATTTAAAGAAACAACATGAATGCGATGAATTGCATTCTCAATTTGTTTCTGTTTCTTCAAATAGTTTCATTAGGCTCCGCGGATGTCGTTGCGGTACCGCCGTTTAACATTAGTAAAGCATCGATATTGAAATATTTGTCATTAGACAACATCACCTTTGATCTTCCAGCTTTGTATGTATTTGGAGACAATTTTGTTGATGCTGGGAATAATAACTATCTCCATATCCCTGAGATTCAAAGCAATTATTCTCCGTATGGGATAGATTTTGGCGAAAAACCCACCGGTCGCTACACCAATGGCAGAACTGTTGCGGACTTCATTGGTACGAAATCAATCACCCCCACAATAACACTCTCATGTAAAAATGTTAATACCTTTATTTTACTGTGCAGCCCAATTTGCCGGCTTGCCGTTCCCACCTCCGGTGCTAAGCTTGTCTAAACAAGATAAGAGAGTTCCTCAAACCGGTTTAAATTATGCTTCCGGTTACACCGGCATCTATGAAATCTATGAAAATCAATACGTAAGGCTAAGATGTCTTTGCTTAACTTGTTTACCTACATAATGTTAATGTTTCCTGGACGTAATTGCATAATGTTAATGTTTATTTCGATTTATATTAGTTGTAATAAGAATTTGCATTCTCCAGGACCCAATGCTGGCCTTGAGAGCGCAAGTAGAATTGTTTAACAAGACAACAGAAAAGTTACAACGTCAATTTGGAAGCAAGCAAAGTTTTTCCAACTACATGTCTGAATCTTTGTTCTTTATTAACGCAATTTCCTTCGACTTGGATGAAGCGTGGGGGGGACTGGATTATGTCTATGGTGATTACTATTATTCTCAACTTATTCTAAAAGACTTCTCCAGTCATCTACAGGTAATGAAGGGAAGAGAAATGCTAATGAGTAATGACTCCAAATTAAGAATCCATTAACCGTCTAATTGTTGTTTTATTTTGTAGGCATTATATGGACTTGGTGCACGTAAAATTGTAGTGAATAATGCTCTTCCAATAGGATGTCAACCGCATCTAAACAAAGGTGGCGATTGCTACATAGGAGGCAATGAAAGGGCACTATTCTTTAACCCAATGCTGTCTAATTTTACAAAAGACTTACGCTCCAAACTTCCAGGATTACAGCTTGTTCTTATAGATCTATATAAGATTTTTGATGACGTATTTAAATCGCCTGCATCATATGGTCAGTATTATTTAATAGTATTTAATTTCATTTCAAAAATTGATATCTTTTGTTTCTCAATTCACAATATTTATATTTGCAGGGTTTACAAATGTAAAGAGCCCTTGTTGTAGTACAGCAGATCTAAATGACCAGTGTATTCCAAATGCGGAACTGTGCAATGATAGAAGCAGTTACGTTTTCTTTGATGGAATCAACCCTACTGAGAGTATGCATTTCATATGGGCAAGACGTTTGTTAAAAGATTCATCAGTTTCTTATCCTATCAACTTGATTCAACTGATACAATCAATTGATGTTGTCTCAATTATAAAATAACATAGTAAATTCTTAGAATGATATGCCCCTTCTTTTATTTTTCGAATTAAAATGAAATGTTTTATTCAATAATAATAAATTGCATATTGAATAACACAACCTTATGCTTGTGGGAAGGCTTATCCAAGTAATAGAAGTGATTACCGGATAGTGGAAGTGCTAGTGTCATTGCTTTTTTAATTATATTACTTCTCTCTATGATTTTGAGACTGTCATCCAAGGTTAAACGAAATGGTTAAAATATTTTTTTCAGCGTCTGATTGGAGTAAAATAAATTCAGTCCATATAAATAATTTTACTGTCAACAGAAAAAGACTTGTTTGTTATGAATATTTATATATGTGGATGTCTATCATGATTAGAACTTTATCGCAGTTTGATTGATTTATTTATTATTAGGAATATTATCTCTATTAATTAGAGTTTAATGCATTATGTACTTCTTATGCCTATAAATAGATGAATCATTGAAGGCATTGGATACACAAGTTTATATTTGATAATAATACAAATCTCCCTCTTTCTCTCATATCTTTGTTCTTCCATTCTTGTTCTTTGTTATTTTATTCACAACACGTTATCAGCACGATACTCTGACCAACTGAAGTCCTCGCAATTCGAATCCCAAAAGAATTAATTTTAGGGTGAATCAAAGATAAGCTCTTTTTCTTATTTTTTTTGTTTAATAATTACCTTTCTCACGATCTTTTAGTTTTATTATTATTTTTGGAATTAGCGTAACCACATAGTGGCGGTAATTTCACTAAAATAATACTTTTATCATTATTATTCACTAATTGCTTTTCTCATATTTTTTTAAAGAAAAAAGGGAGCTAATGAGTGCAATCCATCGTCAAATTCATTAGAGAATCGTGATTACCCTCTCATCAAAGAGCACAATCATCCTCATTGCACCGCTCTCTGCATTATTCGGCAATCAAACCTGAATTTGTACCTGGCTCTTCATAGTATAGTGGAAAACATGACGATCTAGTAATTTCACCTATTACTTAATTTGTGAGGTAATTGTTTGGTATATTTTTCAATATGTTATCTATTATATTGATGAGAATTGATACTTATTCACGATTATTATAATTATGAGATTTGATGTTTTTTAACCATGTTTTGAGTTTTACATGGATTTAAATGGCTTGGAAATAGACATGACATTATGAGAAGCTGCCTTGGTTCATTTGCTACGTCCTAGTTGTTTTCGAGACAAAAATCAATATCGTTAAACTCTATTTTTATTTTTATCCTTTAAAATACAGATTTAAAGTGCGATAAATCATGATGCTTTTGAATTTACAAGAAGATTATTATAAAGTCTATATTTTCTCGAAAGCAATATTTCTTCTTCGTCGAAAAACTCGACCATAGACTTCTCCCATTTCGAGTTACGAAAATTTGTCTTGATCCAAAAAGTTTTATGGGAGGCATTCCCTGAAGTGAATGCAAAGCATGATGTTTATTCCATGCGATTATCAATGATGGGGCATTTCCTGAAGTGAATGCAAGCATGATGTTTATTCCATGCGATTATCAATGATGGGGCATTCCCTGAAGTAAATGCAAACATGATGTTTATTCCATGCGATTTGATGAGTTCTCAAATATGACATATTTCATTTGTTATTTTTCTAGCTATTGGGACTTCTTGCTGCTTAATACATGTTGTTTTTGTTATATTTTGTACAGGAACCCAATTCTGGAAATAGCAGTGAAAATGGGACATTTCTGCAGTTTTTATTATAATCCTGTCATTACTGGCATCATGGGCACGACACCGGGCACGACGCGTCTGACGTGGCAGTGACGTGGCAATGACGTGGCGACTTCTAGAAGCTTCTGGAACGTTCTGAGAGAGCTTATCAGCTTATCCGATTAGATTTCTTGCATTTAAATTTCAAAACATTTGAATTATTTATCTTTTGTTTATTATTTTAAATTATCTCATCACTTTATCTTTGTAAATCTAAGCCTATAAATACCACCCTTGGTAAAGGCTTAGATCATCATTCATTTTAGTTTTCATCTTCTAGCTTGAAACATTTTTAGTTTTAATAAAAGTTCTTTTACTTTATTTTCTTGTTTTATTTTTATGCTATTTAATTATTTTCCAAAAACCAAGTTAAGTATGATAATTAATATCATGCTTAACTAAATTTCTTGAGCCAAGAGCTAGCCAAATCAATTCTAATCGTGAGAATTGAACATTGCCTAAATTCTTTCGGGAATACATTTTTATCTTTCTGTTTAGATAGTTTGGCAATCGGCCTTACTAAAGTTTTTAATCGTTTTTCAAATCAAAAAGAGCTCGTTGATATGGAATCGTTTAAAGACATAGTTGGGAGGAAGGATCGGTCTGTGGCAATTTCGACTTCCTGTGAACACTCTTAGCGGCGGTCCGCTAAGGAAAGATAAAATCAGAAGCGATTCTTTTTAAGACAATTTCTGAGTCGGGCTTTTCCTGGTTTCAAAACTAAACACTTTAACGGCGATAGACGTGGCTAATTTGTTTAAGAATCAACCTTCGAAGATAGTCTTGGGAGGATTGGTTACTCGAGAGAGAAGCAAGTTGCGACGGGTTGGGCCTCGCAGACTGTAACCGACATGATCCCCGAAGTAAAAATCTATTTCAATGATCGAAGGAATTGACAAGGCTAGCTCGAGGCTAATTTGCACATTTGATTTTTCTTATTATTTTTAATTCTAGCATTTTATTTTTATTACTTCACCACAAATCATATCACCCCCTTCTTTTATTTCTTTGCTTTTTCAGATATTCCTGGGATTTCGGATTCAACAAATTCAAGTCAACAATTCCAGCTAATCTCCCTGCGGATCGACCCTCTTTCCCTATACTTATTCAATTTCTTTATTTATTTACTTTGAAAGAGGACTAATTTATATTTATTTTGACCGGTTAACGACGACTTGTCAAAATTGGCGCCGTTGCCGGGGAGATTTATTTTTGGCAATTTTTGACTGATTTTTGTTTTATTTTATGACCAGGAAGAATCCGGGTACTTTGGCTCCATATAACCCGGAAATCGAAGCAAGCGCTCGTAGAACTCACGGCGAAACCCTTCGACGAAAGAAACAACAAAGCACACGACAACCCGAACAAGAATCCACCTCCGAATCTACACCAATCGAAGAACCTACACAGGAACCAGAACCGATGGCGGAACAAACGATTCGAGAGCTGAACGCAGCCCCTACTGTGCAACAACCCCTTTGTATCGCTTTTCCTCACGATGATACCCCATTCCAACTCAAAACGAGCCTGATTCACCTATTACCCACCTTTAATGGCCTCCCTACTGAAAGCCCACATAAACACCTTGCCGAATTTCACATGGTGTGTAGCAGCATGAAACCGCAAGGAGTTTTAGAGGATCAGATAAAACTAAGGGCATTTCCTTTTTCTTTAGCTGGAATGGCTAAAGAATGGTTATTTTATTTACCTCCGAATTTTATTAATACATGGGCTAATCTTTCTCGTGTTTTCCTTGAAAGGTATTTCCCTGCGGCAAAAGCGACAGAAATTAGGCGAAACATATTGAGTATCCAACAAATGCATGATGAATCCCTACATGAATATTGGGAAAGATTCAAGAAGCTGTGCGCAAGCTGTCCGCAACATGGCTTATCCGAACAAACACTCCTTCAATACCTATACGAAGGAATGTTACCAATGGACAAAAAGATGGTAGATGCAGCAAGCGGTGGCGCGCTCGTTAACATGACTCCTACTGCAGCGAGAACATTAATCTCCACAATGGCTGCAAACTCGCAGCAATTTGGTTCTACAAGTGAACCCAGTCGACGGGTTCACGCAGTAAGTACAATTTCATTGGAGAATAAAATTGATAATTTGACTAATATTGTGTATTCTCTTGTTTCAGGGGAGATAAAAGCTGCTAAGGTATGCGGAATATGCACTATGCCAGATCACGCAACCGACTTATGCCCATTATTGCGAGATACGTCTGGTGCCCAAGTTAACGCCATTCACAACTTTCCCGGACCTCCCCAAAGACCCTATAACCCACATAGCAATACCTTCAATCCTGGTTGGAGAGATCACCCAAACTTGAGCTACGGTAATCAGAACCCAAATTACCAACCTAGGCAGCAACCTCCCTACCAAAACCAAGCACCCCAAAAATCCTCGCTTGAGTCTATTGTTGAGAGATTGGCAGTTTCACAGGAAAAATTCCAAACCCAAACACAATCCCACCTCCAAAAATTTGACAAACAAATAAGCCAACTAGCTCAAGCCGTTAGCCGCATAGAATCCCATGGAAAGTTACCATCCCAAACCGAAACCAACCCAAGGGAAAACGTTAGTGCAATCACTCTGCGTAGTGGAACTGTGATAACGCCTGAACCGCTCAAGCAAACCGAGCAAAAATCCGACGAGCAAGGCAGCTCTTCGAAGGACCAGAACGAAAAGTCTCCACCCACTGCAGGTAACTCTAAATCCAATATTTCTGTTTCTACTTACGAACTTGTTCCTCCTTTTCCAGGTAGATTGGCGAAACGAGATAAAAAGGAGGAAGAGAAGGAAATTTTGGATGTATTCAAAAAAGTGGAAATCAACATTCCACTTCTTGATGTTATTCGAAAAGTGCCCAAATATGCAAGGTTCCTGAAGGACTTATGCACAAACCGAAGGCGACTATCCGGAAATGAAAAGGTTAACCTTGGTGAAAATATTTCAGCCATCTTTCAAAAGCCGTTGCCGCCAAAGTACAAGGACCAAGGTATGTTTGTGGTTCCTTGTAAAATTGGGAATGTTGGGATAAAAAGGGCGATGTGCGATTTAGGCGCATCTATCAACGTCATGCCGTTAAGCGTTTACAACAAAATTTCGACTGAACCATTGAAAGAAACGCGAGTGACGGTTCAATTAGCTGATCGATCAGTCATCTACCCCGAGGGAGTTCTAGAAAACGTGTTGGTACAGGTAAAAAATCTTATTTTTCCCGCTGATTTTTACATTATTGACATGGAAAATGATCGCAGCAATAACGGATCCGAAATCTTGCTTGGCCGACCTTTCCTATCAACCGCGCATACAAAGATTGATGTCCGCGACGACATCTTAACTATGGAATTTGATGGGGAAGTAATTAAATTTGATATGTATAAAGCTATGAAGTATCCTGATTCGGTCGCAAGTTTAAATTTCGTTGATATTATAGATCCGTTAGCTTATGATTTGATCGAAACTGATTTGTGTTATGACTTTTGTAGGGAATCCGCAGATCTCGACGATAAAAACAAAGGCGAAATCATTTCAAATCTTTCTTCCCTTTCTGATTTTCGATTAATTCCAATTCGAACTAAACATTTTCCATCAATTTTGCAGGAACCAAAGCCAAGGTTGGAATGGTTTGATTATATATTTTTAGGCGACAACCAAACTTTGCCAAACACCACCTTGAGTAAGTTGTCGTCTTGGGAAGGAGGTAGAAGCTTAGCTGTTGTTTTGCGCACAAATAAAAAGATGGAGGAAGGTGTTAAAACGACAAGGGATGGACGTCACCGTTTATTTGAAGAACTTGCTTTTGAAGAACAAAAAATTTAGCAAAGGTCGTTGAGCTAAACGACGTTAAACAAAGCGCTAAATGGGAGGCAACCCATTAGTTTATTTTTTCGTCAATTTTTACTTCTTTTTTTATTTAATTTATGCTTCTTTATTTTTCATTTTCTTTCGTTGCCTTAATAAATTTTCTTTTTCATCTGCAGGACTTCTTTTCGCACAGCAAGCCAAGCCACGCTTCTAACCCTTCACAGCAGCACATTTCGACCCTAAGCATTGGAGTGCACCGTTTCATTAAACAGTGCACATTAGCATAGCCCAAAGAAGCCGGCACATCTTAGCCCATCCCCTTTCCCCTTGGCATATCACCCCGATTTTCCTTTTTTCCCCTCTCCCTTTCTTTCATTCCCGCAAACTACCAAACCCTAGATAACTCACCAGCCGATTCACTCAGCCGCAATCCACCATGCCTCGCACGCGACAGCAGGCTCGCCAGCTTCCCCAAGAACCGCCGTTGGTCATCGGTGGCGTCTTGCATCGCCACAATTTATGGCGATCAACAGCGATTCCAAATTGACTTCCGCACCCTCTCCACGCCGCGATGGTCGACGACGGCAAGCCCCCAATTCCTCGAACGAGATTCCTCCTCCCTACCGTGGTGGCCGACGACCAGCAACCATTCGACGGGTGCCAACAAAAATGCTGAACCACCCTTCGCTGCACCTTCTTTCGCACATCCGACAGTCCATTCAAAGCCCTCTACCGCCGCTGATCCGAGCCACTCATAGTGCACCATTCCCATCGACTCAATTTCATCACTCACGGGGAGTATCTTTTGCCCTTATTATCTTTTTATTTCCTTAATTTTTATGAATTGGGGCAATTCACTTAAGTGAGGGGGAGGGTGATAAATTACCACTTGTCTGCTTGTTTGATTATATGTTTGACTCTGATTAAACTTGAGATGAATTTTTTCTTTCCATTACTTGTTACCTAGCATGTTATACTTGTTCTAGTGCTTAGGAGTGATTGAATTGGAGCATTTTGATAATCAAATGATATGGGTAATCTGCAGCTTGACATCTCTTTTAATTTCTCTTGATTGTGTTAATTAAAATTCTCGCCTAGCTTAATCAAATTAGCCCAATTTTGGTAAAGATTTGAGCCTTGAGCATGCATTCTTCATATTATGCTCGTTTCCTTGCTTGAGAGTGTCATCTTGAACTTAGGAATCTATAACTTGTGGCTTGCTTACAATTTGAGACTACACTAAGAACGAGGTGCTTTAAAATGATTCAGGCATTAGGCTTTAAACCTCTTCCTTCCCTTTCATTTTAATTTACCCTTTCTCATCGCCTAGTGAGCCTTTGTTAGCCTTACACCCCATTTCCTTGGCTTAACCACTTTTTGATTGATCAAATGCTAGAAACTATATTACTAGGCAAATAAGGAGCTGCAATTCGAATAAAGGGCATGATTCTTCGAAATGAAAAAAGAAAAAAAACAGAATAAAGGAAGCAATTGCTTCGGAAAAAAAAAGAAAAGAAAAAAAGAATAAAAAACAGTTTCGAAAAGAAGAAAAGAAAAAAAAAGAAAGAAAAAAATGTGTGTTTTGCTTGCCCATTTTTAGCTCCTTTTTAATGTCTTCACTGCTTATGTTTGAAATATCTTGCATTGATCATCTTCTTTTGCCTTTTCTTTCCATCTTTCTACCTTTTTTTCTCTATACCCACATTACACCTTGAATAAAAGACCTAATGATTTTTGCACCTTGATTCTAATAAGTAGTGGAGAATTGAACTTGTTACAAGCTTATGGAAACCTTTGTTCATGCATGACTTAGAGTGTTTTTGCTTCACATTTACCTTTAAAACACTTTGAGTGCTCTTGAGTGAATCTTGGTGAGGATTAAGACTAGGTTAGCATTTGATTAATGCTTGATAGGTAATTAGAAGAGATAAGAACTGTTCTTTGCTTGCATCCATTTGGTTTGATTATGTTTCTTTCATGATACTCCTTTTGCGCTAGAACTCTTATTATGCTTGATACTTGTGATGGCTTGAAGAATGCATTCTTGGTTAATATCATTTTCGGACATACTTGAGGACAAGTATGAGACAAGTGAGGGGGAATTTGATGAGTTCTCAAATATGACATATTTCATTTGTTATTTTTCTAGCTATTGGGACTTCTTGCTGCTTAATACATGTTGTTTTTGTTATATTTTGTGCAGGAACCCAATTCTGGAAATAACAGTGAAAATGGGACATTTCTGCAGTTTTTATTATAATCCTGTCATGACTGGCATCATGGGCACGACACCGGGCACGACGCGTCTGACGTGGCAGTGACGTGGCGACTTCTAGAAGCTTCTGGAACGTTCTGAGAGAGCTTATCAGCTTATCCGATTAGATTTCCTGCATTTAAATTTCAAAACATTTGAATTATTTATCTTTTGTTTATTATTTTAAATTATCTCATCACTTTATCTTTGTAAATCTAAGCCTATAAATACCACCCTTGGTAAAGGCTTAGATCATCATTCATTTTAGTTTTCATCTTCTAGCTTGAAACATTTTTAGTTTTAATAAAAGTTCTTTTACTTTATTTTCTTTTTTTATTTTTATGCTATTTAATTATTTTCCAAAAACCAAGTTAAGTATGATAATTAATATCATGCTTAACTAAATTTCTTGAGCCAAGAGCTAGCCAAATCAATTCTAATCGTGAGAATTGAACATTGCCTAAATTCTTTCGGGAATACATATTTATCTTTCTGTTTAGATAGTTTGGCAATCGGCCTTACTAAAGTTTTTAATCGTTTTTCAAATCAAAAAGAGCTCGTTGATATGGAATCGTTTAAAGACATAGTTGGGAGGAAGGATCGGCCTGTGGCAATTTCGACTTCCTGTGAACACTCTTAGCGGCGGTCCGCTAAGGAAAGATAAAATCAGAAGTGATTCTTTTTAAGACAATTTCTGAGTCGGGCTTTTCCTGGTTTCAAAACTAAACACGTTAACGGCGATAGACGTGGCTAATTTGTTTAAGAATCAACCTTCGAAGATAGTCTTGGGAGGATTGGTTACTCGAGAGAGAAGCAAGTTGCGACGGGTTGGGCCTCGCAGACTGTAACCGACATGATCCCCGAAGTAAAAATCTATTTCAATGATCGAAGGAATTGACAAGGCTAGCTCGAGGCTAATTTGCACATTTGATTTTTCTTATTATTTTTAATTCTAGCATTTTATTTTTATTACTTCACCACAAATCATATCACCCCCTTTTTTTATTTCTTTGCTTTTTCAGATATTCCTGGGATTTCGGATTCAACAAATTCAAGTCAACAATTCCAGCTAATCTCCCTGCGGATCGACCCTCTTTCCCTATACTTATTCAATTTCTTTATTTATTTACTTTGAAAGAGGACTAATTTATATTTATTTTGACCGGTTAACGACGACTTGTCACGATTTTTGGAACTGTTTCATTCCCTTAAGTGAATGCAAACATGGTAAATCATTATTCATTTAGAGACATAATTTCGATATAATCCAAGTATAATTGGCTGGACATCCCGTTCTGCGAGGCTACTGGTCTCAAAGGAGGTTTTTAAAGGACCTTGTGGACAGGTTTAACAATACCGCGTACGAGGATCAAATCTTTGTTCTCTGTGATAAAGATATGTGAAAAAAGGTTTTAAAGGCCCACTGGCTCTACTCCATTCCCTGAAGTGAATGTGAGATTATATTATGGAAGGAATAAAAACCACATTAGAAGTTGTGGTCGTGGTCGATGCTATGAATATAGACATGAAAAATAAGGTCATTTAAAGAATACTTCTACCCACCGGTAGTGATGTTATAAGGATGACAAGAGTGATAAAGATCATTCTATTGAAGTAAAAATATTTTTATTACCAATACAATGTTATAAAGCATTGGTCTCATACGTGCTGTACGTTGAAAAATCAAGAATCATTAAATGATAAAGGAAAAAAAATTGAACAGGAAAATAGCACCGGCCGGAACAGTGAAGCACATACCGGCAGCAGGACGGTACAACGAGATCAGAAACATCAGAAAGTTTGGACCTTATTCATCAGTGGTCTCTCTCGGACAATCCACTGGAAAGGATTGTGGCAAGTATGTGACAGACATGGAATTGTAAAAGACACCTTCATACCGAACAAAAGAGCCAGGAATGGACAGAGGTTTGGTTTCGTTAGAATGGCGTCGAAGGAGGATGCAAACAGGGTGATAGAGAGATTAAACGGCAAATGGATACACGGCGGCAGATTGAGAGTTGCTATGGCGTGGAGGGGAAAAACAGAATGGCACAGTAAGAAAGGAAGAAACATAGAACAACATGAGAAGAAGGACAGTGAGGAATCAAGAAAATCAGAAACGGCAATGAGAAACGAAGTGAAACAAAATAAATCGCAAGTAGTAGGGATAGTGGATGAAGACAAATGGGCAATATTGCGATGGTGTGCGGTGGGTTGGTGCCAAAACCCTTGTAGCATAAAGACCCTAGCGGAAAGGTTGGAGGTAGACAAACACGATGGCTTCTCGATCATGCGTTTATCCGGAGCAATGATATTGCTAATGTGTACATCGGCAGCCGTCCGTGACAAAATCATGAACCTTGACCGGGTAAAGGAATGTTTCGCGAAGGTAGAAGAATGGTCTCCAGCGATCAAAGTGGAATCGCGACGGATTTGGATGTCGATAATCGGCCTCCCGATACACCTATGGCACAAACGGACGTTCATGAACATTGCAAGCCTTTGGGGTGTTTTTATTCGAATGGATGACGATACGGAAACACCATCTTCATTTGATTGTGGTAGAATTATGGTCGAAACATCCCAATTCAACCGGATTGAAGAACACATTGAAGTTCGTTTTGAGGGGGAAACATATAACATCCGAGTGTTAGAGATGGATGGCACCTCCCCCACGGTGGAATGCGATTGCGGGGAGTTTGATTCAACGGACGAAGAAGGGAGCAGTGAAAATAATTCAATACCGCATACAACAGTGGGAAACGGAGAGGATGCAGAAAACATAAAAGAAAATACAAATTCAGTGCTATGGCTTGCAAATGAAGCATGGGAAGGGCCACAAGGAGATCAACACGAAAAAACAAATGTAAAAAGACAGTCTGATCAGAATAGCAACGACGAACAAAGAGCATCAAACAAATCATCTCAATTGCCGGACAGGCCAACGACGAGTTCACCGGCACGGTTAGTGGCCACGGCAGAAAGAGGAGTGAGTGGGGAGAAGGACAGTGGTGATAAGAGTCCTGCAGGAATAGGAGACATTCAAATTTGCAAGAGTTTGGATATAGCGGGAATTGCTAATTCTAAAGCTAGTGATTCAAATGATCAGGAGTCTAATTTACAAAGGGAAGATAATTCAGAATTTAATTCAAAATTAAATTCTAAATTACACCATTACTTATCCTCTTTTCGACAAGTGAACAACCAGACTTGAGTAAAACAGAAATTGTCCAGGTGGGTCAGACTTATTGCAAGATTTGACGGTTTGTAGGGGGAAATCTGGAAGGGTGTCGGATCTCTAGTAAAAAGAAGACTAACCGAATATACAAGACCAACCGAGTACTATCGAATACGGGGGGAGAAGGGGATGACGATCAGGCAGCAAACAAGATTGAAAAAGAAGTGATTGCAACGGTGAAACTGGGCTCACTGATTGGTGTAAATTCCAACGGCCGGGAAGAAGAAATTATCCGCGACATATCAAAAGTAATTGGTGGCGATCAACGCGGTTTGTGACTCATGAAAATATTATCATGGAATGTGAGGGGCTTGGGAGGAAGTGCTAAACGCCGGTTTGTTCGAGATGTGATACGGAAAAACGATGCGGATATGGCAATGTTACAAGAAACAAAGATGGAGGAGTGTCCGAAATTGTGGCTAGCCAATCTTTGGGGAAGCGATAATTACGAATCAGTGATCGTGCCATCAATTGGTGCGTCGGGCGGTATTATAGTGATATGGGAGGTGAGTAAATTTAATTTAGATGTGGTAGTGATTGAACGTAATTTTATTATGATGAGAGGTAGATGGTTACATGATGATCTAAGCTGTGGTTTGGTAGTGGTTTATGCACCGTCCGAATTGGAAGGACAACAAGTTGTTTGGACGGCAATTTTGAGTAAAATTAGTGAACAAGATGGCCCGTGGTGCATATCGGGAGATTTTAATGCCATATTACACGAGTCAGATAGAATTGGTACATCGGACAGGACTATGGAGATGGAAGCGTTTGGTGATTTTGTTCTACAAGTAGGTCTGATGGATTTACAACTCTTAGGCAAACGTTATACATGGTTTGGCCCAAAGAAAAGATGTAGCCGAATTGATAGATTTTTGATATCGTCAAGATGGATGGATGCTTTCAGCTCAATCCAGCAAGTGACGCTAGCACGGGGCGTATCCGACCACACACCTCTAGTGTTGAAATGCGATGAAAACGACTGGGGTCCTCGTCCGTTCCGTTTCTTTAATTGTTGGATGGAGGGCAAATATCACATGAGGCAGATTATTGAGGAATGGATCCGGCTAACTGAATTAGACATCGGCACGATAAATATTATGGTGAAATTGCGACATTTGAAGGCATTTTTGAAAAAATGGAATAGGGACAACTTTGGGGATGTGAATGAGATAATATCAGAGTTGCAAGATAAAATTGACCGGGCGGATTCAGCAATTTCTACAGCTAGTATTGATGAGGAGATAGAGGCGGAAAGGCGACAATGGCTACAGGCTTTGTGGAAAGCTATGAGACATAAGGAAGCGATGTGGAGACAAAAATCCAGAGCGACATGGCTGCGTCTGGGAGATCGAAACACAGCCTATTTTCATCGATCCGCTAAGCTGAGAGCGACAAGAAATTATATCCCATGATTTATGGTTAATGACAATTGGATCAGCTCGCCATCACTTATGCGACGCCACGTAGTTCAATTTTTCCTGAAGCATTTCTCTTGTGATAAGAGGGAATGCGTATGGCAATTCGAGGGGGAGTTTAGGAAGATATCGCAGATAGCTAGGGGGAATTTGGTGGTAACATTCTCATTGGCAGAAATACACGGAATAGTGAGAGGTTGTGATGGTTCGAAGGCACCGGGCCCGGACGGTTTTACGCTGGATTTTTATAAGAAAGGGTGGGATGTGCTCAATGTTGATATTCTACGGTTCTTTGAAAATTTCCATGCAAGCGGGCGGCTACCTAAGGATGTGAATTGCACATTCATCGTGTTAATTCCTAAGGTAACATCTCCCACGACCCTTGGCGAATATAGGCCGATATGTCTAGTAAACTCAGTGTACAAAATTTTGGCAAAATGCCTTGCGACTCGACTACAAGGGGTATTGGCAGATTTAATAAGTGATACCCAATCAGCGTTTATAAAGGGTCGACAATTGGTCGATGGTGTTCTTCTAGCACTTGAGGTGGTGCATTCCCTACGACAACGGGGTGCATGTGGTTTTTTATTGAAACTTGATTTTGCCAAGGCGTATGACTGCGTGAGCTGGTGTTTTTTGGATGAGGTGTTAGGAAGAATGGGATTTTGTGACACATGGCGAAAATGGATTCAGGAATGTATCAGTTCAGTCAGGTTGTCGGTGCTTCTCAACGGTAATGCCACCAATGAATTCAGAATGGGTAGAGGCTTGGACAAGGCTGTCCGCTATCACCTTTGTTGTTTGTGATAGTCGCGGAAGCAATGCATTTGATGTTGCGAAGGGCTGAATTAGGGGGTCTAATTCGTGGGGTTCAGGTAGCGGCAGGGATATCCGTGACACATTTACAGTTTGCTGATGACACACTTTTGTTCTTTGAGGGATCGTTAGAAGTTGCGAGAAATGTGAAACGAATTCTGCACTGTTTTCAAGTTTGCTCGGGGTTGAAGATTAACTTCGGTAAAAGTTCCTTGTACTCAATTGGTATAGGAGATGAGCTGGGCAGCAACGTAGCCGAGGAAATGGGGTGTAGAAAAGCTGAATTTCCATTCGTCTATTTGGGATTTCCAATAGGCGCAAGTCCGAGACTAATAGCTACGTGGGAACCAGTGATTGCTAATTTCCGACGCAAATTAGCAGGTTGGAAAAGGACCTCTCTGTCCTTTGCAGCTCGGGTGGTGTTGGTCAATTCAGTCCTCTCGTCGTTACCAATATTCTACATGGGATTATTTGTCGCTCCCAGAGGGGTAATAGAGAGGATTGATAAAATTCGAAGAGCTTTCCTATGGGGGGTGTGGGTTTGGAACGTCGGATGAGCAGAGTAGGATGGGAGGTAGTTTGTCGACCGAAAAAATTAGGGGGTTTGGGGGTAGCGGATTTGCGAGTTAAGAACATGGCGATGCTATCAAAATGGGTGTGGCGTTTTGCGCAAGATAGATATTCATTGTGGCGTGGCTTGATAATAGCAAAATATGGAGAACATCCACAATGGTGGCGTTTCAACACGGAAAAGATGTCATCTATGTCACTTGTATGGCGGCAAATCGTAGCTCTCTCATGCGATGCACAGGTTGAAAGGCATATGGGGATGACCGGTTTTCTATGGAAGCTTGGGGATGGTAGATCGATTTTGTTTTGGTTCGATCCGTGGGTTGAACAAGTGGCCTTAAAAGATTCATATCCGCGCTTATTCTCGTTAGCATGTGATAAATTAGCGAGGGTGGGGGACTATATGGTGGAGGGCAGATTATCGCATCATGGTTGGCCTGATTTTTTTAGACGCCCACTACGAGATTTTGAATTAGGAATGCTACGTGACTTAATTCAAACGGTATCCAATTTCCGCGCATGGGAAGGCAAGCTGGACATGTTAATTTGGCGATCGGACGAGCGTGGAATTTTTTCAGTTGGGACTTTATCGAAACTGCTCATGCTAGATAAGGTGGGGGAAATGGACTTTGGAGAATGTTTCACTTGGAAGGTGCTGGTGCCGCCGAAAGTTCAAGCTTTCCTATGGTTTACATGGTTACGTAGATTACCCACTGCTGATTTCTTGCGAGCACGTTGGGTTCCACTGCCGGATGATCAAGGCCGGTGCCCTTGGTGTGCGATGGTAGAGGAGAGCATCGCTCACATCCACTATGAATGTCCGTTTGCGCAATCGGTTTGGCTATGGATGCGGAAATGGTGGGGAATAGACACAACCTTACCAGTTAGTTTTGATGCATTCTACGTTCTTGATTTTCATAGTATAGTCAAGGGATGCATGAATATGTGGTGGATAGCATGTGTTGCCGCTGTTTTATGGTCTTTATGGATTGCAAGAAATGAATTTATTTTCCGTGGGAAGCGATGGAACTTGGTTGAATTGTGTTTCTTGGTGAAATTGAGATCGTATTATTGGATAAAAGCTGATAGGCGGGGAGAATTGGTAGCGGAGGCAGCTTGGTGGACATGTCCTTCTAAAATTGAGGTTGCTGCCAAACCGAAGAGGACGAGGGGGGAAAGATGCTCGCAGCCCCCGGTACAAAATATTCTCAAATTTAACACGGATGGATCCGCGCGAGGAAAGCCGGGTCCGGCAGGGATTGGTGGTGTGTTACGAGATGCGGATAGCCGTATCTTGAGTCTATTTTCAGGCCCTATAGGCGTGATGGAATCAAATGAAGCAGAGGTCCGAGCGATAGCCTTTGCGTTGGGCATGATCAAGGAGAAGGAATGGCGATAGGGTTGTGTGATAATGGAGACGGACTCTCAAGTCGCGTTGAGCTGGATCAATCAGAATGCGAAATGACCGTGGCAACTATGGGAAGTATTTTTGGAAATTGATCAAGCTTGTCAAGTCATATATGATATTTAATTCTGCTACGTGCCGAGGGAAGCGAACGGATTTGCGGATGCACTGGCGAAGGAGGGAGTAGATAGACTTTCGACGTTCATGGCTTGTCTGTGACTTGTCCCTAAGCGATATGCTTTTCCTATTGTAATCGACAGATCGTATCGTACTCTTTTCCTCCAATAGGTTTAGGGAGGTTTTTAACGAGACGTGCGATTTTGTCAAGCTGTATGTTTTTACTTATTTCTTAATAAAAAACATACAGTTGTTGATAAAAAAAAAATAGAAGCAAATTTTGTTTGCGAAACATGACGAAGACGATACTAGTCCGACTTTATTTGGACATTGTTGGTTCAACTCTTTTGGACGTTGTTGATTTTCTTATAACCATCGAAAGGAATAAACAATCTTCTAATTATTCTCATAACTTCGAAGAGAATTATTTATTTATTTTTATTTATTTTACTTTACGTTTATTTATTTTACACACATTAATTTTTTTTTGATCGATAAGCGTATGATTTTATTCAATGTTGAGAAATCATACAACCTCCCATATGCCTCCTTAAAAAACCTCCCTAACCTAAATTGGAGGAAAAATAGTGCATCATGGAAGGAAAAGATCACAAAGACATACCCCAAGACGGACCAAAAACCCGATTACAAAATCATCCCATCATCCGCAAAAGCATGAAGCCACGACACTCTATCCACCCCCCTTTAGCTAGCGCATCGGCGAACGAATTCGCCTCACGGAAAGCATGATGAAAACAAACACACCGAAGCTGTAAACATGCATAATCAATCTCGCGAAACAGCCCTCTATACCTCCATGGTCGTTTGTCTTTGTGCAGCACCCAAGATAAAGCAATCCGCGAGTCGGATTCGATAATAAACGACCCATCCTCCTTCCATCGTGAGTCGGCCAGCAAACGAACCGCATGCCAAATAGCCCAAACCTCAGCTTCATTCGATTCCATACACCCCAATGGTCCTGAAAAAACAGCCAACACAACCCCCTTGCATCCCGTAACACACCCCCACATCCCGCCATACCTGGTTTCCCCCGTGCCGCACCATCCATGTTAAACTTTAGTACACCTTCTATCGGTGGGCACCAATGTATTCCCGCTCTATGTTTCACTATACTCGACGGCACACACATCACTGGCCGCTCCCACCAAGCAGCCTCGGATATAACCTCGCCATGGACGGAGAATTTAATCCAATAGAATGCACGAATCTTGATAAGGAAGAGCAGCTCCTCGACAGCCATCTGTTTCTGCTTGAAGATGACTTCATTTCGCGCAAGCCATAAAGACCAAAAAACCGCTGTGCAACCAACCATCCACCACGCTCTCCCTTCTCCCGACAACACCCCACTATAACATTGCAAGAAAAAATCCGCAAACGATTTCGGATTCGCCCAGGCCAGCCCCCACCAACAACGAAACCCCATCCACACGCTGTTCGCAAATGTACATAGAAAAAAGATATGCTCTTCCTCGTCAACCCCCTCCCTACACCACACGCAATGAATTCCGGCTAGAGGCACGCCCCGAGCGCTAAGCATAGACAGCGTTGGCAATCAGCGTAATTGTACGAACCAAAGGAAACATTGTACCTTCGGAGGCACTTCAATCTTCCACACATTAAAGCCATCAAAACCATGGTCGGATAGTCCCAACGAAGATATCAATTTCATTAAATTCCCCACTGAAAAATGACCAGCCGCATTCGGTTTCCAAACCAGCATATCTCGTTCACTCTCACTCAAGAAAAACCCCTTCACAATCGCTCGCAACTGTCTCAACTGGTGTTGTTCAAAAGATCGTAAATCCCGGCTAAAAAATAGCAACCATTCCGCATGGTTCAAAGTGCCTTGTCGCGTATATTCACATACCACTGCTGCCTTGTTGCTCGCACATCTAAAAATGTTCGGATATTACCTCACAAAGAGGCTCCTCTAGACACCAGCGATTGTACCAAAACAGCACCCTTTTCCCGTTCCCAATGTGCCACAAGAAGCAATCGTCACTCATAAATTTACCCGCGGCATCCCCTTCTTGTATCTCGACAATTCTCCTCCAAACGAAAGACATGTGCTGCTTGCCCACCACATTCGGCAGCCTCCCCCTCATTGCAACGCCATACTTAGCTTCCACAATCGATTTCCACAAAGCCTTGGGGGAATCGGCATATCGCCACAGCCATTTAGCAAGCAATGCTGAATTTCGAAGCTCAATATTTGCCACTCCAAGACCCCCTGCCTCCTTCGGCTGACACACTTTCTCCCAAGCTACTCGGTTCATTTTCCTTCTTAAATCCGTATCACCCCACAAGAATGCCCGCCGTATCTTCTCAATTTTATTCAATACTGTTTTCGGCACCCGAAATATGCTCATATAATATAGAGGCAGCGTAGAGAGCACCGAGTTCACCAAAGTCACCCTTACGGCAAAAGATAAAGAATTCTTTTTCCATCCCGCTAAACACAAGCGCATCCGATTAATTACCGGCTCCCAAACCTTACCATTTTGTGGGTTAATTCCTATCGGAATTCCCAAGTATTTAAAGGGAAGTTCAGCGCGCACACAACCCAACTCCTTAGCCATCTCCAATGCCACTGCCTCCTCTAATCCCACATCATACATAGCCGATTTGGCATAATTTATTTGCAGCCCCGATCCATACTCAAAACACGTCAGCACGCGCTTCAAGTTTCTAGCAAATTCAACCTTCCCTTGAATGAAAATAACCGTGTCATCGGCAAATTGCAAATGCGAGAGCCGACAATCCGCAGCCACACTCACTCCTCGAATCAGCCCCAATCCCTCCGCATTTACCAAAAAATGATGAAGTGCTTCCGTGACGATCACAAAGAGTAACGGCGACAATGGATCACCTTGTCGCAATCCCCGTTCCATAGCAAACTCCGGTGTTGCACTACCATTTACTAGGACCGAAAGTCGTGCTGTACCCACTTTACACACATTAATTATTTATGTTTTATATTTATATTTATATATTATGATATTTATTTATTTTGTTTAACATGATTACTTGTCAAATGCAATCTATGGTGACGATTTATGCTTAGCAAAAGCATAAAATATATTTTCCCATTTAAATGCACGAGAATAATGTGAGTATTATATCTCAAAGTACTGAAAATATTGATGCTCTAGAAGAGCAATAAATTCTTGAGAGAAAGCACATTATGAAAAGTGCAGAATTGTGAATATTGCAATAATTACCGCTAGTGGTAATAATATCGTCACCACTATAAGTGGAAATTTTAAGAGAGCAATATGAGTTCACAAAATATCCTTTGAAAATTATAGATAATATATGTTATCAATTGGCATTTGAAATAAGCCAATATGGATATAAGTTTTGGTAGCCAAAAGTCAGTTGAAAGCTCTAGAAGAGCTATATATTGCTACCAAAAGATAATTTCAATTGAAAGCTCCGAAAGAGCTAAATATATTCCTATTTAAAGGAACAATTTTGATGGCCGTACTAGACATGTACGAGTGAGATTGAATTACAAGTTATGGTAAACAAAAAGTTTACAAATTCATAGATATATACACACACATATATAGTTGGCATGATCGCTTAGACCATCCTGATCAATAATGGTGCATAAATTATTGAGATTTACATGCACATGTATTAAAAGAACATGTAGTTCTTGTGGTGTTTATTCTCAAAGGAATTGATTAAATTCCACTCATTAAAGAACATGAAGTTCTTGTGTTGCTTAATGGAATTGATTAAATTCCACTTACTAAATGAACTTGAAGTTCTTGTGTTGTTTGTTCTCAAAGGATATAGTTGATCCCACTTACCAAAGGAATTCGAATTTGGAGTTCTTGTGTTGAAGTTGAGACTGCATGTCTTGCATATCTGAACGAAATATGGGCCCATATATCCGCAAATGTGGAAAGTTTTACATGATTTTAGTAGATGCATCTACATTGTTTTATCAACTTACAACCAGAAGTTTGTGAGATTGATTATAAAAGGATTCGGATTATACAGTTAGACTATTCGTCTTACAAAAGCCAGTGGGTTTATATTTTAGGCTATATTAGTTGCTACAAAGCCTATTGATTATGAAAAATATAGTTTGATTTATTTATTATTAGGAATATTATCTCTATTAATTAGAGTTTAATGTATTATGTACTTCTTATGCCTATAAATAGATGATTCATTGAAGGCATTGGATACACAAGTTTATATTTGAGAATAATACAAATCTCCCTTTTTCTCTCATATCTTTATTCTTTCATTCTTGTTCTTTGTTCTTATTATTGTTCTTTGTTATTTTATTTACAACATTGTTTTCTTATAAAATGACTTACGTTGTTTAACAACATAAGTCGGTTTCTCAACTTTTCACTCCAAAAAGCATAAACACCCAAACTAATATTATTTTATGTATTTAATATTAGAATTATTTTTAGTATTAATTTTTAAAATAGTATTGTTAAAATAAATTTCTAAATATTTTTAATAATATAATATTTTTATTTTAATAAGTAATTAATAATATTTATTATTTAATAAATTATATTAGTTTTAATACTTTTATTTATAAAATTGTAAAAAAATATTTTAATAATATATTGACGCAAACAATATTGGCTAAATTATTATAGGGTAAACTACATAAATGGTCCCGAACATTTAGGGAGGATTCATTTTAGTCATCGAACTTTTAAAATATTCGATAAGGTCACCCAACTTTTAGTTCAATTTCAATACGGTCCCGTTACCTTCCGTTAGAAGTTGACGTTAGTTTTCGTTTTTCCTTAATAAAAAATGGGTAAACTACACCAATCATCACTTAACTTTCTTCTCACACTTATTTTGGTCACTAGAGTTTTAACAATTTTCAATTTAATAATTTAACTTTCGAATTGTTCATATTTTGGCTACTCTTAAATGACATGGTTATACAAATAGAAAAATTCGATTAATCCTTAAAAAAGTAGAGTAATGATTTTCTTTACTTTGCTTATTAAATTTACCATATTACCATATTTGAAATTTTAATAAGCAAAGTAAAAAAAATTATTACTCGAATCAAATATTGCAATTAACCAGTCAATCGATTATCCGATTTAATTGGTACAATATAAGATCGACAATTGAATAATCTGAATTTAGCAATTAACCAAAATAATTTTCTAAGGATTAATCGAACCCGATTTTGGTACAAAATTTTAAAATAAATTATTTTAATTCGGTTAAGATTCATAGTTTTAAGCAAAATTGATTGACCGATCTGATCTATTATATACAATATTTCTAAATTTTATGCATTACAATATCTTATAGTCTAGTGATTTTGATACCCTGATTTTTTTTTAAAGTTTTGGCTCTGGGTAGGATTAATAGGTGTGAACTTTAAATTTTTGACTTTCTAGTTGTTTTAACACTTTTATCACAATCGAACAATTATTAAATTTACCATGTTATCATATTTTATATTTTAATAAAAATTAAAATAATCATTTCCAGGATCAAATATTTTGGTTAATTGGTTAATCGATTATCTGATTTAACTGGTACAATATAAGATCGAGAATTGATTAATCTGAATTTACCAGTTAACCAAAATAATTTTTTTAAGGATTAATCAAAATTTTCTATTTGCATAAACATGTCATTTGAGAGTGGCCAAAATATGAACAACTCAAAAGTTAAGTTATTAAATTGAAAATTTTTAAACTCTAGTGACCAAAATTTGAGTGAGAAGAAAGTTGAGTGATGATTGGTATAGTTTACCCATTTTTTATTAAGAAAAAGCGTAAACTTACGTCAGCTTTTAACGAAAGGTAACGAGAGGGACCATATTGGAAAAGAACAAAAGGTTCGGTGACTATATTGAAATCAAACTAAAAGTTGGGTGACCTTATCGAATATTTTCAAAGTACGGTGACCAAGATGAATCTGCCCTAAAAAATCGGTGACCATTCATGTAGTTTACCTATTATTATAATATTTTCAATTAATAATAATAATTTTTAGGCTTAACTACAAAGTATATGCCTAAATTATACCTCTTTTTTTGCAGTAGTTGCCTAATTTTTTTTTGGATGAAATAGGTGTTTAACGTTTCATTTTAGCTCGTTTTAAAGTCAATCTGTCAAAAAATTCATCACCCAATCATAACTAGACACATGGCTTTTGCTTTTATTTAAAAAACAAACTGAAAAAAAAACTAAATTAAAAATATCCCAAAATTTTCAAAAATTACAAAAAAATCTCAATTTCCAAAACCCCAAATCATAAAATCGATGTCATTGTCAGTGTCGATGACCTCACCGGACCTCACCACTGCCGTCGTCGGAGGTTGCCGCCCATTTCTCCCAACCACCCATTAGTAACTGACGGGAAGCGTATCAATCGAACGATGAACATAAAAGGCTCATACTGTTTGATGTCTGATTTGCACGTCTTCAACCAGTTACTGACGATGGATGGTTGAGAAAAATGGACAGAGGCCTCCGACAACGACGAAGATGGGATCCAGTGAAGATATCAACGACAACATTGGCGTCAATTTTGAGATTTCGGGGTTTTATGAATTTTTTTGAGATTATGAGAATCTTTAGATTTTAAAAAATATTTTTTTTCAATTTTTTTAAAATAAAAAATTAAAATAAAAGGCACGTGTCAAATTTAGATTGAGTGGTGATTTTTTAACTACATCACCTTAAAACAGAAACAAAATAAATCTTTAGACACCTATTTCTGCAAGAAAAAAACGTTATATACCTATTGCAAAAAATATGTATAGTTTGGGAACCTAACAAGTGTCCCGTTGAAAAAGCGGATGATTAGCACATCTCCCACCGGTTACTGACGATGAATGGTTGAGAAAAATGGACAGGGGCCTTCGACGACGACGAAGATGAGGTCCAATGAAGATATCAACGGCAACATTGGCGTCAATTTTGAGATTTTAGAGTTTGGGATTTTAGGAATTTTTTTTGGAGATTTTGAGAATCTTTAGATTTTAAAAATATATTTTCTTTTTTCAATTTTTTTTTTAAAAATAGAAAATTAAAATAAAAAACACGTGTTAAATTCTGATTGAGTAATGATTTTTTAACTAAATTTCCCTAAAACAATAACAAAATAAATCTGTAGGCACCTATTTCAGCAAGAAAAAAGTGTTATATACCAATTGCAAAAAAAAATATGTATAGGTTAGGAACCCAACAAGTGTTCCTGTGAAAAAGCGGATGATATTCATCTTAAGAGACACATGTTCAAATCGCTTTGTCTACATGATATATGTGAATTTATCAAAGGGTTAAGAATATATATGAACATATACTACCTTGTAATCATCTTTAGACTATTCAAAAAAATGTATAGCTTAGACAACTATTTTATAGTTAAGACTATTTTTTTATAATGAATAATATTATTTATTATATTTGATATGAACAATGAATGATTTTTTGAAAAAGTTACCAACCAGCTGAAAGTGGTTTACACAATACCATCCAAATACGTAAAAATGATTTTTGAAAGTTTTTTTTTTAAATAATTCATTTTGATGTAAATAATAATAATTTTAGGCTTAACTACAAAATATATACCTAAACTATGCCTTTTTTTGCAATAGGCGCCTAAAATATTTTTTTGATGAAATAGGTGTTTAACATTTTATTTTAGCTCGTTTTAAGGTCAATCTGTCAAAAAAAATCACCACTCAATCATAGCTAAACACGTGGCTTTTGTTTTTATTTTAAAAAACAAACTGAAAAAATTAAATTAAAAATATCCCAAAATTTTCAAAAACTACAAAAAAATCACAATTTTCAAAACCCCAAAATCCTAAAATTGATGTCATTATCATTGTCGATGGCCTCGCCGGAGGTTGCCGCCCATTTCTCCCAACCACCCATCGCTGGTAACCAACGGGAAGCGTATCAATTGAACGATGAACATGAAAGGCTCATACTGTTCGACATCTGATTGGCACGTCTCCCACTGGTTACCAACGATGGATGGTTGAGAAAAATAGATAGGGGCCTCCGACGACGACGAAGATGGGGTCCAGCGAAGATATCAACGGCAACATTGGCGTCAATTTTGAGATTTTGGAGTTTTAGGGAAAAATTGGAGATTTTGAGAATCTTTATATTTAAATAAATATTTTCTTTTTCAGTTTTTTAAAATAAAAGACACGTGTCAAATTCAAATTGAGTGATATTTTTTAACGACGTTACCTTAAAACAATAATGGAATAAATCTTTAGGCACCTATTTCAGCAAGAAAAAAGCGTTATATACCTATTGCAAAAAAAAGTATAGTTTAGTAACTCAGCAATTGTCCCAGTGAAAAAGCGGATGATTGACACGTCTCCCACGGTTACCGATGATGGATGGTTGAGAAAAATGGACAGGGGCCTTCGATGATGACGAAGATGGGGTCCAATGAAGATATCAAGGGCAACATTGGCGTCAATTTTGAGATTTTAAAATTTGGGTTTAAGAAAAAAAATTTGGAGATTTTGAGAATCTTTGGATTTAAAAAAAATATTTTCTTTTTTCAATCTTTTAAAATAAAAAATTAATATAAAAGACATGTGTTAAATTTAGATTCAGTGATAATTTTTTAACGATATTTCATTAAAACAGTAACGGGGTAAATCTTTAGGCTCATAATTTAAGCAAGAAAAAAGGGTTATATGCCTGTTGCAAATAAAATATGTATAGATTAGGAACCCAACAAGTGTTCTTGTGAAAAAAGCGGATGATGTTCATCCTAGGAGACATAAGTTCAAATCGTTTTGTCTACATAATGTATATGTATTGTCAAATGGTAAAGAATATCTATAAACATATACTACATTGTAATCACCTTTAGACTATTAAAAAATGTATAGCTTGGACACATTTTGTATAGTAAAGACTATTTTTTTATAATGAATAATATTATTTATTATATTTGATATTAACAATGAGTGATTTTTGAAAAAGTTACCAACAACACCATCCAAATACCGTAAAAATGATTTTTGAAAGTTTTTTTTAAATGATCCATTTTATGTAAATTACTCTTTAAAAAAGTAAGGGTAAACTGCATAAAAATTCCCCAACTATAGGGAATATTTTTTGTTGTATCCACCGACTATGAAAAGTTACACAATGGAGCTCTAACATAAAAAAAAATAACAAGTTGGTTGGGTACCGTAAAAACTTTAATGATCGCTGATGTGATAAATAACAAAAATTGGCATAGTAACACATTTAGTCATTCATATTTACACATTTAATCAACTTAATCCTAATTTAAAAAAATTAATAAATTTAGCCCTCTTTATTTACTTACTCTATTAATTTAACCTTCCACTCCGGCATTGTCTCCATGCTCAACCCTCCGTCGGGCCTCCATGTGCGAGGCGCAAAGACGAGCATTGAAGGGTGTGGGGTAGTCGGACTAACGAGGGGAGTAGGATGGAAAGGTACCATTTTGTAATTTTTCATAGTTAAAAGACTTAACAAAAAAGGCCCTATAATTAGAAGACTATTTATGCAATTTACTCAAATTAAGTACAATGAAACAAATGAACTCTAATTATAGGTTACCATAGTTAGCAGTTGTGGGTAATTTGTGAGTATGTTGTGTGTCATATCATAGCTGAGCAGCTAAGCCTAAAACAAGTGGTAGCTTGATTCACTATTTCAACAGCCTACTAAGTTTCTCAGTTTTTCATTTATTGTTTTCTCACTATCTCTAAGCCTTCATTTTGATTCGTATCAAAGCAATCGCAATTAACAATTAATAAACAAAACCTAATTTTGATTAAAGAACGTAGAACAGATCAGTTTGGGGTTATTTTCTTCTTAATATGACCAATACTATATAGGGTTCATATTCCAGTTTTGGAATTAGGATATGTTCACATCAACTTTCTTACATTTCCCCATAATTAATGGTCTCAAACAGCCCATCGCACCGGCAGTGCGTTGAAATCCTTTTTCAAATTTTGCCATTCTCATTGGAGCTCCATTACTCCAATAACATACATAAATGTTCGGATGACATAGCTTCAGTTCAGTATGCTGATGTGTTACAATAATATATTTAGCCCACAAAAATTTAGGGTAATTATAAAAAAAAAAATTACCCCCAGTAGTTTAGTCTAATATCATTAATGGTCATTTTACATTTTCACCTCACGGACCAAAAATCAACTTTACCTTTTTTTAATGTCTCTTTTTATGTTCCAACACTACAAATTTAAATTTTAAGTTTTAACTATAAATTTTAAACTCTAAAAAATACACAATGCTCATAATTTCTCAAATCCTAAACTCTAACCTTAAACATTAACCCTAAACTCTAAATTTAATTTTAGCATAAAACTTAGAAAAAGACAAAGAATTTATATTTTCACCCCACTGCCACCAATGTGATTGAATCCAAACTGATATTTAACCACTAATTTTTATCTCACGGCTATAAATTAACCTCACCATTACCGTTGTGTTTAATCTCACTATAAATTAATTTCACCACCCATCCAAAAGAATTACAAATCAATTAATAGTTTTATGCATCGTCATCTTTAAAAAATAAAGAAATTTGAATATACTTCATTAATTTCAACACCTTAAAACCAGCATGGTCCCGAACAGTTTTTCTGCCTTTGCCCATCCTAAGTATCTTTATTTCTACTCTTGTTTTTCAAGCTAACATTCGGTCAATATCATCAATTTATAGAAACCTTAAATTCTTTTATATTGGAAGTTGTAGCAATGTACGTTAGGATTCAATTCCATTATTTTTTTATACATGAATGTTGTTATTTAAAAGATAGGGGTGAGCAAAATTCGACTCGAAAAAATTAAATTATTTTCTGATAAATATACAATGATATAAAAAATATAAAGAAATATATGTCAAATATGAATATATATATATATGATTAGAGAAAGTCGTTTAAATTAGAATCAAACTGTACTATAACATGATAAATAATTATAATTAAATTTGTATAGAACTCAAAAACTCTACTCGACTCGAATTTAATAAACTCGAATCGAATCGAAAAATTTTCAAATAAAGTGTGACCTGTAAAATATGACGCGTGAACTCGAATAACTCGAAATTTTTTACTCGACTCGATCAAACGCTCACCCTTAAGAATGTACTGGTTTCAATTCAATTTATTAATCTATATTAGAATCCCAATCAATTATTAATGCATTTGAATAATTAGAATCAAAATCAATTATTATATTATATAATTTGATTGATAATTAGGTCACAACCGCATATAATGAGACATACACCATTTTTTTTTTACAAATTTGAATAATTAAGAGGTGGGTGGTTCTAGCTTGGGTAAGAGAGCTGCGGATTCCGGCTCTGGTGGTGGACAATTTAAGAGACACTGTGATCGTAGGTATCGTCCTCAGCAGAGACGATGTGTTGTTGGGTGTGGTGCGCAATTCAGGGTAATCAAGTGAGATTTGAGCAAAATGCTTGTTGGGTTTGTGGATCGCGTGAACAAATGAGGCGAGATTGTCCACGTTTGGCTCGTGAAGGACAAGCTTCTGCTATTGTGGCCAGGCTAGAGCACTTGTTGTTGCACCACAGAGAGGTCGTGGGCACGGTCGTGGTAATTTTCAACGTAGAGAGGATGGACAGAGGACTGTGACACATGTAGTCGCAGTTCAGCCTGAGGGTGGTGGTCCTGCGAGGGTGCAAGCACATCGCGAGAGACACAATGATACTGATATGATTGCAGGTACCTTTACTTTGCAATCTTTGTCGTTGTTATCTTTTATTGATTATGGTTCTACGCATTCATACATTTTGAGTGAGCATGCACTTTTGCTTGATATTCCTGTTGAGGTGTTAGATGTGGGAATGCAAGTAACTGGTTCTTTTGGTGAAATGGTGATTACACGAAGGTTGTTTAGGAGATGTCCTTTAACTGTTCAAGGTCATGTGTTTGCGGTTGATATAATGAAGTTTCCTTTTCATGGTTTTGATGTAATATTAGGTATGGATTGGTTGTCAGAGCATAGGGTTGTGGTTGATTTTAAAACCAAGCGAGTTACCTTAAAACTAGCTGACGTTTACAAAGTGGTAATCGTGGGTGAGAATGTTAAATTCTTGTACAATGTTGTTTCGGCTCTGGAAGCGAGTCGTTTGATGGAATCAAGTTGTGAGACTTTCTTAGCTTATGTTATGAATCTGGGATTGAAGGAAGTGTGAGTACATGATATACATATGGTATGTGAGTTTCTAAGCATATTTCTGGAAGAATTGCCTAGTTTACCGTCGAATAGAGAGGTTGAGTTTGGCATTGAGTTATATGAAAATACAAATCCAGTGTCTATTGTTCCCTATCGAATGGTACCAAAAGAGTTGAAGGAGTTAAAGACGCAACTTCAGAAGTTGCTTGATTGAGGGTTCATTAGGCCTAATATGTAATATCCTAAAAATTAGCCTAGAAGATTAGGGGATTTAATTAAGCAATTAGATAAATTATTGAGATTAATTTATTAATTGAGCTTAATTGGAATTAGGTTCATAAGGACCAAATCGAATTGTGAAATAAATGTTCAAGGAAATTCGGTCAATATGCTCAATGACCAAACCGAATAAGAGGGGAAATATGAGGCTTGCATGCTAAAGTTGAAATGCATGGATTAACACTTGAATTAATATGAAATCATAATAGATTTAAGACTTTTTATATGACTAAGTAGTATTATTAAGGATGATAATTAGGGAATTAGTTGGGACATGACTTAGTGTCATATCTCATTTAATTTGTCCCCTTCCCTTTCTCACTTCCTTAGCCGGCTACCCCAAACCAACTCACCTAGCTCATTTGTTCATTCACACTAAAAACATAAACACAAAACTAGAGAGAATTTGGGGGCTTTCGGTGAAGAAGAAAGGAGACCTTGCATGTTTCTTTGCATGATGTATTGAAAAGCACAAATGAGAAAGTGAAGCTTATTTGTGACCGACTAAAAGTTACCTCGGATTGTTAGAAATTTTACGTGAATTTGAAGCGTAGGGAGATTGAATATGCGGTTGATGATCGTGTGTTTTTAAAAGTGTTTTCAAAGGTGATGAAGTTTGGACGTAAGGGTAAACTTAGTCCAAAGTTTATTACACATTATGAAAATAGAATTTCTTTGGCATAGCGCAGAGGTTAAATGTGAGTATTTTTGTTTTAATATTTGTCAGTTTAATTTCGGAAACTTAATTAATGGTTGAATTAAGAAGCAAACCTACCTCTATTATTATTACCGTTCTTCTCTATAAGAACACATCTTTCCTCTCTTCCCTGAACTCACAAAACAATACATCATCCTTTCTTCTTCTTGCTCGCAAAACATGGCTTTCCTATTCCTCAATTGCCTTGCCTTGCTCTCAACATTTCTTTACTTCCCCTACTCACAACCCACTCCTTTACTTCCCCCCTTCAACGTATCCCAACACGACCTTCTGAAATACTTGGGACTGCCCAACTTTGGCCGCATCCTCCCCGCCCTGTATGTTTTCGGCGACTCTAACATTGACGCCGGAAACAACAATTATCTACCAACAATAGCCCGAGCCAACTACACGCCGTATAGCATCGATTTTGGAGGTGGTGAACCAACTGGTCGTTACACCAATGGGAGAACTGCCGCTGATTTTATTGGTAATGTCTCCTGTTTCTTTCATACGACCATAACCAGTGTTGTTGTGTTTTGTTCTAATTAAGCTGTTTGCTTTAACTTGTAAAATAAGCAGAGTAATTGATGAAAATGGTTTGGTTTCGTGGTTACAGCTCAACTTGCCGGGCTGCCATTTCCTCCCCCTGTACTCGGCATGTCTGCAACCGAAATGAATTATACTCTCACCGGAGTCAATTTCGGCTCTGGTTCTGGTGGGATACAAGATATGCCTCCTGATGCAGCTCGTATATTTGTGAGTTTTCCACCCCAGCTACTATGTGAGCTTGAGATTACAAGCTTTAATTGCTTCTCTACTTTGAATCCACAGGGGCATGTTCTGAGCTTGCAGGAACAAATACAATTGTTCAACATGACAGCCAGAAGCATACAGAATCAATTTTCCAGCCATGACAGCTTTGCTCAATACATGTCCAAGTCATTGTTCTTCATCAACATAGGGACCAATGACTTGGGCGTTTATTGGCAGCTTGGACAACAACAAAAGCCGCGCAAAAATGCAACTGAATATGCTCTGGATTTATCAGATAAGCTGTCTCATGGATTGAAGGTGAATTAGAGTTTGATATTCTTATTTCGAGTTACAGTTAGATATCCATTCCAGGGTTAAAATATTGGATTATAATGCAGGCAATTTATGAACTGGGAGCAAGGAAGTTCCTGGTAAGCAATGTGTCTCCATTGGGGTGCTGGCCTTCCAATATCAACACCTACAAGCCCAATACCACTTGTGTGGAAGATATCAACCAAAGGGTATCTTACTACAATGGACTCCTTCCCAACATGTTGGCAAACTTGGAAGCCTCTTTGGAGGGCTCTACTTTTGTGGTTTGTGACTTATACCGGGTGTTTGAAGATGTTTATGCCCAGCCCGGTGCATACGGTGAGAAATGAACCTATTTCCCCTTTTTCTCAATTTGAATAATTTGGTTGTATGTTTTGCAATGCAGGGTTTAGGAATGTGAATAATTTGGTTGTATGTTTTGCAATGCAGGGTTTAGGAATGTGAGTGGTTTTTGCTGCCCGGATTCAGCTGGGAATGGCACAAGAGAATGTGCTAAAGCTGGTGTTCCCTGCATGGATAGACAAACCATCATCTTCTTCGACCCATTCCACCCGACCGAGGCCGTCAATTTCTTATCAGTCAGGCGCTTCTTGCTGGAGGACTCCCTCTGCTTCCCGTACACTTTGTTAAAGCTAATACAGCTTTAGATGTTTATTATATGTGTGTTGTGTTTCAAGTTTGAACTCCAGGTTTAATTAAAAGCTTAATTCAAGAACACTATAATGTTTGTTTCGTATTGTTGTGTGGACATAAGTCGAGGAAACCTGACCAGTTTAAAATGATACAGAACCTCCAATACTCTTATAACTGACATCCTTTCATATAATACTTAAATCATTAATTGTTGTTGAGTATTGAGTTTTTAAGTTAACTGCCCGGCCGGTAACTTGCGTAAAAAGAAAAAATAAATATGAATGGATTATCCGTTAAAAGTGAAGCTTGAAACATTCATTACTGAATGAAAGCAAGTAACCTAAAGTTAATTACAAAACTGCGGAACTAAGTAATCAAAACCGAAAGGGGCAATACTCTGTATAAATACTGATTAAGTTTTCACTTTTGGATTTAAAGAAACAACATGAATGCGATGAATTGCATTCTCAATTTGTTTCTGTTTCTTCAAATAGTTTCATTAGGCTCCGCGGATGTCGTTGCGGTACCGCCGTTTAACATTAGTAAAGCATCGATATTGAAATATTTGTCATTAGACAACATCACCTTTGATCTTCCAGCTTTGTATGTATTTGGAGACAATTTTGTTGATGCTGGGAATAACAACTATCTCCATATCCCTGAGATTCAAAGCAATTATTCTCCGTATGGGATAGATTTTGGCGAAAAACCCACCGGTCGCTACACCAATGGCAGAACTGTTGCGGACTTCATTGGTACGAAATCAATCACCCCTCAATAACACTCTCATGTCAAAATGTTAATACCTTTATTTTACTGTGCAGCCCAATTTGCCGGCTTGCCGTTCCCACCTCCGGTGCTAAGCTTGTCTAAACAAGATAAGAGAGTTCCTCAAACCGGTTTAAATTATGCTTCCGGTTACAGCGGCATCAATTGGATATATGGAAAACTATGGGTAAGACTTGTTAATGTTTGTTGGACCAAAACCATACAATTTTATTATTAATTTGCATTCTCCAGGACCAAATCCCGGGCTTGAAAGAGCAAGTAGAACTGTTTGGGAAGACAAGAAAAAAGTTGCAACGTCAATTTGGAAGCAAGCAAAGTTTTTCCAACTACATGTCTAAATCTCTGTTTTTTATTAACACAATTACCTTCGACTTGGATTTCGCGTGGGGGGGAATGCTCTATTCCTATAGTGAATACTATTATTCTCAACTTATTCTAAAAGACTTATCCGACCAATTACAGGTAAAGAAGTGAAGAGAAATGCTAATAACTCCAAATCAAGAATCCATTAACCGTCTAATTGTTGTTTTATTTTGTAGACATTATATCGACTTGGTGCACGTAAAATTGTGGTGAATAATGCTTTTCCACTAGGATGCCAACCACATCTAAACAAAGGTGGCGATTGCTACATAGGAGGCAATGAAAGGGCACTATTCTTTAACCCAATGCTGTCTAATTTTACAAAAGACTTACGCTCCAAACTTCCAGGATTACAGCTTGTTCTTGTAGATCTATATAAGATTTTTGAAGATGTTTTTGAATCGCCTGCATCATATGGTTAGTATCATTTAGTATTAAATCAAAATTGATATATATATATATATATATTTATTTCTCAATTATATATATATTTTTTGCAGGGTTTACACAAGTAAAGGACCCTTGTTGTAGTCAAATAGAACAACTTATAGCTGCGCGGTGCATTCCAAATGCGGAACTGTGCAAAGATAGAAGCAGTTACGTTTTCTTTGATGCAATCAACCCTACTGAGAGTATGCATTTCCTATGGGCAAGACGTTTGTTAAAGGATTCAACAGTTTCTTATCCTATCAACTTGATTCAACTCATACAATCTTAAGTTTAAGCATGCAACTAATGTTTTTTCAAATGCTCGGCAACCTCCGACCTTATTGATTAAGAAATCATACATGATCACGATATGCCTCAATTATAGGCATTTTAGGCATACCGTACCGGTACACTAGCCCGCGTTTCGGTACGCCTGGGCCTATAATAACAATTTTCTCAACTTTTACATACTAGAAATCATCCAAAACCAATCTAACATGCTTCCAACCTAAACACACATATTTGAGGCATAAATCCAAGGGTATTTTGGCACCAAATCAAGCATTATCACCAACCAATCCATAGACGACAATCTATAGGCATGCTTTATAAGAGAACAACCACATAAAGTCTAAAATGCAAACCAAACTAAATACCAGCATATAAAGGCCACTTACAAGTCCAAATAGGCAACATAATCAGTGAGTTTCAAAACACAACCTCCCAAAACAGATAGGTACCCTCCCATTGCCACTTGTTACTATTTAGTAAATGTAAAATCATACTTGAGCTATGAAACGCCCTTGGAATCTTCTCTTTCTTCTTTGCTGTCACCAAATAGCTATTTCTCTACATTGTTGGAAAATATTGCGTAAGCATAAACGCCTAGTGAGGGTCGCTCGATTAAAAACCAACAACAATTCATTTTAAAATCATTTCTCAAATAAAAATCTCTTTTCATCATGCTCAAATACAAATCATGCTTTAAATCCCTTCAAAGAAAAATCAATAATCACTTTTAAAACATGTATCATCTATCCCATGCATTTACCACAATGCAAATCTCATTGCAAGCTTCTCATGCTTTACATCATAAAACATACCTCAAAATAGAATCTCGTGTATAAACCTCATTATACAAAACCATTAAAAACTATGATACATGTAATCTCATATATTGGCATTGAAAGTGACACGGATGGAATCTACCCTCATCCTTGGATAGCACTACCCTTGTCCATAAAAGTTTGAATATGCGGACACCTTGATGGCACTACCCCCATCAAGTCTCATGGTGAAATATACCTTCACCATAATCTCACTTCGGCCGGGATGGCACTACCCCCATTGTCCGTTGGTGATAGAATCTACCCCTATCACTCGCAACACAATGGAATCTACCCCTATTGTGTAACTGAAGAATTTTTCTCACGTATGAATTTGTATATTATAGTGCACTTCTCATCCTATTGGTCGACCAATTATATCCGATAATATTAAATCTCATCATTTTGCCAATATACACTTTTAAACCATGTTACCCTACTGTTTTCAATGCATTAACACAAATCAAATTCTCATCCTATTTCAAAAGCATAAATCATGCATAACATTTTCTCAACAAGTTATAATTTCTTTAAAACCATAAATCATTCTCATGGGATCGTATACATCAAATCTTAATGCTCAAAACATGCATAAACAGTAGGTAACAAATCTCTAATTCAGGTAGCAACCTCAATTTATAAGCTACCGGACCAACCCGCTCCAACACCTCATAAGGTCCAATAAACCTCAGACTTAACTTGCCCTTCCGGCCAACTCTCGCCACCTTGTTCTATGGTGAAACTTCCAAAAACACTTTATCACCAACAGCATGCTCAGTTTCTCTACGCTTCAAATCCGCGTAAGACCTTTGCCGATCTGAAGTCGCTTTCAACCTCTCACTAATAAGCTTTACCTTCTCATTAGTCTCCTTTAACACATGAGGCAAAGAAACATATTTATTGCCTACCTCTGCCCAACATAGAGGCGTACGACACCTCCTACCGTACAAAGCTTCATAAGGAGCCATTTGAATGCTCGCTTGATAATTGTTATTATAAGAAAATTCTACCAAAGGAAAGTGCTTCTCCCAAGATCCTTGAAAATCAATGATGCAACATCTCAGCATATCTTCCAACACTTGGATAATGCGCTCGGACTGACCATCCGTTTGAGGTTGATATTACAAAGTACTAAAATTTAACCTTGTACCCAAGGCTTTATGAAAACACTCTCAAAACCTTGCCGTAAGACGCGGATCCCTATTCGATACTATAGACTTAGGCCCTCTATACAAACGCACGATCTCCGAGATGTACAAATCTGCCAACTTATTCAACGTATACGTAGTATGAACATGCAGGAAATGTGCACACTTCGTAAAACTATCCACTATCACCCATATAGAATTCTTCTTAGACGGTGTCAAAGCCAATCCTGACACAAAATCCATGGTAATCCTCTCCCATTTCCATTATGGAACTCTCAACGGTTGCAACAACCCAGAAGGAATCTGATGCTTTTCTTTCACTCACTGACAAACTAAGCACTTAGTAACAAACTCGGCCACGTCTTTCTTTAAACCAATCCAATAGTACTCTTCCTTCAACCCATGATACATCTTAGTACTACTAGGATGTATAACAAAAGGGCTACTATGCACTTCAGCCAAGATAGTGCGCCTTAACTCATCATCATCCGGTACAAATACTCGACCCTTAAAACATAGAACACCATCATCATTAAAACAAAAGTCTGTTGGATTACCCTCCGCAATGTCCTGGACATACGGTACAACTGAATCATCCAACAATTGCTTCTCTTTAATCATTTGCACCAAAGAAGGCTTTACTTACAACTCAACAACTAACCCGCCATCTTGTGACACACTCAATCGAGCAAACATCGCTCTCAGCTCTAGATCCACCTTTCTACTCAAAGCATCGGCCACAACATTGGTCTTCCCAGGGTGATACTCCTTCTACGACATCAAATACTTTAAACTCTTATGATCTGTGCATACCATACACTTTTCACCATAAAGAATTTGTCTCACGTACGAATTTTGTATATTATAGTGCTCTTCTCATCCTATTGGTCGGCCAATTATATCCGTTAATATTAAATCTCATCACTTTGCCAATATACACTTTTAAACCATGTTACCATATTGTTTTCAATGTATTAACACAAATCAAATTCTCATCCCATTTCAAAAGCATAAACCATGCATAGCATTTTCTCAACAAGTTATAATCGCTTTAAAGCCATAAATCATTCTCATGCGATCATATTCATCAAATCTCAATGCTCAAAACATGCATAAACAGTAGGTAACAAATCTCTTTCTAAAATATGAGGATGATCAATCAAAAAATGGGAAAACCGAAAAAACCTAGAGTGAAATCTTCCACACTTACTTCTAAGCTTAGATTAGCGTTTCAAGCTTAATCTAAGCCCCCAAACCCTTCTTTCAAACCATTGAAAAGCCTTTAAAATCATTTCCGCTCACCGACAAAGCTTTGCTCCACTTGCTGAAGTGATATCAAGCCTCCAGAGCAACAAAGACCTCTTCCAAAAACATCGAATCAATCTCCCCTACTTCTAACCAAAGCAAAACAGAGGATTAATGCATATTCTTACATCAAAACCTCCAACAACTCAACTCCACAATTCTCTTTAACAAAAACCAAGCAATCGACATCCGAAAACAACCGAAACATCGGCGAAACCATTCTAAACAATCTCTAGCCAATACCGAACAAGATTAACCATTAAACATCATTAATATACAACTAAAAACATTACCTCAACATCCTTTTACCACCAGCAACCATTAAACCACATAAACAAGCCATAAACTCAAATATTCCAACCTAAAAATCTAGCAATTCACCTAGTTTCGGGATTCCATTATTAAAACACACTTTACCACATTATTTATCATCAAGATTATGATTAAAATAAATCCAAAACCCAAAAAATACAGTCCAAAATGAAACTCAACAAATTTCATCAATTTAACCACATTTAAAGCTTAATTAAAGCAAGATATCATCATTTATAACTCAAATAAATTTAAAAACAGTTTACAAGAGTCAAGAACTTGGGAATTTCAATAAAGAACCTTTGATTAGAGGAGAATTAAGAAGATCACCTTTAACACAAGCTTTTCCCTTGTTTGGCAATAGTTTGGATGAAATCTTTCAAGAAATCCAAGAATGCTTGATGTAGAAATCCATGGAAACCATTTAGAAATCAAAAGTGGGTGAAAATGAATAAATCTCTTGAGATTTTAGTGATGAGAAAGTAGCTTGGCTGATGAGAAAGTTGGGAGAAAAGAAATTACGTAAGAAAATGTTTTAGCCTTTTAAAAATCTTTTTTTAAAACCATTTAATAAACATTTTTATTAAACCTTTAAAAATATCCAAAATAAGAGAAAAGGCTGATAAAACCTTGGTTTAATAGCTCCCTAAAGATTCTAATCCTTGACTCTTTTCAATTTAGTCATTAAAACGTATTTTATAATTTTTACGATTTAGTCATTGTTTTTAAAATGCCAATTAAATCAGCCCAATTTTATCAAATTGAACTCTCAAAAACATTATTTTAGGATTTTAAAACATTTTCCCATAATTTATTTCACTCAAAAACATTCAAAATCAATTTATTCCCGAAACTAGTCTAAACCGGTTCGCCCGAACTGTAACCCTTCTTTCAAATCATTGAAAAGCCTTTAAAATCATTTCCGCTCACCGACAAAGCTTTGCTCCACTTGTCGAAGTGATATCAAGCCTCCAGAGCAACAAAGACCTCTTCCAAAAACATCGAATCAATCTCCCCTACTTCTAACCAAAGCAAAACAGAGGATTAATGCATATTCTTACATCAAAACCTCCAACAACTCAACTCCACAAGTCTCTTTAACAAAAACCAAGCAATCAACATCCGAAAACAACCGAAACATCGGCGAAATCATTCTAAATAATCTCTAGCCAATACCCAACAAGATTAACCATTAAACATCATTAATATACAACTAAAAACATTACCTCAACATCCTTTTACCACCAGCAACCATTAAACCACATAAACAAGCCATAAACTCAAATATTCCAACCTAGAAATCTAGCAATTCACCTAGTTTCGGGATTCCATTATTAAAACACACTTTACCACATTATTTAACATCAAGTTTATGATTAAAATAAATCCAAAACCCAAAAAATACAGTCCAAAATGAAACTCAACCAATTTCATCAATTTAACCTCATTTAAAGCTTAATTAAAGCAAGATATCATCATTTATAACTCAAATAAATTTAAAAACAGTTTACAAGAGTCAAGAACTTGGGAATTTCAATAAAGAACCTTTGATTAGAGGAGAATTAAGAAGATCACCTTTAACACAAGCTTTTCCCTTGTTTGGCAATAGTTTGGATGAAATCTTTCAAGAAATCCAAGAATGCTTGATGTAGAAATCCATGGAAACCATTTAGAAATCAAAAGTGGGTGAAAATGAATAAATCTCTTGAGATTTTAGTGATGAGAAAGTAGCTTGGCTGATGAGAAAGTTGGGAGAAAAGAAATTACGTAAGAAAATGTTTTAGCCTTTTAAAAATCTTTTTTTTTAAAACCATTTAATAAACATTTTTATTAAACCTTTAAAAATATCCAAAATAAGAGAAAAGGCTGATAAAACCTTGGTTTAATAGCTCCCTAAAGATTCTAAGCCTTGACTCTTTTCAATTTAGTCATTAAAACGTATTTTATAATTTTTACGATTTAGTCATTGTTTTTAAAATGCCAATTAAATCAGCCCAATTTTATCAAATTGAACTCTCAAAAACATTATTTTAGGATTTTAAAACATTTTCCCATAATTTATTTCACTCAAAAACATTCAAAATCAATTTATTCCCGAAACTAGTCTAAACTGGTTCGCCCGAACTGTAACCCTTCTTTCAAACCATTGAAAAGCCTTTAAAATCATTTTCGCTCACCGACAAAGCTTTGCTCCACTTGTCGAAGTGATATCAAGCCTCCAGAGCAACAAAGACCTCTTCCAAAAACATCGAATCAATCTCCCCTACTTCTAACCAAAGCAAAACAGAGGATTAATGCATATTCTTACATCAAAACCTCCAACAACTCAACTCCACAATTCTCTTTAACAAAAACCAAGCAATCGACATCCGAAAACAACCGAAACATCGGCGAAACCATTCTAAACAATCTCTAGCCAATACCCAACAAGATTAACCATTAAACATCATTAATATACAACTAAAAGCATTACCTCAACATCCTTTTTACCACCAACAACCATTAAACCACATAAACAAGCCATAAACTCAAATATTCCAACCTAGAAATCTAGCAATTCACCTAGTTTCGGGATTCCATTATTAAAACACACTTTACCACATTATTTAACATCAAGATTATGATTAAAATAAATCCAAAACCCAAAAAATACAGTCCAAAATGAAACTCAACCAATCTCATCAATTTAACCTCATTTAAAGCTTAATTAAAGCAAGATATCATCATTTATAACTCAAATAAATTTAAAAACAGTTTACAAGAGTCAAGAACTTGGGAATTTCAATAAAGAACCTTTGATTAGAGGAGAATTAAGAAGATCACCTTTAACACAAGCTTTTCCCTTGTTTGGCAATAGTTTGGATGAAATCTTTCAAGAAATCCAAGAATGCTTGATGTAGAAATCCATGGAAACCATTTAGAAATCAAAAGTGGGTGAAAATGAATAAATCTCTTGAGATTTTAGTGATGAGAAAGTAGCTTGGCTGATGAGAAAGTTGGGAGAAAAGAAATTACGTAAGAAAATGTTTTAGCCTTTTAAAAATCTTTTTTTAAAACCATTTAATAAACATTTTTTTAAACCTTTAAAAATATCCAAAATAAGAGAAAAGGCTGATAAAACCTTGGTTTAATAGCTCCCTAAAGATTCTAAGCCTTGACTCTTTTCAATTTAGTCATTAAAACGTATTTTATAATTTTTACGATTTAGTCATTGTTTTTAAAATGCCAATTAAATCAGCCAAATTTTATCAAATTGAACACTTTAAAAAAAATTATTTTAGGATTTTAAAACATTTTCCCATAATTTATTTCACTCAAAAACATTCAAAATCAATTTATTCCCGAAACTAGTCTAAACCGGTTCGCCCGAACTGTCTAGCCAAATCTGGCTTACTCCCAAACCCAAAACTGGGGCGTTAAAATACTTTTTTGAATGACATAGCTTCAGTTCAGTAAGCTGATGTGTTACACTAGTTAGATTAAAAAAATAAGGGTGAAATAGATTTCAAGTCATTCAATCATGTGTTCTATTGCAAACAGTCGTTTTTTTAAGTTATAATTTAGTCAGTCAGTTAAAATTTTATTCAAAGTAGGTCGTTGGTAATTAAAATTGAAATATTTTCTATTATAATAACATTTTAGTCCTCAAACTTATATATTCTATCAATTTGGTCTTAATTCAAAATGATTCAATAAGTTTAACCCTTCATATTAAGAATTTTGACATTGTACCCTCCTGACACACCCTCTGACCACTTGTTGCACTCTTTGCTACTGTCGATCAGCTCGATAACTAATATATGAGATAGCTTGATAAACACTTCATTGTTAGACAACTGACAGACTAATGAAACATACCCATTATAACCCTAACATTGTCTGCTAGTAGACGCATTCATTTCTCTAATGGTTTTTTTAAATATGAAAGGTTAAATTTAATGAATTATTTTTGAATTATGACCAAATTAATCGGATGCATAAGTTTAAAGACTAAAAGTTGTATTATACCAAGTCATGTCATACACCCATTTCAATTTTAACAGCTCAGTCACATGTTTCTAACAAAATTTTAATTAAGTGACTAAATTGTAACTTGTAAAAAAGTGACTAATTTATAACCAGATATAAAATTAAAGTGTAAACTACTGCAGAAGTCACCTATGTTTATACTAAGTACAAAGTTAGTCACCAAATTTGAAAAACGACCAGTAAAGTCCCAAACGTTTACGGGGTGTAAAGAGTTGGTCACTTTGCTGTTTAGAGCCGTTAAGAGTTAACAGGTAGTTGTTTCGACTCTTATAATAATTATATTTAATTCCACCTGTATTTCCACGTGGATAAGACTGTTTGACTTCCAAGAATTCAATATTAATCAGTTTCTTAATAGTCACTATTGATTAACATTAAGTGTTTTTTCCTCCAAACGACGGGAAATTTCTGGGGAAAATTTGGGGGAAATAAAAAACGATCGTTGAAAGTTGATGCTGTAGGGATTTAGGGTTAATACATTAGGGAAAATCGAACTAGGAAGTGGTTACCCATATCATTTTCATAGAAAAATCGAAAGGGAGCGTTGAGGAAAAATTGAAGAATGGTTCGCACAGTGTAAGTTTGTTTATTGTTTTCAATTTTTTTATTGTTTTCGATTTAGGGTTCTGATGTTTAGGGTTTGTATATTGTTTTCGTTTTGTTTATTGTTTTCGATTTAGGGGGAAAATATTTAGGGTTTGTTTATTGTTTTTTATTTCTTTATTGTTTTCGATTTAGGGTTCTGATGTTTAGAGTCTGTTTATTATTTTTGATTTCTTTATTGTTTTCGATTTAGGGTTCTGACGTTTAGGGTTTGTTTATTGTTTTCGATTTGTTTATTTTTTTTATTTAGAGTTCTGATATTTAGGTTTTGCTTATTGTTTTCGATTTGTTTATTGTTTTCGATTTAAGATTTTGATATTTAGGGTTTGTTTTCGTAGGGTTCATACGAAAAATGATTGGAGGGAAGCTTCGCCAGAATGGAGATAATGCAGTGGTGTATGGTAAGTATTTACTGGTTTGTTTTCGTAGGGTTTGTTCTGATATTTAGGGTTTATTTTCCTTGAATCGATTTAGGCTTTGATTTTATGTTTGTTATTGTTCTGAGATTGTTGTTTATGCTATTTAATGGTTTGTTATTGTTTCTGATTTAGGGTTACAGATTGTGTTTTGCATGTGAATGTTTGGACTTTTGTTAATGGTTTGTTAGTGTTTATGATTTATAGATTGCATGTTATTGTCTGTTGATGTGGTTTGCATGTTATGAGATTGTTAAAGTTTGCAACTGTGATTGTTTGATGTGGTTAAAGTTACTGTTATTAGAATATTGTTTATGTGGTCCAACGTTTGGACTTTTGTTTGTTGAAATGGGTACAAACCATAAAGAATACAAACTTTTGTCTCTTAGCTTATAAAGACAAAAACACAAACATAGAGTAAAGCTTTAAAATATGATCAATAATATTATACATTAAATACACACAATAAAATAGTAGAATAATGAAGTTAGATAAACACTAAAGTTAGATAAACACTAATGTACAATTAAAGTACAAATAAAGACAAAAACAGTAACTTTAAAATACTTGAAAAAACTCTAAAGTACAATAATGAAGTTAGATAAACACTAATGTACAATAATGATAAACACTAAAGTACGATACTTAAATAAGCTTTAAAATACTTTTAAAAATAGTAATAATAAACAGTAATGTACAATACTTAAATAAGCTTTAAAATACTTTTAAAAATAGTAATGTACAATACTTAAATAAGCTTTAAAATACTTTTAAAAACGGTAATGTACAATACTTAAATAAGCTTTAAAATACTTTTAAAAACAATAATGATAAACGGTAATGGAGTAAGATAAAAACACTAATTAAAATATAAGCTTAAAAATACTTTAAAAAGAAATCAAAACAGTAATGGAGTAAGATAAAAACACTAATTAAGTAAGATAAAAATAGTAATATATAGTAATGAAGTAAGATCAAAACAATAATGTATAGTAATGAACTAAGTAAGTTCATGTACTTATTGTAAAAATAGTAAAACAGTAGGGTTTTAAACTTCTATTACATAATTAAGTTACACTAAATAAGATCAAAACAGTAATGAAGTAGGGTTTTAATGTTATTTAAAATTCTATTACATAATTAAGTAGGGTTATGGGATTATGAACCAAAACTAATGACATTTATTTGTATACTTTACAGCTCCTGATTCAGAACATTGCACTTGTGTTTTTTATTATGGTAAAAAATTCTCAAGCACAATGCAATACAACTCAGCAACTGTAGCATATTTTGACCATGTTGATTGTGATAGTTTTTCAATGTTTGAATTATGTGGTATGGTTGAAAGGTTAGAGTTAGTGAGTTCATTCAATTTGCACTGGAGAGTACCTGGTTCTGAATCTATTATGCCATTGAAAACTGACTTTGATTGCATGGAATTAGTCAATAGCTTACCTAGGAATAGATACATCCATGTCTATCTTCAAGAGAGCAAAAATATTTTTGAGGATGAAGTAGTAGTTGAGGATGAAGTAGGACTTGAGGATGAAGTAGGACTTGAGGATGAAGTAGTAGTTGAGGATGAAGTAGGACTTGAGGATGAAGCAGGACTTGAGGATGAAGTAGGACTTGAGGATGATGTAGCAGTTGAGGAGGAAGTAGGACTTGAGGATGATGTAGCAGTTGAGGAGGAAGTAGAACTTGAGGATGATGTAGCAGTTGAGGAGGAAGTAGAACTTGAGGATGAAGTAGAAGTTGAGGATGAAGTAGCAGTTAAGGATGAAGTAGCAGTTGAGGATGAAGTAGCAGTTGAGGATGAAGTAAGGCTTGATGAGGAAAATGTAGAAGAATTTGAGGTTAGTGATACTGAATATGGGTTTGATGATGGACTGCAGCAGGAAAACATAGGAATAGAAATTAGAGTTCAAAGACAAATGGATGGAATTGAACCTGATGGAGTTAGTCTTAATCTTGATGTTGATTCTGATAGTGATCACTCTGATGAACTCTATAGTGATAATGATTCTGATTCAGATGGCCGTAGGTTTAGGGAGTTTAATGTTGAAACTGGCATGGTGAACCCTAACTTTGTTAAGGGGTTAGTCTTCTCTGATAGAAATGTTTTGAAAGAAGCAATTAAGCACTATGGGAGGGTCAATAGGGTCCAAGTTAGGCTTCAAAAAAATGATACCAAGAGGGTTCAAGTTGTGTGTTAGGGCAACTGTCCATGGAAGTTGTGGGCAGCACCAAAAAATCCCAAAGACAGTACCGATAAGACTTGGTAGATAAAAACATTAATTGATTCCCATAAGTGTAATAAGGTGACAAAAAATAGGAATATTAGATCACCTTGGATGGCAAAGTATTATATAGGAAAATTCATGGTTGATATTAATTACCCTGTAAAATCCCTTCGAAATGATGTATATGAAGAATTTGTTACTTGGGTGTCACATGTTACTTGTACTAGAGCAAGGGATTTGGCAGTTCAGATGATTGAAGGGAATTACAAAGGGCAGTATGGTAGGATTTATGAATATTTACTAGAGTTGAGGACTACAAACCCTGGAACAACTACTATTTGTCATCTAGACAGTAGATTATTTCAAAGGATGTATGTTTGTTTGCAAGCATGCAAAGATGGTTTCGAGGCAGGATATAGGAAGATTATATGTGTGGATGGTTGCTACATAAAAGGCTATTTTCAGGGGTACTTATTAGCAGCAGTAACCATAGATGCAAATGATCAGATCTACCCTATAGCATATGCAGCAGTGGAGAGTGAAAACTACTCATCTTGGGTTTGGTTTTTGGACATACTCAAAACTGACTTGGGGATTAATGACTCCTCTAACATTTGTTTCATGAATGATAAACAAAAGGTACCCATCTAACTTTTATCTATTTTCTTATCCTTCATTTTATTCTTATTATTTAACTTTTAACTAACATTTGTTTCATGTAGGGACTTGTGGAAGCTGTGGATAATATTTTCCCTAATGCAAATGTTAGAAATTGTGTTAGGCATATATATAACAATTTCAAAGAGCTTCACAAAGGGAAAGCTCTTAAAGATGTTGTTCTGCTCGAGCTACATACCCGAGAGAGTTTGAAGATGCAATGGAGCAGTTGAAGGCCCTTTCTGGCCCTGCTTATGATTGGATGCATAAGTTGAACCCTTCCCTATGGTCCAGATCACATTTCGATACTAGGACCAAATATGATATGCTCCTCAATAACTTGTGTGAGTCTTTCAACAAGGTAAAATTCTTGTTTTTAAATTAGATATTCTTAAACCATTTACTTTATTTACTTAGTTTCTAACACCATCTTCTTTGTCTTATGTAGTCAATTTTGGAGGCTCGAGATAAGCCTATCTTGACAATGATGGAGGTTATTAGTGTAACCCCCTAAACCCGGCCTAGAAGAATAGACCGAATTTAGGAAGTTACGTTTGAAAACTTTTCCCTCAAGATACAATTTAGGTTAAAAATATTTAATAATTCAAAAGAATCGATTAAATAAGTAAACTCAATAAATACTCCAATTAAAGTAAAACTCAATCTTTTAAACGATGTTTCGATAATTAATTAAAATCTCTGAAAATAATTTCATAGACGCATGCATCCAATAAATCCCAAATTATAAACAGTCCCAATGTCCATGTTACACAAATATCTCAAACAATGTTAAAATATAAATCCAAGATAATCAAAAGAGTTCATACTGAATATTGATTTATCTGAGTAAATAAGAGATGCTCCAAGTACCGATCGCCTAAATAGTCTGAGATATCTGAAAAGTAAAAACTAAGGGGTGTAAGCTAAAGAGCTTAGTGTGTCTCTAAAGTGCAACGAAAACAAAACAAAAACAAAACAATATTTTATTTTCTGATAAATACTTTTCTGAAAACACAATAAAACTGAATCATGATGATATGATGTCTTATGCACATGAATCATAGTACCCATCTCCGATACACCGAAAAGTAAGGTTCCCCAGAACCTACTTTCTCCATGTCACCATCCGAAGTGGAACTCAGCCCGAAGGGTAGAACCACTGATCCGAAGCGGAATTCAGCCCAAAGGGTGAAACCACTAATCCGAAGCGGAATTCAACCCGAAGGTTGAAACCACTGATCCGAAGCAGAATTCAGCCCGAAGGTTGAAACCACTAATCCGAAGCGGAATTCAACCCGAAGGTTGAAACCACTAAACTTCCCCGAACAAATCTCAACCATATACCCACAATGATATGATGCAGATTTTAAAATCTGAGTCTGATCCGAAACTTGAATTATAAAAATTCAACTTGAACAATACTATAAATCCGATGTTTTACAGTTCTGAAAATCCGATATTTCACATAAATCACAGTATGACATGTTATGCATGATGTCTGAAAACATTCACCCAATCACAACAGAGTATGCACACAAAATGTACAAAACATTTACTTATATTAATCCAGAAAAGCACAAAAAGAAACACATAAGTTTATAAAACAAGAAGAGACACACCTTTAAGCAACAGAAGCTCTAATACCAAGAAGAGCGCATCTCACGCTCAGATCTAGCTGAATCAGGACCTACGAAGGTATGAATACTATATTAGTATTTATTACTAACACTAAGCCACTAACTAAAACACTGAAAACCGAACTGAAGATATACTCACGTGAAGATCTCGGAGAACGTGTACGATCGGTCTGCACAACTGGAGGTAACTCATCGGCCTCGAAAATGTTATCACCTGAACACAGGAATATTTTGAATCAGATTCTGAAATCCACAACTTAATAAATTTTAAGAATAATTTACTAAAATTAGCAGAACAGAGCTTTCGGATTTGAATTTGACAAAATGGGCAGCAGATACGGACTTAGGACGTCGAAAAAGGTCAAGAGGAACGTTTTCTGAAAAAGTCAACTCTCGGTCAACTCTAGCCAAAGTCAAAGTCAACTAGTCAAACTGGTCAAAGTCAAACTTGGTCAAACTGGTCCAAGGTCAACGGTCAACTCTGATCAAAGGGTCAACAAGTCAAAATCGGTCAAATGTGTTAAGGTCCGGTCCGGTTCGGTTCAGTCATAACACAAGCTCGGTTCAAGGCAAATATCTGATTCATTCATGGTCTGGTCCGATTCAATTAATTGGTATGGGCCATGGTTTCTCACATGGTTTACACACACACATCTGGGCCCAACACAAAAACCAACATTCTCACTAAGGTTAAACTGGGCTCATCACTTACACAAAGCCCACTTTTGATTTGCCTCCCATACCCATAACCACACTGATGACCCAACACAAGGGTTTCATCCCTTTAACACTAGGGTTTACAGACCTTCACTGGAGGTGGCTCATCACGGTGCACAATGGCGGCAGAGAACGGTAAGGACGGTGGCAGCCGCCACACACGATCGAAGTAAAGCGGCGACAAGCAAACGACGAACGACAGTGAAAGGTTTAACGACGATAAGACACGGTGGCAGCGCCACCAAACACGACGGCAAGACTCGACGGAGTCGGCATGAACAATGCAACTTGCTGGTGCCTCCAACAGTGACCGACATGGTCATTCTCGGCTAGAAAACAAAGGGAAAACGGGATCAACACCAACCTATAACTCGAATCACTAAATCATAACCGAACACATGGCTTCAAAACTTACCCAGACTCTGATTCGACAAGGGGAGGGGCAGTGCGAACGGCGACGCAGTGAGAAAGTTCCCGAACGGAGGAGGCACGATGGTGCACAGTGGCGCAAAAGAGAACCCGATGGGTTCTTCGCGGTTTCTGAGCAAACGATGAGGAGACGATGGCGGAACACAACGGCGCAAGGGGAGTCGAACGGTTTCCTACCGTTACCGAGCAAACGGCGGCCGATGAGGTTGGTTTGGTGGGTGGGGTTTGTTCGCGGGTCCAAGACAGTCTCATCGATAGTGGCCGTGCAAGCCACGCACGGTTGTGAAGGCTTGGTCGGGGCTTCGCCGGATAACAAAAGGGAGGGGTGAGGGAGAAAACCGAGAGAGAGAAAGGAAAGATTATCGAGAGTGAGAGTGAGCGACTGCTGGTTGCCCAAAACCAGAAAACTTGGTTTAAAACCTAATTTAATGGGTAAAACCCAAGAGAAGCCACTGAATTAACTAGGGTTTACAAAGTGGCCACATAACTTTGTTCTTTACTCAAAATGGTCACCGAAATTCAAAAATTACACTACAAATGCTGAGTCTAATCAATTTACTCCTTTAATTAAATTAGGGTTTTTGATTTATAAATTCTCAAATTCTAGGGTTCCGAATTGGGGATTTCAAACTTAGGATTTTTTTTCAAATTAAGGAAATTTTGGGGTGTTACAACTCTCCTTCCCTTAAAAGAAATTTCATCCTCGAAATTTTCAGACTTATCAACAGATCTCAAAACCAACTATAACACACATGAACTTTCCCATTCTGAATTCATGATATATCATAACCGAAAATACTGAAACATAGAACTGGAAAAAGAACCAAAACATATTAAGAAGTACCTTCCATGTCATCATGTATACCATCGTATCCAACACGAGCTCCGGTTGGATGTACTGAACCCGGACGTCTAATCTCGAATCTAGCTGATCCACCACTCAGAGTATGTCTACCTCTACTATCAGTACCAGAAGCAACTGACCTAAACTACCCTCTACCTCAGTGAGGTGCTTGAACTGATGCATGATTCTTAATCTGAACGGATGAACTAGTAGTTGAACGTAAGCAATTCTGTAAGTAGTGATCGTGAGAACCACATCTGAAACATGTTATGTTCATCAATTTGCACTCTCCATTATGCTTTTTGTTGCAAAAACCACATACGAAAATAGGCCGACAAACTTTTGAACTACCTACGCTGCCAGACGAAATTGTCGATATTGTAGGTGTTACATTCTGATAACTTTGAGAAACAAACTTATCCCTAGGTCTCTTTCCAACGAGCTGACAAAAAATTTGTTGTACAAATGTGTTCGGTTACTTCCCGACTTGATCAAATTCTGAAGTTATTCTTTTTCCATTTGTGAAATTTATCCTCTCAGAAGTTTTAGCTCGATCAACCATGTCGCCGAATACTTTATCATGATGTGTTGCAACATCTCTCTGAATAGGTAGTCGAAGTTCCTTAAAAAAAATCACACTTATCTTTCTCAGTCACAACTAGCTCAGGAGCATACTTGACCAACCTCCGAAACTCTATCTCAAAATCATTCATTGGCTTGCTATTCAGTTTCAAATTCTAAAAAAATAATCTTAACACTTCGCTACGAGCTCGGCTGCCACATATCGATCAATGTTCTCAATATCAAGTGAGTTATCACTTCCGATCTGATATCCTCCTAACGAATAGTTCTCACCAACATGTAACTTTTCTGAATTTCTGCTTGCCCAACAGAAGGCGGGTGATCACTACCAGAAGTAGCAGTACGACCTTGGTCACGACTTCGAACAAATGATAGATTAAGACTCCTATATGGTGGCATAATGAACTATATACCAGAAGCTAATCACCTAGAGTCAGAATCGGTACTGGAGTCTCAGATTTAAAACACATTGAAAACGTTGAAGTCAAAATCACATAATACCATAGTATATTTTTCAGAAAATTCACATGTATCCCAAAATATTTTTGATGCATGCAAAAGTCAAAAACATTTTGAAAACAACTTTTGTGAGCCAACAGTCCGAGGGTTGAACCTAGGCTCTGATACCACTAAATGTAACCCCCTAAACACGGCCTAGAAGAATAGACCGAATTTAGGAAGTTACGTTTGAAAACTTTTCCCTCAAGATACAATTTAGGTTAAAAATATTTAATAATTCAAAAGAATCGATTAAATAATTAAACTCAATAAATACTCCAATTAAAGTAAAACTCAATCTTTTAAACGATGTTTCGATAATTAATTAAAATCTCTGAAAATAATTTCATAGACGCATGCATCCAATAAATCCCAAATTATAAACAGTCCCAATGTCCATGTTACACAAATATCTCAAACAATGTTAAAATATAAATCCAAGATAATCAAAAGAGTTCATACTGAATATTAATTTATCTGAGTAAATAAGAGATGCTCCAAGTACCGATCGCCTAAATACTCTGAGATATCTGAAAAGTAAAAACTAAGGGGTGTAAGCTAAAGAGCTTAGTGTGTCTCTAAAGTGCAACGAAAACAAAACAAAAACAAAACAGTATTTTATTTTCTGATAAATACTTTTCTGAAAACACAATAAAACTGAATCATGATGATATGATGTCTTATGCACATGAATCATAGTACCCATCTCCGATACACCGAAAAGTAAGGTTCCCCAGAACCTACTTTCTCCATGTCACCATCCGAAGTGGAACTCAGCCCGAAGGGTAGAACCACTGATCCGAAGCGGAATTCAGCCCAAAGGGTGAAACCACTAATCCGAAGCGGAATTCAACCCGAAGGTTGAAACCACTGATCCGAAGCAGAATTCAGCCCGAAGGTTGAAACCACTAATCCGAAGCGGAATTCAACCCGAAGGTTGAAACCACTAAACTTCCCCGAACAAATCTCAACCATATACCCACAATGATATGATGCAGATTTTAAAATCTGAGTCTGATCCGAAACTTGAATTATAAAAATTCAACTTGAACAATACTATAAATCCGATGTTTTACAGTTCTGAAAATCCGATATTTCACATAAATCACAGTATGACATGTTATGCATGATGTCTGAAAACATTCACCCAATCACAACAGAGTATGCACACAAAATGTACAAAACATTTACTTATATTAATCCAGAAAAGCACAAAAAGAAACACATAAGTTTATAAAACAAGAAGAGACACACCTTTAAGCAACAGAAGCTCTAATACCAAGAAGAGCGCATCTCACGCTCAGATCTAGCTGAATCAGGACCTACGAAGGTATGAATACTATATTAGTATTTATTACTAACACTAAGCCACTAACTAAAACACTGAAAACCGAACTGAAGATATACTCACGTGAAGATCTCGGAGAACGTGTACGATCGGTCTGCACAACTGGAGGTAACTCATCGGCCTCGAAAATGTTATCACCTGAACACAGGAATATTTTGAATCAGATTCTGAAATCCACAACTTAATAAATTTTAAGAATAATTTACTAAAATTAGCAGAACAGAGCTTTCGGATTTGAATTTGACAAAATGGGCAGCAGATACGGACTTAGGACGTCGAAAAAGGTCAAGAGGAACGTTTTTTGAAAAAGTCAACTCTCGGTCAACTCTAGCCAAAGTCAAAGTCAACTAGTCAAACTGGTCAAAGTCAAACTTGGTCAAACTGGTCCAAGGTCAACGGTCAACTCTGATCAAAGGGTCAACAAGTCAAAATCGGTCAAATGGGTTAAGGTCCGGTCCGGTTCGGTTCAGTCATAACACAAGCTCGGTTCAAGGCAAATATCTGATTCATTCATGGTCTGGTCCGATTCAATTAATTGGTATGGGCCATGGTTTCTCACATGGTTTACATACACACATCTGGGCCCAACACAAAAACCAACATTCTCACTAAGGTTAAACTGGGCTCATCACTTACACAAAGCCCACTTTTGATTTGCCTCCCATACCCATAACCACACTGATGACCCAACACAAGGGTTTCATCCCTTTAACACTAGGGTTTACAGACCTTCACTGGAGGTGGCTCATCACGGTGCACAATGGCGGCAAAGAACGGTAAGGACGGTGGCAGCCGCCACACACGATCGAAGTAAAGCGGCGACAAGCAAACGACGAACGACAGTGAAAGGTTTAACGACGATAAGACACGGTGGCAGCGCCACCAAACACGACGGCAAGACTCGACGGAGTCGGCATGAACAATGCAACTTGCTGGTGCCTCCAACAGTGACCGACATGGTCATTCTCGGCTAGAAAACAAAGGGAAAACGGGATCAACACCAACCTATAACTCGAATCACTAAATCATAACCGAACACATGGCTTCAAAACTTACCCAGACTCTGATTCGACAAGGGGAGGGGCAGTGCGAACGGCGACGCAGTGAGAAAGTTCCCGAACGGAGGAGGCACGATGGTGCACAGTGGCGCAAAAGAGAACCCGATGGGTTCTTCGCGGTTTCTGAGCAAACGATGAGGAGACGATGGCGGAACACAACGGCGCAAGGGGAGTCGAACGGTTTCCTACCGTTACCGAGCAAACGGCGGCCGATGAGGTTGGTTTGGTGGGTGGGGTTTGTTCGCGGGTCCAAGACAGTCTCATCGATAGTGGCCGTGCAAGCCACGCACGGTTGTGAAGGCTTGGTCGGGGCTTCGCCGGAGAACAAAAGGGAGGGGTGAGGGAGAAAACCGAGAGAGAGAAAGGAAAGATTATCGAGAGTGAGAGTGAGCGACTGCTGGTTGCCCAAAACCAGAAAACTTGGTTTAAAACCTAATTTAATGGGTAAAACCCAAGAGAAGCCACTGAATTAACTAGGGTTTACAAAGTGGCCACATAACTTTGTTCTTTACTCAAAATGGTCACTGAAATTCAAAAATTACACTACAAATGCTGAGTCTAATCAATTTACTCCTTTAATTAAATTAGGGTTTTTGATTTATAAATTCTCAAATTCTAGGGTTCCGAATTGGGGATTTCAAACTTAGGATTTTTTTTTCAAATTAAGGAAATTTTGGGGTGTTACAATTAGAACCAAAATCATGAAAAAGATTGTTAGCAAAAAGGAGGAGGCAGAAAAGTGGTCAGGTCCACTGTGTTACAAAATTCAAAAAAAAATTGGACCTCATTATCCAACAAGCACACAGGTTTTCTTCTAACTATTTACTGACTTTATTTTCTTACTTAAATTTTTACTAATTATATTATTTTTTTAGGTGATGGGCCATACGTGCTGGTGGAGAAAGGTATCAAGTGCATGCTGGTCTTGGACACCACATGCTGTGGATCTTGAGCTGCATACCTGTTCTTGCAGAAAATGGGACCTCACTGGCATCCCTTGTGTCCATGCAGTCTCAGCCATCCAAGAAATCAATGGATGCATTGAAAGTTATGTAAATGAGTGCTACAAGAAAAGCACTCAAATTGCCATCTACTACAACATGATTTCACCTGTTAAAGGTAACTTTTGTAACTAATTAATTTCTTTCAACTATTTTTTTTCAGTCTACTCTAACATGATTTTCAACTAGTTATAATTTGTTTAATTTTTTTAACAGGCCCTAAACAATGGGTTCCAGTCTCTGACATGGAACCAATATTGCCCACAACTATTAGGAGGCCATCTAAAAAAGAAAAAAGGAAGCCGATGAAGTTAACAATCCTAAGCTGCGTAAGAAGGGGCAACAGGGCAATTGTACTAAGTGTGGTAAGACTGGTCACAATAGAAGGACATGTAGAGGAGAGGTTGGTGCAAACCAGCCTATAAGAAGACCCACTCTATCCAACCAGCACAACAACCTAGAAACCATCCATCATCATCCTACCAGCAACCTCGAAGGCAAAAATTACCTACAAGAAGACCTTTGGCTCCACCAACTACAGTTAGATGGATGCCTAATATGCCTTCAAGTCAGCATTCAACTGTCTCCAACCCTCCAAATCAAGAATCACAAGCTTCAACTAGGGAGTGAAGCTGCAGAACTGAAGCTCACTGCATTTTGTGAATGGCCTTTGACTCTTTTTGTGATGTCCATTTCAATGGCATTTATTTTGTGAATTGTGGTGAATTAGTTAGGAAGGTCTTTTTGTGGCTGATTTTGTGAATGTGCAGGGAATACTCTAGCTCACTGTTGATATAGGTCATTCTTTTGTAGCTGATTTTAGTGTTTATCAGCTTACAAACATTACTTTTTGTAGCTGATTTTATGGTTTATCAGCTTACAAACATTACTTGTTTACACATTGATTACAATGGAATGGAAAACAAAGTATTGCGTTCTTATTTGCTCCACTTTACTGGTCACAACTTTTATTGCACAACTTAATAGAAAATACTTTAAATTTCATAGAACAAAACATTGCATTACATCAAACTATTGCCTTCACTTACATTAAACAAACCAAGATAAGAATACAAAATAACCAACCTCCATGAACCCTAACAATACTTCACCAAACATTACATTACCTCAAAACCCAAACAACCATCACACACCTAACCAAAACACATCAATCCAGTCATCATACATTACATCAAAACCAACACAATCATCACAACCATCACCAATACACAAAACCAACATAGCCGTTCAAAGAACCTTGCCCTCTCCATTTTTTCACTTTTTTTAAGAGCCTAGAAATTATCATTTTGGCGCGTGGATTGACTGGAGCATCGTACCAAAGAAAAAATCCACAGCCCCTCCCATTCCCATAATTTTTACACCCAAAAAATCTCCTACCTGGGTTTTCATCTGTCCAAGCAGTCACCAGATCGGCTGGTAGTCTACAACAGCAATTGGGTACTTCATTCTTTGCTTCCATCTTCTTCTTCTTCCTCTTCTTCACTTTATTCTTTTAGAGAAAAAATTTTAGGGTTAAAGAAATTTTTTATGCTTTATCCACGTGGAAATACAGGTGGAATTAACCTAAATTTTGCCAATATCCACATCAGCAACCCGTTAACTCTTAACGGCTCTAAACGGCAAAGTGACCAACTCTTTACACCCTGAAAACGTAAGTGACCTTACTAGTCGTTTTTCAAATTTGGTGACCAACTTTGTACTTAGTATAAACATAGGTGACTTTTGCAGTAGTTTACCCTTTTAATTATAATAAAAAATTTATTTTTTTATAAAATTTAATTTGAAAATATAAACTACATTATAGATTATATACGGACATATCACTTACAAATTAATAATAAATTACAAATAAATTACAAATAAAATAATTTTATTTTCAATATAAATATATAAAATATATATTATTTTACGATTATGTATGCATAATGTACAATAAATTATAATTAAATAATAAAGGTAAAAAGTAATTTTATTTTCAAACTAGCTTTTCCACCAAGAAGCTATAAAATCTAGCTTTTTGGTTTGGGTGGAAAAGATAGTTTTAAAAGCAACCAAAAACACCAAAAAAACAAGTAAAAGCACTTAAAAAGTCTGTTTGGGTTGCCAAACGCAACCACAAACGGGGCCTTAGTAAGATATAATAATTTGCCAATCAATCTTCTATAAGAGGTTATATCAGAAAGAGGAGTACCAATATTCTTTGAAATTTTAGTTTTAGGAAAAACAGAGGTATGCACAAATTTAGAATCAGTGAAACCAATTTCTTCTAATAATTTAAGAGTATATTTGCGTTGACACAAATTAATTCCCGTACTAGACAGAGCTACTTCAAGACTAAGAAAATATTTCAAATCTCTTAAATCTTTAATTCTAAAAATGTCTTGCAAATAGGTTTTGATTTCATTAATAGGATCCATAGTATGACTAAAGAGAATGATATCATCTATAGACCTGTCAAACTTGACCCAAACCGACCTAAAATTTGATCCGAAACTTAAAATAAACTGAAACTGAACCGATTTTGTGGTTGAATCTAAACCGAATGGACCCGAACCGAAAGCAACCCCAACTTAAATCAACTTGAAATAAATAAAAGATATTAATAGAAATAAAGAAAGAAGAGATATGAACAGCCGCATAATTCACCAAAAAGTCAAATATATTGACTTTATAAAGCCATATATATGGTGTAAAAAACTGACCAACCTAAAAACTTGATTAAAATTGACCGATCTCCAATTGACTCGAACCAAAATCAACCGAACCGAAAATAACTGAAATAAAAAATTAACTAAATCAAAAATCAACCGACCCAAAATGACCGAAGAAAATAGAACCGGATTGAATGACTGGAATGATATCAGACTTGAAATAACTGAAACCAAAATAAGTCGAACCGATTGACCCGTTTGCCACCTCTAATCATCTACATACACAGGTAATACAATGAAACTATTATCAAAACCTTTAACAAAGATAGAAATATCTGATGAAGCCTACTTAAAATCTTTTTCAAGTAAAGTAACTATTAAACGCTTATTTCATTGTCTGTTAACTTGCTTCAGACCATAAAGACTTTTAAATTTGCAAACTAAACCATGAGGAGTAGAGAAACCAGGAGGTGGTTCTATATAATTTTTTTATGCAAAAAAAACATGTAAACAATCATTATTAACATTTAATTGTTGTAATTTTCAACCCTTGCCAGTAGCTATAGCCAACATAGACCTAATTGGTGTAATTTTAGCAACAGGACTAAAGGTATTTATAAAATCAACCTTATGTTGTTGAGTATAGCCTTTTGCTACTAACCTAGCTTTATATCTTTCTAAAATCACATCAGATTTTAAATTAGTCTTATAAACTCATCTACAACCTATAATTTGCTTACCAGGAGGAAAAGAAACCAGTTTTCATGTATTATTAGCTTCTAAAGGTTTAATTTTCTCATTCATGACTTATTTCCAACAATCATATAAAATTATTTGTTTATAATTTTTAGGTTCAGTCAAAATATCAACAACATTAACATAAGACTGATAAGAAGAAAAAAATTTATCATAAAATAGCACATGAGCAATTGTATGAGGTGAAGTCCTGAAAGTTCTAAACTTTGACAAAGTGACTTGAAATTCTCTAAATTTTTGTGGCAACTAAACTTGCCTAGAAGAATGAGCTCTTGAAGGTTGCTGAGTTGGGATGGGCCGCGGAGCTTGAATGGGCTGATAAGTTAGAAATTACAACTTTCTAAAGGAATAGTAGTATTGGGAGGCTGATCAGTTTCAAAAATATGAGGATCACGAGAAAAAAATAGAATGAGAACCAAATTATGTTTTTAAATTTACAGTAGAATAAAAAAAATTAAATCATCTACTAAAGTACTGTCATTAGAGTCAGGTAACACAATACTTGAACAGTCTAAATTAACAAAAGAAAAATAATTCTCAGAAAAAAAACATCACGAGATACAAAAAGAATCGTATTTTCAATATTCTTAAGATGTCCTAAAAATACATTTTTAGCCATAAGATCCATTTTTGTTTTAGGCTTAGGTAAAATAGATGCATACGCTAGACATTCAAAGATATTTAAACGTGTGAATTTTGGTGTTTCTTGAAATAAAATCTCAAAAGGTGTTTTATTAAATAAAACATGTGTAGGAGTAAGATTTATTAAGTATGCAGCATGTAAAATATAATCCATCCAAAACTTTAGGGGTGAATTTGACTGAAATCTTAAAGTTCTTACAACAACAAGCAAGTGTTGGTCTTTTCTTTCAACAACATTGTTATGTTGAAATGTGTGAACACAAGAGTGATGATGCACAATGCCTTTTGCTTTAAAGAAATTCAACGTTTCAAATTCTTTTACTTTATTTGTCCTAATACATTTTATCTTCTTTGAAAACTGAATTTCAAGTAAAGTAAACAATTGTGGAATTAATTCTCGTACTTCAGATTTAAATTACATGAGGTAAATTCATACAAGCCTATTGTAACTCCCTCGACTCGGTCTGGACGATAGACTGAACCGAACGGGTCACCCAGGGAATATCGAAGTAAATCGAGAGGTTTACTCCAATAAACATCCTTTTTTTGTTTTATCTCTTTTAGATGCTTCTTATATCCTACGTGTTTAACGTTGCGGCAGATCAGATTTCACATTAAACAAATATCCGACAATGACTCAATTTGAACATATTAAGATTTTAGGGATCATTTTGCAAATGCCTCGATCCCTCGGATGATGCGGACAAACTAGTTCGGCGTTGGAATCCTAAACATTCCTTCGATATTAAATCAGCATACCACCATCTAGTGGCCAACTTCTGGGATCCCAGCGATCCTAAATGGAATCTGATATGGAAGACTCAAGTACCACAGCGTTTGTGGTTGTTCATTTCGATCACTTACAAACAGCGCTTAATGACAAATGAAGAGCGCTGTCGTCGATCCATTGCTCACTATCCTTAATGAATGTCGTCCTTCCATTCCGACTATGCAATTACATATTGTTGATGCTCTATACTGGAAGCCCCCGGAAGAGGGATGGATACGTTTGAATACAGTTGGAGCCATTTCTTCACCATCCGGTATCGGTTCTATAGGAGGTATATTTCGGGATAATGAAGGCTCGTGAATACTTGAATTCAATAAATCTATCGGTATAGCATAGCCTTTGCAAGCTGAATTATAGGATCTCTATACCGGTCTTCAGTTAGCATGGGATTACGGGTTTGAAAGGCTAATGATTCAGTCTAACAATAAAGAAGCAGTTACACTTCTGAATGATATGAATGCTTCAGCGAATCCACACTCTCTAGTCCGAGCCATTGCTTGGATGCGAGCCAAGGCCCGAGCGACGGAGATTTGCTGGATACTCAGGGATGAAAACAAAGTTGCAGACGCGATTGCAAAGCTTGGGAATCTACCCGCTTATGACTTATCGATCTTTCCTGAAGCCCCTGCAAATTTATTGCCTTTACTAGCTTATGACATCATGCATCTGATGTAAACATTTAATTATTGTTTATCATTTCCAATTCAAAAAAAAGAGTTAAACTTCTAAATAAGACATGATATATTAAAATTTAGTTGTAAAATATTATTTAACCGTGAGATTCTCAATACATGAAATAATAACTTTAAATAAAATTCAATACACTTTTGATATTTTGATGTGGTCACAGAAAATGCCAGTCCAATATACTACCGAGAAGCATGGCCCCTTTCCTGTTCTGTTATAGTTTTGGAGTTGATATATAGAGTGCTTTGGGTGTAATTGTTCTTGAATTATCTCAGGCGAAGTCATTGACATGGAAAGCCCGAATCATGGAAGGATTACTGAGAGGAAGTTCAGTGAAAACGATTTTCTGTTCGATCCGGTATCCGACATCAGGTCCTCGTCGTATGAATCAAGGATGGATCCAGAGATGGCATTGATGCAGGAGAATGTAAGGCTGAGACTGCAGGTTGAGAGGCTGGAACTAGAGATGCAGAATGAAAAAGATAAGAGGATGGAATTGCAGGGGGAGATCAACATGTTTAGATCTCTGTTTTCTGCTACACCAATTATTCGTAGAAGCAATTGAATCGGATCTGTCTGGGGTGAAATTTCACTATCTTTTTTTTTGTGTTGTTTTGTTTGCCATTGTTCTCAAATAAACACGTTGTCGTATCTTCACAACCAAAATATAAAGCATGGTACTATCTTCCTGGGCCCAAATCAATGCATTAAGATGTAGATTTCGGAGTTTTGGGAATTTCATAGTTACATTTTCATTTTATGATATTTTTTAATATCAATGGCAGAATTTGATGGAAGAGTTCGAAATTCAATTTTATTTTTTTAAGAAAAAAAATAAAGTTTAAATTAAATCTCTAATAATTTTGAAAGAATTGAGGAGAATTTTTAAATTTTATAATAAAATTTTAATTAATAATATAAAAAGATTAATAATTTTCAAACGAAGAAGAAAATATCGGAACTGCAAGAGGAATATAAGAGAAAAGTTGCTTTTTTTTATCACTTTTGTGTTTTACATTTGAGCTTTTAGATTAAATACGGTATTTAAGGTGCTACTAAACTAAAACAGTCTCAAACAAAAAAAATTACTCAGTTGGTAAGAATTTTTATTATAACATAATTTTTTACCTAAGGTAAAGTCTAACCTAAAATCTTAATCAAATGGTAAGAATTTTCGTTATCGTCTAAAATGTTACGGACAACGTAAGAATTTTGATATCAACCTAAATTCTTATTCAGTTGATAAGATATTGTGTAATATTATAAATTTTTATTCAACTTATAAAATTTTCAGTTCTATAAATAAAAAATTTGATTATATCTAAATTATTACCAAATTCGACTAATTTTTTTATTAAAATAGTAAGAACTTATGTTTTCGTTTTTTAACCGTAATATAAGCCATAAGGTGCCGCTTTTTGTATCTTTTCCCATAAGCTTATAGACAAGGGTTTGCAACTAAAACCCAAATGGCATCGCTCCAAGGACCACATCACTGCGCTGCTCAGGTCTCGAGATTTGCCGACATGATAAACCACAAGCCAGCTTCGGTACTTGAACAAAGCCTATATATGCCCATATCATCTAAATGAAACCACTTATCCTCGCACTACTTTGCTTCCATTGGCCAAGTTTGCCGGTCGCCCCCTGCTGATGTTTGCCACTCTCCTCTCAACACATTGCTTACTTATTGTGATCATAATCGAATCAAATTAAATAATTTAACTTAATTATTTTGGCCATCAAATTTGAAATAATAGTGGAGAACGATAATATGGGTTGCTACTACATTGATTAATACAAATCGACAATTGAAAACGATAGGTGTGCTTTTAAATCAGTTTGTCTATTAATTATATACGCATTGTCAAATGATTAAGAATATATATAAATAAATATTATTTTATAATATTTTTAAGGGAAAACTACACCGGTGGTCTCCAAACTATTATCATTTTCCTATTTTGGTCCCCAAACTATGTTTTTCGGCAAAATCGTCCCTTCTGTTACATAGTTTTCCTGTTTTAGTCCCCGGCGTTAAATAGCTAACGGTTTTGCTGATGTGACATTTTTTTAAGAGGAGAGAGAAATGATTAAAAAATATTTAAAAAATGTCACGTCAACAAAATCGTTAGCTATTTAACGTCGGGGGACCAAAACAGGAGAACTATGTAACAGAAGGGATGGTTTTGCCGAAAAACATAGTTTAGGGACCAAAATAGGAAAACAGTAATAGTTTGGGGACCACTGGTATAGTTTTCCCTATTTTTAAACTATTCAAAAAAATTATGAAGGGTTTTATTTTGATGCACAAGCTGTGTAAATTTTTTTTACACAATCCGTTTATAAAATTTAAAATCTAAATCACAAACCCTAGCAACCTAAAACCTAAACCTTAAGCCCTAAACCCTAAACTCTAAATTCTAACCATAAACCTTAAATTATATACCCTACATACTAAACCCTTAAACCCTAACCTAAAATCCTAAACCCTAAACCCTAAAATTAAAGGGCTTGTGTAAACTAAAGTTTACACAAGCTTGTGCATCAATGTATTTTCCAATTATGAATTTATAATGGACTCATTTATAGGTATATGATTATTTCTTAATTGCATGTTTTTTACATATAAGAAAAAATCATTTCAACCTCCCACTCTAAATCACGAATTCAAGAAATCTGTTGAACTTTTAGTTACACTCTTTATTATAGCTTTAAATCTTAGTTTTGTTGTCTAAATGAATCGTTCATGCACACGGCCTTCCATCTAGCATTTATGGAAATTTAGCATTTTAGATGTTCAAAACCAAATTAAATGAGCTGAAAAAAAAAAACAAATATAAATATCATCATGCTTCATGATGGTTTGTTTTTAAAAGAAATTTAGGATTTATGATTTAGAGATTTCAAAAAAATTAAAATTTATGATTTAAGTGTTTAAAATTAAGTATTTAAAATTTAAAGAAAAATCGTGTTAAATTTTTATTCACATTACTTATGTATTACAATATAATACAAGAAAATGCTCACGTGATTCTACATAAAATCAAAAAACTTATTAGCTACCTATACAATTTACTCCGAATTTATTGCAACGCATTACACCATGCCCTGTCATCTAAGGATACAATTTATGTTTTCCATGAAAATAAATAATATGCATTCTATAGTATACCAAGCTGCCGACAATCTACAACTTGTACGTGGATGTATGTCGGAACCCGGTCGTCCCCAATTGTTGGAGGAAATCATAGAAACAGTTGTTTGAGGCGAGGAACCAACTGATCTGAGATTACCTTATTTGTTCTTTGCGAGGGGTGAATGGCATCCCAAAACACATACTTGTTTGCATCCGGACATGTGAGTGGTGTGTGCCGGTTGCACAGTATCCCCATCTCGAACAGCCCCGTCCCACAGCACCCTTCTCCCACAACCTCGAATCCTGTCACTCGACAATATTTTATGTATACATTCGAATATATATTAGATACGAATGTCGAACACGAATACTTTAAAAACTTACCGTATTGGGAAGGTTTTGTGATGAGCTGCAAAAGCAACTCATAAGCATCCGCGAAGAACACTTTCAAACCAGGGAGATCCTTGTTGAGCTTTGCCACAATAGCTTTTAACTTGCCATTGAACTCCAAGGCAACTCTGTTGCGTTCCTCCAAGCAGTTAAGAGGGTTGTCGAAGTTCGTTGTTCTCTGCACCGGCAAGCATCCCATCGGCGGGAGTCCTGTCAGGGACAACTTCCGAGCTCCAAGGCTGTAAATCTGTCTGACGAAATGTTCGGCAATGCCGACGAGGAAATCCTCGTATTGTTGAACGGTGAATTGGGACTTTCTTCGAGGGAGGGCGTAGTAGTTTTCAAGGAAATCGTTGGTTCCTATGCTGATTACATACAGGGCGTCGGAGATTACCTCGTCCGCCTTCTTACCGCCGAGATAGGCTCGGAGTTTCTTTTGGTACTCCTTGTAGTATTCCACTTCTTTCCACAGAGGAATCACTTTCTGTCAAATGCAACATAAAGATTGAATCAATGTACTTACGTTAACGTATGCTTAAGTTCAGCATTCAGTAACTATTTAAATGGCCGCCGACGGTACTTGGTTCAATTACCAGTACATCGGCCGTGGCGTTGTCATAGCCAGTCGCAGCAGAAGCGAAGCAAACTCCGGTGGCGAAGTCCGAGATGTTAAAGGCAGGATCCAAGTATGCTGGGACGACAGGTTTTAGTCCAAACCCCTCGGAAATGAAATCAGGAGGAAGTCGGCCATTGCAGAAGCGTCCGGTGGGGGTGCCGCCGAAAAAATCACGGCCATAAGGCTCGAAATTGCACTTGGCGATCGTTGGGATGAAATTGTTGTTGCCAGAATCAACGGATGAGTCTCCGAAGACGATTACAGCAGGCACTTTAGCTTCGGATTTGGAAACTATAGATAAGATATGAATGAAGAAAATCCAGAGGATGATTATGGATGCCATGCCCGTTGGGTAATCCCAGTAAGAATGGAGCAAGCATTTATAGCTAATGAAACAGTGAAACATAGACCAAAGAGTGAAGATAAAGCTATATATATAAAAATATATAACAAAGATGGATACTTAAGCTAAATTAGCTTTAATTAATTTTGCATAATTTTTCAAGGGTGTAGTCAGAAAAATTAGATTGTAAGATTTGTATTTAAAAAAAAATTAAATGGTTTGTATATAAATTAGTGTGTTTCCCTCCTGCGAGGGTTTAGAGTTATTTAAATATATAAAAATGGTTGGACAACCTCCCCCCTGCAAATTCGTCTATCAAACAATGGTTCTCTTTTCCTCAAAGCCAAACGAAACTCTACCTTCTCTTCTTTGTCGACGACTAGCTGTGACCCAAAGTGATTGGCCTCCTTTTGTTGTTCTTTCCTTTTTTTTGTCTTTCCATGTTTCTTGTTTTTTTTTTTTTTTTGTCTTTTCTTGTTGGGACTGCTTTGATGCTTTCATTCGGTTGTTTTGTTAGAAAATTTCTTCTCCAACTTCGACGATTCAAGCTCAGGTTCTCGTCTGAAGGGAAGACATCTAATCACTCTAGGTGGCTCGGGATGAGAAAGATTAAGGGGTGGCTCTCGGTTTTTGCCGCTTTTCTCTCTTTGACGGTCTTTTATTTTTTGGGTGTTCTTTCTCCATGTTTCTTGTTTTGTAGGTTCGTCAACGGTGTTAAAGTGTAAAATTTGTGGTTGCTTCCTCTCTTTCTGTCTGATTTGCTCGAAGTCGTTGGGTGTCATTCCCTCTCTCTTTCTTTCCTTTTCAAATTTATCTGCCCTCGACGGTGCCGTCGATGAGGAAAATCATGACTTTTTAAACCTATATGACTCGATATTTTCCGTTGCTGCCAACCCGGCCCTACTTGGTGCCCTTGGTATTCGTCGCCAAGTTTGCCGTTTCGATATTGACCTCCGGCACCATCCTTCTACCCTGAGATTTTCATGCAGTTTGCTGCCTTCTCCAAAACCCTAGATGGTTTCTCCTCTTTTCTTTGTGGCCCATGCCTGTAGGGTGTTTGTAACACTCGTGTTTTGAGGTTAGAAGTTAGTCGGGTTAGTGGTCCGAGTCGAGAAAAATTTAATTAAGTCGTTTTGGCCTAGGCTTGACCCAATTGGAATTTAAAATTAAAGGGAGTGACCATTTGGTAATTTAGCCAAAATAATGTAAAAGTAGACAACATTTTTGAATGTTAAAAAGAACAAAAAAAAGAGAAAAAAAGGGAAAAAGTTGTCTTCCTCCCCCTTTTCCCCTCTTTAACGTTGGAAACCATAAACCCCTCCCCAAACCCAAAAATTACTATTCCATTAAATTCCATCTCCATCTTAAGTCCATTTTCAAAGGTAATAACATTTTCTCACTCTCCTCTTCATTCTCTATCCATACATGGTTGTAGATTTTGAAACTACCAACTTTTGAAAAGTTTGGGTTTGATGAAAGTTTGGGTTTTTACTTAGTTTTTCAATTGGTTTTAAATTATCAAGTTGGGTTTTAGTTTATTCATCTTAAAATACATATAATATGTTAAAATGGTTAGGTTTGGGTGAAAACCCAAAATGGGTTATTGTGACCAATTTTAATGTGTCCAAAACTTGGTTTTTGGTGGGTTTTAGGATTAAATTGGAGGGCGGATGGTTTAAGTATGTTAGGAGGGTGTTTTGGGACCATTTGGGTGTCATTTGGGTGTTTGAAAATAGGATTTTCAGCTAGGTTTTAGAGGAGCACGAAAATGGACATTTTTGGGGATTAATTGGATTGGGAATTGTTGAAGTTTGGCTTGGGCTTAAGAGTTGAGTTGATGACTGAGTTTTAGCATTGATTGAGAGTAATGGATGTGTTTTTGATTGGCTAGAAGCAAGAGGAGACGTTGGAGAAGCATCAAGATCGAATCCGGGCTTGTAGGAGGCTTGCTTTGGTTGCTAAGGAAGGGTGGTGAGTGACTTTAAATATGTTTTAAAGATTGGTTCAAGTGTGTGTGGTGTATGTGTGGAATGTGCTTGGTAGGCCTTTCCAAAGTGAGAGTTAAATTGGTAACTTAACTCCTTGAATTTTAGTATGCTATTCATGCCATTGTCTATTTGTTATTGTGATGTGTGGATTGATTGTATATGTATGTCTTGCTATGTATATACAATGTGTATGAGACATGAATGGTGGATGTGTGATGTGATAAATGAAATTGGCACTAATTAACTTACCGGGTGTAAATGATCGATCATTAGGATTAGTGTGCACACAAATTGAGTCAAAACGTACGTGGCCTTGATGGCGTTGAGTCATCAAGGAGGAGTACGGTGATGTAACATTCCACCGGAAATTTATATATATTCTACGGGATGATGAGTGGAATCCCATCCGTAGGGCATGTGGTGATGAGTGGAATCCCGCCCATGCAAGGTCCGATGATGAGTGTAATCCCACCGAGGTAATGTGATTGTTGAGATTAAATCCGCACATCCGGGTAAACTAATAGTGGCCAATTGAACTTGTTCTTATACTTGTGATGTATGACATTGATATATGATATTTGAGCTTAGTATGATGTGAGATGTCATATTATGACTCTTGAAAGACTAGCTAGGTCTACTTGTGGATTTACCTATGCATTTTGTATATGAGAATTAGGGAATACATGCTTGAACCCTGCATTGTTGATGTTTTCGATTTTAGAGCATCCTCACTAAGCTTATATCTTACGCTCTCATTTTCAACAATGCAGATCATTAGCGTGGTGTTAGCTCGGAGCAAGGCGTAAGAGGCTTTCCAAGTTTTGTTGCTCAAGTACGGTTAAACAATTATGTGGTAGCTTAGCAATGTGGCAAGAGTGTGTGTTTTGTATGAGCTATGAATGACTCATATATGGTTTTGATGTTTATGAATTGACTTGGATTGTAAAAATGATATGTCTTGCCAAATGCTTGTGTGATGTATGCCTTATGGATGCTTAAGATTGCTTTTGATGGCATGTAAACCTATATGAGATGAATGGTGCCTTTTGACTTTTAATGTCTTCAAGCATGCCTTATATGAAATGTTGCTAATGTATAATTGCCATGTATGAATGATTCACCATATGCCTTGTGTGTGTTTGAGCATGCTTGACATAGGATGTATGCCTCTAGACCTTGTTTGCTTGAGTTGAGTGCCTTTAGAGGTCGTTTGGGACCTTTAGACTTGTTGAAAAACGCCTAAGTCTGGTTTTTAAAGGTTGCAGACAGCCCGCGTTTCGAAACGAGCTGGGACATTTCGATATGGGTAAGGCTTCAGGGACCCCGTATCGGAACGTGTTTCGATACGGTTTGGCCTGTGAATCCCTGTTTTGAAATGGGTATCGGAACGTTTTGGCTGCTGGAATTCTGAGAAAATGACGAGATGAAAGTGTTTCGAAACGGGTCTAAGGGTTTCGAAACGGTCAAAATCTCATTGACCACGAGAATTTGACCGTTGAGGGCGTTTCGGAACGGTTGACCTCCGTTTCAATACGACCCCTTCGTATGGGCTTTGGGGCAGTTGACCTGGTCAAGGTGTTTCGATACGCCTCAAGGGTGTTTCGGAACGACATGTTTAATGGATTAAAATTGGGCTGTTTAAATGTTGTCTTGGGTTCGAATGTTTACTTTCTGTATTTTATTCCGCTGTTTGATCACATAGGATTTTAATGTGCCATTAGAGAAGATAAGTTTTAAAAGAAAAAAATTAGGGTTGCTAACCGAGGGGGAACCTTAACGGGTTTCACTTCGGTTTTCCCCATGTGGCCTACTTGGACCGGTCATCCAGCCAGACTGGGACGAGGGGGTTACATTTGTTGGTATCAGAGCCTGAGGTTACCAAGAGCTCGGGCAGGTAAGTGAGGTAAGCATGATATGTTAAGTGATTGTATTGTTCGATGCATGCCTTGCCATGAATTCTTAATATTTGACTGTTCGTATGATGTTTTGAAGCATGAGTTGTTGCGTCTGGTGTAGAGTGTGTGCCCATTGCTACTATTACTTAATTTAAAAAGATTTTATGGTAAAGGGAGTACTTGAGCACTATTGGACCCTTTCTTTGGCTAATGTTGTAACCCCCTCGTCCCGGTCTGGCCGGATGACCGGTCCGAGTGGGCCACACGGGGAAAACCGAAGCGAAACCCGTTAAGGTTCCCCCTCGGTTAGCAACCCTATTTTTTTCATTTTAATCTTGTCACATTCGAACCCCAAACCACATTCAAACAGCCCAATTTTAATCTTAACTAAAGGCATCTTAATACCTATGGGTTTTTCTCTTTAAAAAGGCCAACAAGGATCAAACAGTGCAGTCTTAAGCAAAGGTTTCGAAACCTCCCCAAAAGGTTTCGGAACTTAGACTGGCAGTAAGGTCTGGAAGCCCAGATTTCTGCAAAGGTTTCGAAACCTTCCCCATGGTTTCGAAACCATAGTGCAAGGGATCACTTACTGCCCAACTCTAAAGACTTCCTAAATATGAAGAACATTAAGATCATGCATAGACTTACACAAGAGCTTACGAAGGACCAAAGGCATGAATTAACACTCATAAGACTTGCACATACTATCATTTAAGCAACCATACATGAACCATAGATAGCAACCAAGCAATTAACAAGGCATCCATACATAGCATTCATACAAAGGGCAATTTATGCATATATGGTCATACAAGCACGTAAGATTTCATGCCTTAGCAACCAAACAAATAGACATTCAAGGCATGCAACAACAACGATATTTATAGATCAAACAAGGCATCCAAGAATCAAACCAATATCGACATACATCAAAACCTATCCCATTGCTTAACTATTACATTCATTTACTCAAAATTCATACATTGAGCTCACCAAAAGCAACACTTGGAGACCTTTCCTTGCCCTTTCCACCCACAAGTTATTTATCTGCATTGTCGAACAAAAGAGAGCGTAAGCATAAAAGCTTAGTGAGGGTAGCTCATAAAACAAACCTTCGACAATGCAGGGTCCAAGCACGAGCAATTTCCATAATGAAATGCATGTTCTTACCTCCGATCCGCATAAGTCAAAATGATCATGATGCATGAACATATAATCAACATTATGCCATGCTCAACAACCCATAAGCTCAACGTACCAAGATGCATAACTCAATGCATTAACCACATCATATATCAATTCATAAAGGGCATCACATTTCGCATCATATAAGCATATATACATAATCTCATATTGGTAGATACACACAATCTTATATTGGCACCTAGCTATGACCCGAATACGCGGATAACCCGTTGGAACGCATTTCCAACAACAACATTACCTCGGTGGGATTCCACTCATCACTGGTCCATGCATGTGCGGGATTCCACTCATCGCCACATGCCCTACGGATGGGATTCCACTCATCATCACGTAGAAATATATAAAAGCATCCGGTGGAATATTACATCACCGTACTCCTCCTTGGTGCCTTAACGCCACCAAGGCCACGTACGTTTTGACTCAATTTGTGTGCACACTCATCCTAATTATCGATCATTGTACCCAAGCATACTAGTGCCAATATAAATCAAACTACGCAACTTTTACAATATCAATTTCAATATAAATTCCGTGCCTAGCACGTACTCACCATGATTCTCCAAAATCATGCAACTACCTCATAACCTCATTTCACAAACCAACATCACATGTATATCATCCAACCAATTAACACATCATATAATCACATTATATTTGTCATCAACGTACATGTAATCAATACATTAAGTCATACTTCCGCATACATGTGTATAACATTATACATACTCATCATGAGGCATATCAACGATTAAGGAGTACATCCAAGGTCTCTAACTAAAGCTTAGGATTAGGCTACCACCATAATCCTAACTCTAGGTGGGTCTACCAAGCCCAACCTAGTTCACATGTTTCAACCAACCACTTAAAAACTAATTTAAAAACATTAGCCACTCACCTCACTTTCTTAAGCAATCCAAGCAAAGCCGACTCAAGTCTCCACAACTTCCGAAATCGTGCCCGAACCTCCCAAGGTCAAATCCGATGTCTCTAATCAATCAAAGGCAATGTATTAACCTCTTAATCAACCACAATTTACTGGTACACATCAGCCCTCAATTCTCTAACATTCTCTCAACAGTTCAAAGCCGAAATCTTCCCAAATAATCTCATTTTCGTACTCCAGCAAAACCCAGTCATTTCCTCCAAATTTAAACACTTAAAACACTCCAAAACATGTCCAAAACACCCTCATAATGTTGTACAACCATCAGCCCTTCATTTCCCCACACAAACACTTCAAAAACTCTTAATTTCCACTCCTAAAAACCACCTACAGCAGTAGCAACGGGAATCCCATCAAACTAACATTATAACCTCTCAAAAATCATCACAAAACATCTAAAAACACCCACCCAATGTTGCTATAACATCAACCCAACAATTTCTCACAAAACCCTTCCAAAAACACAAATTTTTGACACTTTAAATACACCCCTAAAACCCATTTCGGAAATTCATCAAAATCCAACCAAATTAACATATAATGTGCATTTTAAAATGATTAAGCAAAGCCCCAACTCAATTTATCAAAACCAATTGGAAAACACCCTTAAAAATCCAAACTTGATATAAACCTTAATTTTCAAAAGTTCATATTTTTAAAATCTATGACCATGGATAGATAGGAAATGGAAAGGAGAGTTCAAATATGTGATTACCTTTCAAAAACCCCTTGAATTGATGAAGAAATCGAATGAAACATATGCTTGAAAATTGAGAGAGTTTGGGGAATGGGGGGGAGGTATTTCACGTGGGGGGATAACGGAAAAGGGGAAGAAGATGACAATTTGAAAGTTGTCATCTTTTTTAAAAGCTTTTGGGAAAATTACAACATAAGCCCTTCCCTTTTTACTAAAGTTCAATTAGGCCACATTTTAGGTTGAATTTATTTTAATTTAATTTTATTGACTCGAACTATAAACCCAGATAACTCCTAACCCCAAAACACGGGTGTTACAACTTTCCCCCACTTAAGGAAATTTCGTCCCTGAAATTCATCGATCACGGAGGGCCACTGAAACATGCACCTCCACGCATTCCTCTCTCACATCAACATACTAACCAACTCGAAAGACTTACCACGCAACACTTGCTATCTTACACTATGATCTCAACTGATTCTTCAAGGCATGCCAATTTCAAACTCAACTCAATCTCTTCAACAAATATAGCACGGAACAGATCTGACTCACATTTCTGAATCATAGATACACGGAACACATCTCAAACCCCTTTCTAGCTCTGGTGGTAACCGCAACAGATAACAACAGAACTAGCCTGATTCACAAACTCATGCAATACTGCTTGAACACTTGACTCATAACTTTCTCTGACTGATCCTCTGTCTTCATCAATTGACCAAACACTATGCAGACGTCTTCAAAATTATTCTAGTTGAAATCTCGGATCTTTATTACTCACTTTTACTGCGAATCTTCCACGGATGTAGCAAACTAGAAGAAAACTGAAGCTCGGTCTTGACACGCTGGCAATTTACATACTTACTCTCATACTGAACCACATTATTCATCCACTCAATTCAGAAGCATTCATCTTCAACCCACAATACGTCTTCATACTACTCAGATGCAATACAAATGAACCATCGTGCGCTTCGGCCAAAACAACACGTCTCAAAACACTATGCCAAGCAGTACAACAATTTTATCTCTAACGATACCAACTCTATCATCTCTGAACTGTATTCTGAAGGTCTTCTTTCCGCTATGCCTCGCACGTGAGGTGCTAAGAATCTGTCTTGCAACTGTTTCTCAACAAACATCCTGACTCAAAGTAGTCTCAACCCGAAACTCGGCCACAAAACTACTATCATTTGATATACGGAATTCGGCAATTGCAACTCGTAACTCAACTACTAATCTAACAGCAAATACAACTCGGAACATCGGTTGCTACGTAGACTCTCTTCAGATAGTACTCAATCTTGAGATCACAGTCTTCAAGCAATTCTAACTACTCGTGTTGTTCAAGTTCCAACCATTCCCAAGTCTTCAAATATTTCAAGCTCTAATGATACGTACATATACACTGCGCATTTCTTACTATACAAGCTTGTCTCTAAGTCTTCGAAGCAGATACAACTGTAATTAACTCTATGTCTCATATCGGATAACTCTTCTCACGGTCTTTCAACTAACTCGGTGAACAAGTCGCAATCTTCCGTCTTGCATAAGCACACAACCTAACCCTACATGTAACACATCACTACAGTTCACAAGCTCTTTCTCTAGTATAGGCTGGATCAAGGTCGAAGTTTTCATCAAAGTTTCTTTCAGTTTCTCTAGGGCTCATTATCTCGCATTTAACCACACAACTGAACATTCCTCTATAACAATCTATCAATGGAGCAACTATCTTCAAAAGACCATTTACAATTCTCTGAAAGTCACAATGCTAGACCTAGGAACTATAGATATTTGTCACAGTCTTCAATTTCTTCCAACTCATATCTTCTTTTGCCTACTTGGGATTTACTCTAATACACTCGGCTGATCTACATGTCCTAGGAGAACATCTTCATTAACTCGAAGTTCACGTTGCATATCTTGACATACAACTGATTCCCTAAAAGGATCTACCACACTAACTTCAAAGCTTGCCATGGCCTTCTTCGGTACGTGGATATACTCATGTGTCATCTATGAGAACTATTACAACTGATCAAGGAACTCGGGAAAATATTCCGCTCAACATCTCTATGAAGGTAACTAATACACTAGTCAAACAAAACGACATAACTCAGAGCTCAAGGCGATTACATCTTGCCCCTAAAGATGTCTTCGGTACTTCAACTTTTCTCACTTTTCTCACTTTCAACTAGTAGTAAACGGATTTCAAACTAATCTTCAAATAGACTGAAGCACACACTAACTGACCAACAAATCACTGACACTCGAAAACGGATACTAATCATTCACTGTCATTTGTTTCGACTGTATGTAATCTGAACACATTCTTGTACTGTCACTCTTTCTTCTTCACAAACTACACTGTAGAACTCTGAGATGATGCACTAGGCCTAATGAATCTAAGGTCTAACAAGTCTCGAAGTTAATTCTTCAACATTCTCAATTCTTCCGAAATTCATAAGTTACAAAGCAACTAAACTGAAGCAATCTCGGAGACGATCTCAATAACGAACTCTTCTTCTCTATCAAGAGACAAACCGGGTAAATCTTCCAAACACTTCTAGAAAACACAAACTATTCTAGCATTATGCGGTCTAATCTTCATTCAAAATCAAATCCATCACAATTGCTAAGCAAGCTTGTCAACTAAACTCAATCAATCTTTGACCTCTAAAGCTGGATCAACCTTCAATAAGAAGCTCACATCCTCACCTACCACTACAGTCACACAGAAATCTGCAATTTCAAGGCAACTCTCTCTTTGTCTCAATGTATACACTAACTCTGTGCTCTTCAAGCCGAACCTTGTCAAAAGGTACATCAAAACCGTAGGAAGACGATCGCTTCACACCTACTAGAAACTAGTAACTCTAAACCACCAACAAACATCTTCTGTACATCTTTTTGATCACTACTATCTCCCAAAGAGGGCTAGTCACATGTGTCCCTACATCTAAGGTCTCAACAAAGATATCTAATTTCTTACATGCTCACACAAAAGGAGGTATTCGCAGAAATTGCAACTTCACATGTACACAACTGATAGTCTTCGGTCCTCTTGTTTTCAGACTAGTTCTTCAACAAAATCTGACTCTTCTAAACTGTTCTTAGAGCATCTCGTAACTTCAAGACTCAATTCTGATCGCACACAAACAGTCTAGCTGGACTTGTTCTACCCCTACCAAACAATCCTGAAGTCAAAGCTCAAAGTTCTCTTCTCAGCTCAACTATATCGGAAGTGACTTCATCTCTTCCGCTTGCTGGAAAATAACTCATCGTACACTGACCCAATCACACAAACTAGCTCCCACTCACGGACACTGACCGGCTGTCTTGCATTAAAATCATAGGCCGAACCCCAACGGTCACCAACTAACACTTCACTAGGCATGTTCAACTTGCATACTTACTAACGATATACAAAAGCACGGATTGAGAATCAACTGGAGGAAACCAACTTAACACTGTACCAAGGGCTTATTTTATAAAATATCGACTGTACTCCAACCCCCACTCATAGGCTTTCACTTATTCTTACTAACTAATGCCAGAGTTGATCACACTGTCCCTCATCCACAAGAATCAACCCATATACACACCGTCTCAAACGGACGAATTGTACCTCAATTCCGGTACAACCACACCTCTCTAACTAAGGCGATGGACTCCCTCAACATAGTCCACCCTTTTTAGAAACTACAACTTCTACTTACCGAAAAGCAATTTAATCAACAACAACATCAACAGTAAAACATACACAATTGGGTTAGCAAGGCAAGGCTTCCAAGTGGCTCAAGTATGTTCCCCTCACTTAAAATCTCTTTTTCGATGTAATAGTAGCAATGGGACTCTACGAACATGCTTCAAACAAATCAACACGCATACATGCTCAACCAAGCATATAACAAGGCTTACTTGCTAAACAAGCAAACATACGCGTACAATCAAACAACATATACTCTCAATCAAACAATCATACATTACAACATTCACGGATAACAAGCAACATGCTTTTAAACAAGCAATCAACATATTCGTCATACAAGCAGCCATACTTACAGAGCAAGCAAACACCGTGCATATCAATTTAAAACTTAAACTTACCTCACTTACCTACCCAAGGTCTCGGAAACCTTAGGCTCTGATACCAACAAATGTAACCCCCTCGTCCCGGTCTGGCCGGATGATCGGTCCGAGTGGGCCACACGGGGAAAACCGAAGCGAAACCCGTTAAGGTTCCCCCTCGGTTAGCAACCCTATTTTTTTCATTTTAATCTTGTCACATTCGAACCCCAAACCACATTCAAACAACCCAATTTTAATCTTGACTAAAGGCATCTTAATACCTATGGGTTTTTCTCTTTAAAAAGGCCAACAATGATCAAACAGTGCAGTCTTAAGCAAAGGTTTCGAAACCTCCCCAAAAGGTTTCGGAACTTAGACTGGCAGTAAGGTCTGGAAGCCCAGATTTCTGCAAAGGTTTCGAAACCTTCCCCATGGTTTCGAAACCATAGTGCAGGGGATCACGTACTGCCCAACTTTAAAGACTTCCTAACTATGAAGAACATTAAGATCATGCATAGACTTACATAAGAGCTTACGAAGGACCAAATGCATGAATTAACACTCATAAGACTTGCACATACTATCATTTAAGCAACCATACATGAACCATAGATAGCAACCAAGCAATTAACAAGGCATCCATACATAGCATTCATACAAAGGGCAATTTATGCATATATGGTCATACAAGCACGTAAGATTTCATGCCTTAGCAACCAAACAAATAGACATTCAAGGCATGCAACAACAACGATATTTATAGATTAAACAAGGCATCCAAGAATCAAACCAATATCGACATACATCAAAACCGATCCCATTGCTTAACTATTATATTCATTTACTCAAAACTCATACATTGAGCTCACCAAAAGCAACACATGGAGACCTTTCCTTGCCTTTGCCACCCACAAGTTATTTATCTGCATTGTCGAACAAAAGAGAGCGTAAGCATAAAAGCTTAGTGAGGGTAGCTCATAAAACAAACCTTCGACAATGCAGGGTCCAAGCACGAGCAATTTCCATAATGAAATGCATGTTCTTACCTCTGATCCGCATAAGTCAAAATGATCATGATGCATGAACATATAATCAACATTATGCCATGCTCAACAACCCATAAGCTCAACGTACCAAGATGCATAACTCAATGCATTAACCACATCATATATCAATTCATAAAGGGCATCACATTTCGCATCATATAAGCATATATACATAATCTCATATTGGTAGATACACACAATCTTATATTGGCACCTAGCTATGACCCGAATACGCGGATAACCCGTTGGAACGCATTTCCAACAACAACATAACCTCGGTGGGATTCCACTCATCACCGGTTCCTGCATGTGCGGGATTCCACTCATCGCCACATGCCCTACGGATGGGATTCCACTCATCATCACATAGAAATATATAAAAGCTTCTGGTGGAATATTACATCACCGTACTCCTCCTTGGTTCCTTAACGCCACCAAGGCCACGTACGTTTTGACTCAATTTGTGTGCACACTCATCCTAATGATCGATCATTGTACCCAAGCATACTAGTGCCAATATAAATAAAACTACGCAACTTTTACAATATCAATTTCAATATAAATTTCGTGCCTAGCACGTACTCACCATGATTCTCCAAAATCATGCAACTACCTCATAACCTCATTTCACAAACCAACATCACATGTATATCATCCAACCAATTAACACATCATATAATCACATTATATTTGTCATCAACGTACATGTAATCAATACATTAAGTCATACTTCCGCATATATGTGTATAACATTATACATACTCATCATGAGGCATATCAACGATTAAGGAGTACATCCAAGGTCTCTAAGTAAAGCTTAGGATTAGACTACCACCATAATCCTAACTCTAGGTGGGTCTACCAAGCCCAACCTAGTTCACATGTTTCAACCAACCACTTAAAAACTAATTTAAAAACATTAACCACTCACCTCACTTCCTTAAGCAATCCAAGCAAAGCCGACTCAAGTCTCCACAACTTCCGAAATCGTGCCCGAACCTCCCAAGGTCAAATCCGATGTCTCTAATCAATCAAAGGCAATGTATTAACCTCTTAATCAACCACAATTTACTGGTACACATCAGCCCTCAATTCTCTAACATTTTCTCAACAATTTAAAGCCGAAATCTTCCCAAATAATCCCATTTTCGTACTCCACCAAAACCCAGCCATTTCCTCCAAATTTAAACACTTAAAACACTCCAAAACATGTCCAAAACACCCTCATAATGTTGTACAACCATCAACCCTTCATTTCCCCACACAAACACATCAAAAACTCTTAATTTCCACTCCTAAAAACCACCTACAGCAGTAGTTACGGAAATCCCATCAAACTAACATATAATGTGCATTCTAACATGATTAAGCAAAGCCCCAACTCAATTTATCAAAACCAATTGGAAAACCCCCTTAAAAATCCAAACTTGATATAAACCCTAATTTTCAAAAGTTCATATTTTTAAAATCTATGACCATGGATAGATAGGAAATGGAAAGGAGAGTTCAAATATGTGATTACCTTTCAAAAACCCCTTGAATTGATGAAGAAATCGAATGAAACATATGCTTGAAAATTGAGAGAGTTTGGGGAATGGGGGGGAGGTATTTCACGTGGGGGGATAAGGGAAAAGGGGAAGAAGATGACAATTTGAAAGTTGTCATCTTTTTTAAAAGCTTTTGGGCAAATTACAACATAAGCCCTTCCCTTTTTACTAAAGTTCAATTAGGCCACATTTTAGGTTGAATTTATTTTAATTTAATTTTATTGACTCGAACTATAAACCAGGATAACTCCTAACCCCAAAACACGGGTGTTACAAATGTAATCCCTATCTGTTTGTTGTTGTAGTTATTACCTTGCTAGATGTACCATGAGACCACGTAGGAGGCCTAGGATGGTTCGACCGGAACCACGAGCAGCGGCTCTAGGAGTTGAGCCAGTAGTTAGAGTTGAGGCTCAAGTGGGAGAGCCTGTGGTTGGAGTTGGAGCTCCTCCACCACCACCACCTCCTCCACCCGGAGTAGGAGGCGAGGCCGGGGCCGAAGGAGAGGGACCTCAGAGAGGCCAGGGTGGCCAAGGTGGCCAAGGACCGGCCGGAATAGACTTAGCTCCTTTGGTTCAGGCGATAGCCGGGGCATTTCAGGCTGTAGTAGCTGGGGGTCAGGCAGCAGCACATCATCAGGGAGAGGGCACTGGGTTGCCATTAGAGAGACTCCGTGGTCTAGGGGCCGAAGAGTTCAGAGGGTCTACCCCAGAGAGATCAGAGTTGTGGTTTGAGAAGACTGTCCGTATCCTCGCTCAGATGGGATGTACTGGTGAGCGCAAGTTAGGATGTGTTGAGTCCTTACTTCAGGGTGATGCCTACACTTGGTGGGTCACCATTACTACGGGTATGGATGATGCCGAGATTACTTGGGAGTTCTTTGAGTCAGCATTCCGTAAGAAGTATCTGGGTCCGCGATACCTCGATGAGAGGAAGAGGGAGTTTATGGCTTTGCTTCAGGGGAGTATGACCGTGACCGATTATGAGATCCGATTTGTCAGACTGAGTCAGTATGCTTCTAAGCTTGTTCCTACTAAGGTGGAACGACGTAACCGTTTCTGTTATGGGCTGAATGAAGAGATCAAGAGGTACACTCTAGCTTCAGACTACACTGATTTTGATGTCTTGGTCGCGAGGGCCAAGGACTTAGAGCACAGTTTGGGCTTGACCAAACGATCTGGTGGTTCTAGTTCGGGTAAGAGGTCTAGTGACTTTGATAGAGGTGATGCCAAGAGGCATCAGGACAACAGGCATCATTATGATCATAGGCGCGGTGGCGGTAACCACGGTAGGGGCCAAAGGGCCAGAGAGCTGCTGGGAAGTTGCCCACATGTGCTACTTGCGGGAGGAACCACACCGGTGAGTGTTGGGGAAATTTCCACTCATGTTGGAGTTGTGGAGCTAGAGACCACATTAGACGTGACTGTCCACATCAGGTGGGACAGGCACCAGCTCAGGCTCCTGCTAGAGCCAATGACTTTCAGAGAGGCCGCGGGCGCGGTAGAGGTAACTTCCACCCGATGAATGATGGTCAAAGGAACATAGCACATGTAGTTGCAGTTCAGCCGGAGGGCGGAGGCCAGGCCAGAGTTTACGCTCAACGTGGGGATCAGCATGACACCGATGTGATCGCAAGTAACTTCTCGATACAGTCTTTGGGTTTGCTTTCTTTGATTGACTCTGGGTCTACACATTCCTACATATTGAGTGAGCATGCAAAGTCGTTGAACTTGCCTTATGAAATGTTAGAGGTAGGAGTTAGTGTTACTAGTTCCTTTGGGGACACGGTTGTAGTTAGAAAAATGTACAGAAGGTGTCCGTTGATGGTTCAGGGACATGTGTTTCCAGTGGATATGATGAAGCTTCCTTTCTATGGTTTTGATGTAATTCTGGGTATGGACTGGCTCACGGAGCATAGAGCTAGGATAGACTTTGAAACTAAGAGGATTTCTTTGAGGCTCACAGATGATTACGAGATCGTAGTGGTGGGTGAGAACGTGAAGTTCTTGTCCAATGTAGTTTCAGTTCTAGAGGGTAAGAGGTTAGTTGAGTTGGGGTGTGAAGCATACTTGGCATATGTGATGAACCCTAACACGAGTGAGGTTAGACCTCAAGACATCCGGACAGTATGTGACTTTCCTAGTGTGTTTCCGGAAGAGTTGTCAGGGTTACCACCGGACAGAGAGGTAGAGTTCACCATTGAGACTTATTCTGATTCATCTCATGTTTCGATTGCTTCGTATCGCATGGCACCGAAAGAACTGAAAGAGTTGAAGACTCAGTTGCAAGAGTTGACAGATAGAGGATTCATTCGACCTAGTTCTTCACCTTGGGGTGCACCAGTTTTGTTTGTGAAGAAGAAAGATGGAAGCATGAGAATGTGTATAGATTACCGACAGTTGAATCAGTTAACAATGAAGAATAAATATCCGTTGCCTAGAATTGATGACTTGTTTGATCAGTTAAGAGGAGCATCGGTCTTTTCAAAGATTGACTTGAGATCGGGTTATTACCAGCTAAAGGTAAGAGAGGTTGATGTACCGAAGACGACCTTTAGGACTAGGTATGGTCACTATGAGTTCTTAGTCATGCCTTTTGGGTTGACTAACGCACCGGCTGCTTTCATGGATATGATGAATAGGATTTTTCATCAGTACCTAGATCAGTTTGTAGTTGTATTTATAGATGACATCTTGGTGTATTCGCGAACTGAAGAGGACCATGACCGACACTTGAGACTAGTTTTGAAGACTTTGCTAGATCATCAGTTGTATGCGAAGTTGAGCAAGTGTGAATTCTGGATCCGAGAGGTAGTCTTCTTAGGACATGTAGTGTCAGCCGATGGGATTAGAGTTGGTCCGAAGAAGATTGAGGTCATTGTTGAATGGAAGCAACCGAAGTCCGTAACAGAGGTACGTAGCTTCTTAGGCTTAGCTGGATACTATAGAAGATTCGTAGAAGGTTTCTCAAAGTTAGCCGCTTCTTTGACACAGTTACTTCAGAAGAGTGTTCAGTTTGAGTGGACAAATGCAAGACAGAGAGCCTTTGAGAAATTGAAAGAAGCTTTGACCCAAGCACAGATCTTGATTCCGCCAGAGTCCGGGAAGGACTATGTAGTTTACAGTGATGCTTCTTATGTAGGGCTAGGTTGTGTTCTTATGCAAGACAAGAGAGTGGTGGCTTATGCCTCAAGACAGTTGAAGACTCACGAGCGCAACTATCTGACCCATGACATAGAGTTAGCTGCAGTTGTGTTTGCTCTGAAGATTTGGAGACACTATTTGTACGGTGAGAAATGCACAGTGTACACCGATCACAAGAGTTTGAAGTACATTATGACTCAGCGAGATTTGAATCTCAGACGGCGTATGTGGTTAGAGTTGCTAAAAGACTATGATCTTACCATTAAGTACCATCCGGGTAAGGCCAATGTAGTGGCTGATGCATTGAGTAGAAAGATAGCCGTGGATTTGAGAGCCATGTTTGCTAGATTGAGCTTGTCCGGAGATGGTGGCTTGGTAGCTGAGCTTCAGGTTAGACCTACTCTAGTTCAGTTGATTAGAGAGAAGCAACTCTTAGATAGATCTTTGGCACCTCACGTGCAAGATATAGCCGAAGGTAGATCTTCAAACTACAGTTTCAGTATTGATGGGGTTTTGTGTTTCAAAGATAGGATAGTTGTGCCAGAGGACAGTGACTTGAGACGTACGATCTTGACTGAAGCCCACAGTAGTCCGTTTGCTATGCATCCTGGAAGTACGAAGATGTATCGTGATTTGAAGAATGAGTACTTTTGGGTTGGCTTGAAGAGAGATGTAGCCGACTTTGTGAGTAAGTGTTTAGTATGTCAGAGGGTGAAGGCGGAACATCAGGTTCCCTCAAGTTTGTTGCAACCGTTGAGAATTCCTGAATGGAAATGGGAGAACATCACAATGGATTTTGTTTCGGGTTTGCCTTTGACTCCTACGAAGAAGAACTCAGTTTGGGTGATAGTAGATCATTTTACGAAGTGTGCCCACTTCTTGGCAGTCAATACTACTTACACTCTAGATAGATTGGCCGATTTGTACATTGGTGAGATTGTTAGACTGCATGGTGTGCCGAAGTCTATTGTGCCCGATAGAGATCCGAGGTTTACATCTCGATTTTGGGAGTGTCTGCATACGGCTTTGGGTACCCGTTTGAACTTCAGCACGTCTTATCATCCTCAGTCAGATGGTCAGTCAGAGAGAGTTATACAGATCTTAGAGGATATGTTGCGTTGTTGCATCATTGACTTTCAGGGTACGTGGGAGAAGCACTTGCCTCTAGTTGAGTTTGCTTACAATAATAGCTTCCAGTCGAGCATTCAGATGGCTCCGTATGAGGCCTTGTATGGTCGAAAGTGTAGAACTCTAGTTTGTTGGGCCGAAGTGGGACAGAAGTTGTTACCTATGCCAGATTTGCTCAAGGGGACAACTGACAAGGTAAAATTGATTTGTGATCGATTGAAGGCTGCTTCGGATAGGCAGAAGTCCTATGCCGACTTGAAAAGGAAGGAAGTTGAGTTCTCAGTGGGTGAGAAGGTGTTCTTGAAAGTGTCTCCGTGGAAGAAAGTAATGAGATTTGGCCGAAAGAGGAAGTTGAGTCCGAGGTACATAGGACCGTATGAGATTGTGAAGAGGGTTGGTCCAGTTGCTTATCAGTTGCGTTTGCCATCCGAGATAGAGAAGATACACGATGTATTTCATGTTTCGATGCTACGTAGGTATAGTTCTGATCCATCACATGTTATGCCTGTAGAGGAGATTGAATTGAATCCAGATTTGACTTATGAGGAAGAACCAGTTGAGATCATGGCTTCTGACAGTAAGGTGTTGCGGGGTAGATCGATTGAGTTAGTAAAGGTGCGGTGGCAACGTCGAGGTGTGGACGAGGCCACTTGGGAGAGGAAGGAGGATATGGAAAGGCAGTTTCCGTATCTCTTTCAGTCAGGTAATTTCGGGGATGAAATTCCTTAAGTGGGAAAGAGTTGTAACACTCGTGTTTTGGGGTTAGGAGTTAGTCGGGTTAGTGGTCCGAGTCGAGAAAAATTTAATTAAGTCGTTTTGGCCTAGGCTTGACCCAATTGGAATTTAAAATTAAAGGGAGTGACCATTTGGTAATTTAGCCAAAATAATGTAAAAGTAGACAACATTTTTTAATGTTAAAAAGAACAAAAAAAAAAGAAAAAGGGAAAAAGTTGTCTTCCTCCCCTTTTTCCCCTCTTTAACGTTGGAAACCATAAACCCCTCCCCAAACCCAAAAATTACTATTCCATTAAATTCCATCTTCATCTTAAGGCCATTTTCAAAGGTAATAACATTTTCTCACTCTCCTCTTCATTCTCTATCCATACATGGTTGTAGATTTTGAAACTACCAACTTTTGAAAAGTTAGGGTTTGATGAAAGTTTGGGTTTTTACTTAGTTTTTCAATTGGTTTTAAATTATCAAGTTGGGTTTTAGTTTATTCACCTTAAAATACATATAATATGTTAAAATGGTTAGGTTTGGGTGAAAACCCGAAATGGGTTCTTGTGACCCATTTTAAGGTGTCCAAAACTTGGTTTTTGGTGGGTTTTAGGATTAAATTGGAGGGCTGATGGTTTAAGTATGTTAGGATGGTGTTTTGGGACCATTTGGGTGTCATTTGGGTGTTTGAAAATAGGATTTTCAGCTAGGTTTTAGAGGAGCACGAAAATGGACATTTTTGGGGGATTAATTGGATTGGGAATTGTTGAAGTTTGGCTTGGGCTTAAGAGTTGAGTTGATAACTGAGTTTTAGCATTGATTGAGAGTAATGGATGTGTTTTTGATTGGCTATAAGCAAGAAGAGACGTTGGAGAAGCATCGGGATCGAATCCGGGCTTGTAGGAGGCTTGCTTTGGTTGCTAAGGAAGGGTGGTGAGTGACTTTAAATATGTTTTAAAGATTGGTTCAAGTGTGTGTGGTGTATGTGTGGAATGTGCTTGGTCAGCCTTTCCAAAGTGAGAGTTAAATTGGTAACTTAACTTCTTGAATTTTAGTATGCTATTCATGCCATTGTCTATTTGTTATTGTGATGTGTGGATTGATTGTATATGTATGTCTTGCTATGTATATACAATGTGTATGAGACATGAATGGTGGATGTGTGATGTGATAAATGAAATTGGCACTAATTAACTTACCGGGTGTAAATGATCGATCATTAGGATTAGTGTGCACACAAATTGAGTCAAAACGTACGTGGCCTTGATGGCGTTGAGTCATCAAGGAGGAGTACGGTGATGTAACATTCCACCGGAAATTTATATATATTCTACGGGATGATGAGTGGAATCCCATCTGTAGGGCATGTGGTGATGAGTGGAATCCCGCCCATGCAAGGTCCGGTGAAGAGTGTAATCCCATCGAGGTAATGTGATTGTTGAGATTAAATCCGCACATCCGGGTAAACTAATAGTGGCCAATTGAACTTGTTCTTATACTTGTGATGTATGACATTGATATATGATATTTGAGCTTAGTATGATGTGAGATGCCATATTATGACTCTTGAAAGACTAGCTAGGTCTACTTGTGGATTTACATATGCATGTTGTATATGAGAATTAGGGAATACATGCTTGAACCCTGCATTGTTGATGTTTTCGATTTTAGAGCATCCTCACTAAGCTTATAGCTTACGCTCTCATTTTCAACAATGTAGATCATTAGCGTGGTGTTAGCTCGGAGCAAGGCGTAAGGGGCTTTCCAAGTTTTGTTGCTCAAGTACGGTTAAACAATTATGTGGTAGCTTAGCAATGTGGCAAGAGTGTGTGTTTTGTATGAGCTATGAATGACTCATATATGGTTTTGATGTTTATGAATTGACTTGGATTGTAAACATGATATGTCTTGCCAAATGCTTGTGTGATGTATGCCTTATGGATGCTTAAGATTGCTTTTGATGGCATGTAAACCTATATGAGATGAATGGTGCCTTTTGACTTTTAATGTCTTCAAGCATGCCTTATATGAAATGTTGCTAATGTATAATTGCCATGTATGAATGATTCACCATATGCCTTGTGTGTGTTTGAGCATGCTTGACATAGGATGTATGCCTCTAGACCTTGTTTGCTTGAGTTGAGTGCCTTTAGAGGTCGTTTGGGACCTTTAGACTTGTTGAAAAACGCCTAAGTCTGGTTTTCAAAGGTTGCAGACAGCCCGCGTTTCGAAACGAACTGGGACGTTTCGGAACGGGTAAGGCTTCAGGGACCCCGTATCGGAACGTGTTTCGATACGGTTTGGCCTGTGAATCCCATGTTTCGAAACGGGTATCAGAACGTTTTGGCTACTGGAATTCTGAGAAAATGACGAGATGAAAGTGTTTCGAAACGGGTCTAAGGGTTTCGAAACGGTCAAAATCTCATTGACCACGAGAAGTTGACCGTTGAGGGCGTTTCGGAACGGTTGACCTCCGTTTCGATACGGCCCCTTTGTATGTGCTTTGGGGCAGTTGACCTGGTCAAGGCGTTTCGATACGCCTCAAGGGTGTTTCGGAACGGCATGTTTAATGGATTAAAATTGGGTTGTTTAAATGTTGTCTTGGGTTCGAATGTTTACTTTCTGTATTTTATTCCGCTGTTTGATCACATAGAACTTTAATGTGCCATTAGAGAAGATAAGTTTTAAAAGAAAAAAATTAGGGTTGCTAACCGAGGGGGAACCTTAACGGGTTTCACTTCGGTTTTCCCCGTGTGGCCTACTCGGACCGGTCATCCGGCCAGACCGGGACGAGGGGGTTACAGTGTTTTTCCTCTTTTCTTTGTTTCTAGGCTCTCGATGCCATGTTTTGTTTTTTACTTGGCTTCTTAGCCATTGCTTGTATGATTGTTCGTTTTATGTTTAATGAAATTTCATATTAAAAAAATACAAACATAATTTAAAGATAAAACAACACATGAACCCAACGATTGTCCTACTAATATAGTAAAATAATATTCATCTAAAAAATTTAAAATAAAACATGTTTTACAAAATGTTTGTCTTACCAATAAATAAATAATACTATGAACAAATATTACTTTAAATTATAATCGCCTTAAAATATAATTTATCATATAGTCTAATGAAAATATTACACTTTAACCCTCTCCAAATATTTATAAATTCATTCCAACCCATTCTTATTAGAAATTCTGACTTTTTATCTTTGGGTTTGATAAAATCATATATACATATGTGTGTGCGATTTAGAGTTTTTTACAATTTATTAAAATGATATCTTTAATTTTAAAAAATAAATATGTGTTTACTTGTATGTGTGTTGTTTGACTTGTATGCTCATATTGCCTCATTTTGTATGGGTTAAAATTCGCATGTGAGTATAATATTTTTATTTAATTAAAAATATCTATGAAATACAACAACATTTTTATTTTTTACATGTATTTTACCACTAATCTATAACTAATATTTTGTTTTCTTATTGAAAATAAATAAATAAATAAATGTTTAATATATTGTATGGATTTTATTGGATATAAATATACATATAAAATTTTAATTTCGATTAAATTATATATATTTTTATTTTCAGATAAATATATTTATTTGTATATGCAATATCAAATATCATAATTATAAAATGAGCTCTCTATCTAAAAGAATGTAAGACTTGGGCTCGATCCAGACTCACCAAGCTACTGGATTGAAGAAGCCCCAATGGCAATGATGAATTTTGTCGCGTCGGAATGGTGTCGTCTCCGAAGGTCTGACTGAATCTTGTGGGGGCTCTGAAAAGGTTTTTCTTGACGATCTTTTTTTAATTTGCATTTTCAGATGCATGCCGAGATCTTGAAATTGCTGGTTTTTAAGTTTCTTATCTATTTGGGTATTTGTCTGAACTTTGGTGAGGAGTGTTTTTTAGCTTGTTTGTGTCTTTCGAGTTTCTGGTATGTGCTTAGCTGTAGTCCCCTTTGTTTATTTACTGTTGTAGTTCGATTGTAATGCTCCTCACTTTTGAATAAAAACAAAATCAGCTTTTGTCCAAAAAAACATGTAAAACTTTATACCACAAAAATATGATTTAATAGTATTTATTTAATTTTTTCCAGAAATTAAGCAATAATTTCTAAAATTATTAGATATGATAAAAATAAGCATTTAGAAATTAAAACTACTTTAATATATACCTTACCCTCTAAACCTAACCCTAACAAGGCAGATTCATGCATTAACAATTATTGTTTCCTATTTCTAATGCCCCAATTAGTTTCAATGCTGCAAAGTGCTTTCTCTTAGGACCGAATCACGACAAAGAGTGCAATGCCTATTCTTAACCAACCATTTATCTATGCAAATTTTATGGTATAGATGTTTGCAGTCAGAAAGAACTCTACAAGAATCACCGTCTTTAAACTCTTCCAAGCATATAACACAGTCACCAGATTCGATTTCCCCTCCATTCTTGTACCGAACAACCTTCTCGCACATCGTTCGCCCTGGAGTTTTAGGACATAACTAGATAGTTGAAGAATATTCTAGAATACTTTAGAATGCTAGAGACATGTAGATAAATATGGAATTATCTAGATATCACTAGGCCTTGTAAGATATTTTAGGAGGCGAAATAAGAACCGTTGGATCGAATAGATCCTAGCCGTCCATTAAGGAGGTGGTAGCCTATAAATAGGGCCACCCCTCTCATTTGTAACACAATCCAAGAAGTTCACAAACTAAGTTCTCTTTCGTTAGAGTTCAATACAAGGTCTTTTCCTTGTAACTCTATTACCTTCTCCACTCTTGTGTGCATTGTTTAGCCATAACATTCGCGTGAGAAAGGCTTGTTAACATTATGTCGAGAGTGTTAGCGTCGCATAGATCGGTTTGAGAGAATAAATCCATGACACAATATTTTTTTCGGTGCTCTGGTGGGAACATAGGTAAACATGTATAGGTAGACTTCATTAATATGACTAATGAAATAGCAAAAATTGGGTGAAAACTATGCGTTAAATGGAAAAGAGAGGAAAAACGGGGTTTCACCTCCACTTGCAAACAATGAATTTTATAAACTTGACTAAACTAAAAAAAATGAATTTAATTTTAAATTATAGAATAAAACACGTCAATTCTACTAACTTTAAATTTTTTTGTTCGACTCACTAAATAGAATACTCACCACTAATTTATAAACTAAAAAGGTTAAACAAAAGTTTTGGAAAAAAGCAAAGAAATTTTATTTGTTTAATATAGTACATAAAACCTTTAACAAAAGACAAAAGTAAATAACTCACCTCTCCCACGACCTTGTAGAATGCAGGACTGTTGGGGTATTTTTTGTTGCACACAGAGCATGAAATTTTCAAAATAGAATGTAGATTAAACATTTTTCTTTCTTATTCCTTTCTCCTTTCTTTTTTATTCAACCTTCCGGGAAATCAACAAAACAAGAGTTCTTAATCATTTCTTCTTTTTATCTCCAACTTTCTTCTGAGTTTTTTATTTAATTTTTTTCTGAGCAAAATGAACAGAGGAAATGAAACTCTTTCTTTTCTTCCAATGTCCATGTCTGGCTAAGAAACCAAGCGCCTTCTATCACTACACAAGATGCTTTCATTTGTACCTTATTGTCTCTCGGGAGCAGGTGCGAGAAGTTTTTTCAAAGATTGGAACACCATGCGTGGCTTGTGTCGATGGTATTTGGTTTCACTTCAGCCATTGCTTTTATAGGATTTCTCGTCCCTTCTAAACTTGGTTACTCATATCATCTTTTCTGATGCTTGCACATGTATGCTTCCCTACTAATATTACCGAAGCTCTAGGTAATCACGGGTTTTTGTTCACCATTGGCATAAAGATGTTTGAAGGTGTCTTAGGGGTTTCTTATATTTCATATTCAATTATTTGAAAGTTATTGATGTATAACTGGTTTGGGTGATATACTGTTTAGTGATACTAAGCGTTTGTGTAAATCGAAGAATGAAGCTAACATGTAGATTCACGACTCTCCTTCCCTTTGTACAACTTTGTTTATCTTTGGTGTTCTTCGACAAACATGGATTAAAATTTAGTTTGTTTACGTTCATCGTCTTATCTTATGTTATGTGCCATTAGCAATGTTTAACTATTTGAAGTACAAAGACAAGAGAAATATTGAAAGACATCATGTTGAAGCCGCTGGTATAGATATTGAGGCGGGTCCTTTCGGAAGAATCCCAAACAGAGGTGAAATGGCAGAAGTTAGAAGTCGAAATGGGGATGAAATCGCGGAGACTGAAATGGAAGAGATTAGAGACCCATTTAGTGGTGAAAGAGCAGAAGTTAGAAATCGAAATGGGGATGAAGTGACAGAAATTAAAAATCGAAACGGGGATGAAATCGTGGAGATTGAAATGGAAGAGATTAGAGACCCAATCAGTGGTGAAAGAGCAGAAATCGAAATGGGGATGAAATGGCAGAAGACACAAATGAGACCAATATTTTGTCCGAAGAGGTAAAGAACACTTATCAATATTTTTCCTATATTTCATTGCGTTAATTGAAGGGAAAACTACCTCACTGACCACCAAACGGTGGAGTGACAGAACTGCCACGTGACAATTGATGGAAAATTTTAAAAATTATACATTTGGTCCTTGTTATTAACACATTCTTTCAATTTAGTCCTAATTTTGAATTAATAAATTAATAAATTAAGTAATGACACGTGTTAACACCTTATTCGATGATTTTAATTATTTATATTTAATTTTATTAATTTATTTTCCCCCTCCAATTGTGTCACCACCAATTTAGAGGAGAAAAATAATTTTTTCCTCACCTGCGCCAAGCAAGATTCAAACGTGGGACTTTTAGGGGTAAAGCCAATGGCTTTGCCACTGCACCAAGCACAACTTTGGGCTATAATTCTCAAGATATAATATATATATCTCTTATTAGTTTCTACATTTATAAGCCAAAAGCTCAAACCCTAAACACTAATTTCACATATATAAATCATAAACCTTAAGCTCTAACCCTAAATATTTCAAATTAATTCCACACTAAATATTTTAAATTAAGCCTTAAACCCTAAACCCTAAATATTTCAAACTAATTTCACGCTAAATATTTCAAATTAAACCCCAAACCCTAACCTTAAACCCTAAAAACTTCAAATTAATTACATGCTAAATATTTAGGGTTTAATTTGAAATATTTAGCGTGAAAATAATTTGAAATATTTAGGGTTTAGGGTTTAAATTAAAGTAGTTAGTGTGTAATTAATTTGAAAATTTCAAGGTTTAAGGTTAGGGTTTGGGGTTTAATTTGCAATATTATTGTAAAATTAATTTGAAATATTTAGGGTTTAAGGCTTAATTTGAAATATTTAGCGTAAAATTAATTTGAAAATTTTAAGGTTTAAGGTTAGGGTTTATGGTTTAATTTGAAATATTTCGCGTAAAATTAATTTGAAATTTTTAGGGTTTGAGGTTTATGATTTAATTTAAAATTTTTAGCATGGAAATAATTTGACATTTTTAGGGTTTGGGGTTTAATTTGAAATATTTAGCATGAAATTAATTTGAAATATTTAGGGTTAGAGTTTAGGGTTTAGAATTTATATATGTGAAATTAGTGTTTAGGGTTTGAGCTTTTGGCTTATAAATGTAGAAATTAATAAGAGATATATATTATATTTGGAGAACTATAGCATAAAGTTGTGCTTGATGTAGTGGTAAAGCCAATGGCTTTACCCCTAAGAGTCTTAAGTTTAAATCATGTTTTGCGCAGGTGAGGAAAAATTTATTTTTCTTCTCTAAATTGGTGGTGACACGTGTCACCACTGAATTAAATAATTTATTAATTTAAAATTAAGATTAAATTGAAAAAAATGTGTAAATAACAAGGACCAAATGTGTAATTTTTAAATTTTTCCATCAATTGCCACATGGCAGTTCCGTCACTCCACCGTTAGATTTTTAATGACGGTGGTCAAAATAGGTTGATTTTATAAATTCAGTGGTCTGATTGACGATTTCTATAATTCGGTGGTACAAATAGGTGTCCCCAATTTATTTGGTGGTCAGTGGTGTAGTTTTCCCTTAATTGAAAAATATTCAATTCTGAAAGGTTGATAAGGAAGTTAAGAAAGCCGAGGCTAGTGAAGGCATTAAAGAATATATCATGGAGAAAGAAAGTAGAACAAATGAAATTCATACTGTACTGAATGGAGATGAAGTAATTAATGAGGCCATATCATTAGTTCATAATGAGTAGTTATGTTGAAATAGGTCTTTTTATATGTCAAATTCTCAATAATTTAATCATGTATTTATAGGTGGAAGACTACAGTGCAGTCTCAACAGAATGTATACAGGAAGCCAAGTCCAAAGAGCAGATACAAGCAGAAAACTCAGAAGTTGAAGAAAATCCAACCAACGAGAAAGAAGGTCCACCCGCCATGAAAGAATTAGATGAAGCTGAGAAAGGCCTAATACCAGTAACTGTGGATGAACTAAACAAGGACCGTGAGCTTGGAGAGACAAAAAGTAAAGCCTCCAAAACTTCAAACGCTGATGAGCTGGGGAAAATTGATGACATTGGTCCCCCTAATACTGTTTTAGAAGTGAAACCTGAGGAGCAAATTCAAACTTCCGTTTGCACAGTGCTTTCTGAGGATGAAGAGATCAGAATTAAAACCCTAGTTGAGAAGATTGAAGAAGAGGTATGCTTGTCAAATGAAGAGCAAAGAGAGCTTAAAGCATTCTCAGGAGAAGAAACCATTGCTGACCAGGATCCTCAAAATGATGGACCGGAGGAGCAAATTCAAACTGCATCTTTGACATTGCCTTCCCATGATGGAAATACCAAGTTGTATCTAATGTGAAATGTCTATTCTTGTTCAGATGTTCATATCACCGTTCAATTGTATTCTTCATTTAAGTAGCAGATTTCCTGATTTCTCAACTAATATATCGATTTTGAACAGAATGTAGTACTAGCAGATTTTGAAGAAAAGCCTGAATCTGAATCTAAACATGCACCAGTGGCAGAAAACCAAAGCAAAGAAACATTCCCAGAATCCAGCAAGAGCTAAGATGATGAAACCAGCGTTGATGTTCAGAATCAAGAAACTGAAGAACAGATGAAAGACGAACTGAAAGACAAACTGGAGGATGAACATATTATTAATAGAGAGCAAAACACCAATGAGACCAAGGCTGTCATTTTTTCTGAAGAGGTAAAGAACTCTATCATTATTTAAGGGGATTTCTTTATGTTAATTGAAAAATATTCATTTTTGAAAGGTTGATAAGGAAGTTGAGAAAGTCGAGGGTAGCGAAGGCATTAATGAGGTAATATCATTAGTTCATGATCACATGATTAATAGTTATGTTGAAATAGCTCTTTTTTATATGTCAAATTCTCAATTACTTTAACCACGTATTTATAGGTGGAAGACTACAGTGCTGACTCAACTGAATGTATCCAGGAAGCCAAGTCCGAAGAGCAGATACAAGCAGAAAACTCAGAAGTTGAAGAAAATTCAACCAACGAGAAAGGAGGTTCACCTGTCAGGCTGTCATGAAAGAATTAGATGAAGTTGAGAAAGGCTTAATACTAGAACCGATGGACCATGAGCTTGTAGAGACAAAAAGTGAAGCCTCCAAAATTGTATAGAGTAAGTCTTAACATAGAATTATGGTAAGATAATTATTTTGGGAGAAGTAATCATTTTGTGAAAGAGTTGGGATTTAGAAGTGTAATTGTTCAGGGTGATTCCCTTACAGTGATAAAGAAGGTGAATAGCTCAACCCCTGACAGGTCTATTCTTAACCCGATTATTCAAGAAATTAAAAGGCAGAGTAGGGATTTCGATTCAATTCAATTTCGATTTACTTACCGGGAAGCAAATGGACTGGCACATCTCCTGGCAAAAGAGGGTCGTAGTCTGGACTCGCCAAGCTACTGGATTGAAGAAGCCCCAATGGCAGTGATGAACTTTGCCGCGTCAGAATGGTGTCGTCTTCGAAGGCCTGACTGAATCTTGTGGGGCTCTGAAAAGGTTTTTTTTTTTGGCGATCTCCTTTTAATCTGCATTTTCAGATACATGTCGAGATCTTGAAATTGCTAGTTTTTAGGTTTCTTTGTCTATTTGGATATCTGTCTGAACTTTGATGAGTACTGTTTTTTTAGCTTGTTTGTGTCTTTTGAGTTTCCGGTTTGTGCTTAGCTGTAGTCCCCTTTGTCTATTTACTGTTGTAGACTTGTAGTTCAATTGTAATGCTCCTCACTTTTGAATGAAAACAAAACCAGCTTTTGTCAAAAAAAAACATGTAAAATTTTATACCACAAAAATATCATATAATAATATTTATTTATTTTTTCCAGAATTTCATGGTTTTTTATTTTTGAATATTGAATTCTTTTTCTTGATTACTGATCCATACATATATATGGTTTTATTTAATTTTTCCAGAACTTTCATGATTTTTTATTCTTAACTGAAGCCTGCAGCATATATATGGTTTTATTTCATTGGAAGCTCCTATGTATGTTGTTTAAAAAAACATTATTGAACACAACACGTGAACACATGATTGATTAGTTAAATCACGCAAATAATTGTGTATTAGTTTTTGTTTCATTATATATATATTTACCAGGGTAATTAAAGGCGGTGTTTAGGCTGATTGAAATAAAAGACAAAAAAACTTTAAAAGATGCAGTTTTCATGTTGCAAGACCAAACATCTAATTGTTTGAGGTGCAACAAAGTTTGAATGGGAAGTAAGAAATGCATTACCCCAAATGAATACCCTAGGATGGTTAAGAGTAGGGTTGTGCAAAAATTCGACATATCGAATCTGAAATCTAAAACATTGACCCGAAAATATGGTTAACCGAATTAAAAAAATAATTTTGGTAGGTTTCTTTAGAAAATATATTATTTCGGTTTGGATATGGTTCGTAGTTTTAAACAAAAGTGGGTAACCGAATCAACCGGTTACATAATATATAATATATAAAATATACATATTTATACAAATATTGACAAAATTGCAGCACCAATGTTAATTTATTCTCTTTTCCAAATATTCTTTGAATATTTTTATTGTCTTGGTAAGTGAAAAATTAGCGGTAATTTTTGATATATTTTCCTCCTAAAGATTAGCTGATTTATTTTAGTTTGGGAAGTAAAATATTCAACCTTAATTGTCCATTATTTCATATTCTTAGTTTCATACATTAATATTTTTCTTCTTCAAATATTTCAAATTTTCAAACTCTAGCTTATTTTTAACTATGTTATTAGATTTGATATTTTTAATAAGGAAAGTTAACAAACCATTACCCGAATCGAACCGAATATTTCGGTTAATTGGTCAATCGGTTAATCGTTTTAATGGTTAAGGTTTAGGGTTGAGAATTAAGCCACCCGAATTTACCGATTATCTGAAATAATTTTCTAACGGCTAACCGAACCCGGTTTTGCACACCCCTAGTTGAGAGTTGAAAGATTTTCAAAATTTTCAATATTTTATAAATAAAATAAATTTTAAATTTTTAAAATAATTTATAACTTATTATTTTATAATTTATGATTTTTTTAATTTTTTTATTTCTTTTCTTATTGTTAGATATTTCTAATAATGTTTTTATTTTTTAGTAATATTTTGATATTATTTTTTAAATGTTAAATTTTTAATATATATATATATATATAAATTTTTAACACTTTTATTGAAAAATATAAAATATCTCGTTCCAGTTAACATTCATATTACTTTTATTTTGGTCGATGAAGTTAAAAAATTTCAACTTAATCACTCAACTTTCAAATTAATCATATTTGGATCACTTTATGATGACATGGCTCATTTTATTAATATTTTTCTATGATGCCGCATATTTTATTAACATTTTAATCAATGGCGGATCTAAATATAATATGAAGTGGGCTCGTGCCAACCCTGAATTTTTTAAAGTTCGCACATTTACCTTCGATTTTCTTAATTTATGAATTAATCCTTAAATTTTTGTAATATATATGACTTATGCCCACCCTCAAATATATTTCTGGATCCACCAATGATTTTAATACCTTGTCAATAATCTCTAGAGTTAATGGTTAAAACTCTCACTTGATACCCTCCATTCTTCCCTAAGTTGTGGGTTCAAAATCCATTAATAAAATATTTTGCTTTAAATCCATGACCAGGTTCATTTCACATAAAACTCCCCCAAACCCACTTCAGAAACACCTCCAAATCCCTATCTAAAACCAGAGACCCTCCAAATCAGACACCGAACTGAAGTTAGCCGTTTAGGTCAACCCCTCCAAAAACAAAAACCCCCGACAACCTAAAATGAATAATATAATTACCCATGTCATCCTAAAGTAATCAAATTAGAAGCAAGGAATTAAAATATTAATAAAATATATTATGTCATAGCAAAATATTAATGAAATTAGCCATGTCATCCTAAAGTAACCAAATTAGAAGCAATTCAAAAGTTAAATAATTAAATTGAAAATGTTTAAATTTTAGTGACTAAAATAAGAGGAGAAGAAAGTTGAGTGATGAACGGTATAATTCACCCTAAAAACATTGATATATATACTAAAGCGGTCATGTCGTGTTCGACCCTGAACCCGTGGGTGACCCGACCCAAGTTTTTTTTATTAATTTTTTAATTTCTTTATATTCTGTTTGCATATTTGACCCTTCTAATTTTTACAGGTTTTCATATTAGTTCTTATGTATAAATGTTTGTCCTTTTCTCCTTGTAATTTTTAATTTCTGTCATTTTAGTCCTAAGCATATTTAATTGTTTATTTATTTGAATTTTTAATACTTTATTATTAGTAGTATTATCACTAATATTTTTTCCTTTTTGAAGTGACATTTATTTTAAATACGCATCAATAAAGTTTTCATATTAATTAAAAAAAAAACCCTAAGATGAGTATTACTTTTCCTCCGGCTTCTCCGGAACTTGACGGCGGCAAGGCTTTTCAATGACTCCAGTGGCCAGCCACCGGGAACGGTCGCTGACGTCCCTGGTCCGGCGGTGTTGGAACGGCAGGAGTCTCCGATGGTTTTGGAAACCCAGCCGGTACTGCAGAAAACAAGCGACAGTGGTGAGGTGCATGAAGTGATCGACGTAGATATGGTGGGCGATTGGGTTGAGCAACCGGTGGCGACAGGCTTAGAGTCTGAACATGATGGGGTTGAAAGTGCGAGGAAAACATATGCGTTTATGGTGGCGGCATCATCGGCGAAGGGGGGTAGTGCCAACGTTGGTGTAGCCGATTAGGGTCTTGAAGTTCTGGATACGGATTTTGTCGTTGATCGTAGTGGTCTTTTCCCTCGTATCTCTTTCTCGAAGAGAATCCATGCACGAATTGATGACAGTATGCAAACAACCATTATTCTTCGGCCTCTGGGAAGGGCGATAGGGTTTCGGACTTTGGTTAATCGGGTGCACGCGATTTGGAAAACTGAGAAGAATTTTTAGGTTATTGACCTAGATAATAATTATTTCCTGGTGAAGTTTGAATCGATTGAGGATTATACGAAGGTGCTAACGGGTGGTCCATGGACTTTGTTCGAATGCTACTTGACAGTACAACCGTGGTGCAGGAATTTTTCGACCGCGGAAAAACATCCATCTCAAGTCGTGGTTTGGATACGCTTACTGGGTCTTCCGTATAGATATTATACGAAAGCTTTGTTCAGAAGGATTGCGGAAGTTATTGGCCGTGTTATTAAGATAGATTACAGTACGGCATTGGGCGAGCTGGGCCGATTTGCTAGGCTTGCGGTGGTTGTTGATCTTAATAAACCGTTGTTGTCATGTATTGGAATCGATGGCTTTGTTCAGAAACTTGAGTATGAGGGCCTTCTTTTAATTTGTTTTAAATGCGGAAAGTATGGACATTCCATGGAATTATGTGCGGATGATCATAATGATAGTACCGTGGATGGTGAACAACGTTCGGCTAGTGCTAATATGGTGCAACAATCCACGGTTGAGGTATCGAGGGAGGAGTTGTTTGGCCCATGGATGGTTGTGGAGAGGAACCGGCGGCGGGCACCTCGGGCGGATGGAAATAAAGGAGGTGGGAGCCGTGTGGATAATGGAGGTTCTAGGTTTGGGGTATTACAAGATGTTCATGAGGAACCTGTGGCGAGTGATAATTCTCCGGGTGATAAGGGAGGGACTTTGCAACATGGGACTGTGCAAGATAATGCACGTGGGGGTGTTAAGGGGGTGCAGCACAGTTTGGCAGCTGATGCTGGGGTTAGTTCGAAGGCTATTCCTAAGGCTCGTCCGTCGGGCAGTGGGGTGCGCAAGGAGGGGAGTGAGGCTTTTGGCAGTAGTGGAAGGCGTAGTGTTGGACGGGAGAGTGTGCCTATTACTACACGTGATGGGGACAAGGGGAAAAGTGTCGCTATGGAGGGGGTGCGGATGGTGCACAGCAGCAGGTGCTGCAGGGGGTTACGAACGGTGCGGATGGTGCACAGCATCAGCAGATGCCGGTAGTGGTTCCGTCCGTCGTGGGTGTTGAAGCACAAGCGATACCGCATACGCCAGGGATTGCGTCAGGTTCACATAGGGCTATATCGATTAGGGAAGGGAGGAGTGACTTTAAATCCACGTCACGGCTTCGTGCTGGGGTGAATTCGGGTAAAGGTAGCAGTACTTTATCCGTTGTGCAACGGAAGAGTTTAAAAGTTTCGAAGAAGCCGGAGACAAGGGTTCTGCCACGTCCGGTGCTCATGGGTGTCCTCGCTCTCTACGAAACTGGATAAATTACAAGACACGGGGCAAATGCATGTCGGGGTGGAGGTGAATGAGCTAAATCATGCTATGAGCCTTGAGAGTGCTCCGGTTGGTGGGCACGGTGTTGATGTCGGGAAGGAAAATATTCCACCGTCTCAATAAGATTCTTTCTTGTTTGGTTCTTTTTTCATTATTTTTGTATGAATATTATGTTTTGGAATACTCAGGGCGTTGGAAGTGCGGAATTCCGGCGCCACTTTAGAAATTTTGTTAGATCTAATAATCCGCAGGTGGTAGCTTTGTTTGGGCCAAGGGTGAGTTATGGTGAGGCTGATAGGGTTATTCAGAGTTTTGGGTTTCAAAATTCCTTCCGTGTTGAAGCTCGTGGCTTCAGTGGTGGTGTTTGGATCTTGTGGCGGGATGATGTGGAGGTTGAGGTCTTATACGTGGGTAATCAATTTGTTCATGGGAAGGCCCGTGAGGTGAGGTCTACACAGTGGATTTATTTTACAGCAGTTTATGCGAGCCTTAATGCTTGTATTAGGCGGCATTTGTGGGATAAGTTGATACATCTTAGTCCTAGAATAGAGGCCCCATGGGTTCTTGGGGGTGATTTTAATGCGATTCTCCGTAAGGAGGAGCGTTGTGGTGGTTCGAGTGAGGCTTTGGGTACTAGTTCTCTTTTTCAGGAGTTTATCGATACTGCTGAGCTGACGGAAATTGATTACAATGGCGATGCTTTTACTTGGAGTAGGGGTAATTTGTATCAGCGTTTGGATCGGTGTTTGGCGAACTGTGCTTGGTTTGGGGAGTATCCGCTGTCGATTGTGGTTCATTTGGATCGTGTAGGTAGTGATCATTGTCCTCTTCTTCTTAGGCTCAAAGGTGTTTTGACTTTGAATTTGGAACGGCCTTTTCGGTTCCTAGCGGCTTGGCAGGATCATCCAGAGTTTCGGGGTCTTCTTGAGTCTGTTTGGGATGGTGAGTCTTCTGTGGTTGCTAATGCGCAGAATTTTCAGGATGCGGTCAAGCAGTGGAATATGGATGTTTTTGGTCATATTGGGAAGAAGAAAAAAAGACTTCTGGCGCGACTTCGGGGTATTGAAAAATCGCTGCAATGTTCACATTCGGCGTTCTTGATTGATCTAAGGAGTCAATTGCGCAGTGAGCTTGATGTTATTCTTGAGCAGGAGGAGTCCTTGTGGTACCAGAAATCGCGCAGCCAATGGATTCTATCGGGCGATAAAAGTACCTGATTTTTCCATGCATCGACTATGGCACGCCGAAGAGCTAATATGATTGGGGGATTGAAATCGAGTACTGGGTTTTGGATCACGGATCAGCGGGTTTTGCAAGCTAAGGCTATTGAGTTCTACAGGAAATTATTCACGGCTGATGATAGTTGTCAGGGGAGGTACCATATCCGCGGATTGTTCCCCAGGGTATGCGACAATACATTGCGGGCGTTAGGCGGGCATGTTACGGATATGAAGATTCGAACTGCTATTTTTTATATGGATCCTTGGAAGGCTCCGGGTATTGATGGTTTACACGCGGCCTTTTATCAGCGCAATTGGGATGTTGTGGGAGATAGTGTTTGTCGTTGTATTCGGAACATTTTTTCTGGGGAGCCGTTTCCGGTAGAGGTTAATCGAACGATTATGGTCCTGCTTCCTAAGGTTGCTTCGCCTGAAACAATGAGTCAGTTCAGGCCTATCAGCCTCTGCACTGTGATTTACAAAGCAATTACTAAGGCGGTAGTTAATCGGATCAAGCCATTCCTATCAGATTGGATTTCGGAAAGCCAAACTAGTTTTGTGCTTGGGCGTGCGATATCTGATAATATTATAATCGCTCAGGAAATTGTGCACTCTATGAATAGGAAATTCGGAAAGCGTGGATAGATGGCGCTAAAGATTGATTTAGAGAAGGCTTATGATAGACTGAAGTGGGGCTTTATTGCTGATACATTGCATGATGTTGGCCTTCCCGATTTCTTATGTGAGTTGATCTTGAAGTGTGTTTCTAGTGTTTCGACGCAAATTAGCTGGAATGGTTCGTTAACTGATACCTTTTCGCCATCGAGAGGAATCCGTCAAGGTGATCCTATATATCCGTATTTATTCGTTCTTTGTATGGAGAGACTTAGTCAGGTGATTAATCAGAGAGTGGCTTCGGGCCGATGGAAAGGTTTTAGTACCTCGCGGCACAGCCCAGTTATCTCCCACCTTATGTTTGCGGATGACATGGTTTTGTTTGCGGAAGCTTCCATGGAACAGTTAGACGAAATTCGGGATGTTTTGATTGATTTTTGTAAATTTTCGGGCCTCAAAGTGAATGTACAGAAGTCGAGTATTTTTTTTCTCGCGAAATGTGTCGACTGAGATCCGACATGATTTGAGCAGGGTGTTGGGCTTTTCTAAAGTTTTCGATCTTGGTCGCTATCTTGGGGTTCCGATGCTGCATCGACGGGTTACTCGAGCAACTTATTCTTACCTTGTTCAGAAGGTGCGGGATAGGTTATCAGGATGGAAAGCTAAATACTTATCCTTTGCGGGGCGGATAACGCTTGCTAAGGCGGTGTTGTCGACAATTCCGCATTATGCGATGCAATCGACAAAACTTCCTATAGGAGTGTGCGAGGAAAATGAGAAGTTGATTCGCAAAAATTTTATTTGGGGCAGTTGTGCGGATAGAAAAAGTGTGCATTTGGTTAATTGGAATGAATTATGTACACCGATAGAGTTTGGTGGGTTAGGATTCAAGAAGCTAAAAGATCAAAATGCTGCTTTTTTAATGAAGATTGGGTTCAATTTGATTGCGAAACGGGGACAGCTTTGGGTGCGTTTCTTGCGAGCTAAATATAAGTGTGATGAGATTGTGCCGGAATCTATTACTCGGAGTAATAGTTCACATTTATGGCGCGGTGTATCGGCGATTTGGCAAGAGGTCCAGAAGGGAGTAATTTGGCGAGTTGGTGATGGTGACTCCATTGATTTTTGGCACGATCATTGGGTGTGTGGAGTTGGTCCACTTGGGTTAGTTGCGATGGAACTAGAAATTATTTCGGATGGTTTTTTACCTCTGAAGGAAATGTGTTTGAATGACGGACGTTGGGATGTTGGACAATTTCAGCACTATTTTGAGGAGGAGGTGCTCGACCAAATTATGGCCGTTAGAGGCCCGGTTGATGGTGGCATGGCTGATTCGCCGGGATGGAGATGGGCGAATAATTTGGCCTTCACGGTCAAGTCCGCGTATGATGCGAATCAGTCGCATGGTGAGGCTTCACGGCATGATGTGTGGCGCTTGTTGCAAAAGTTTCAAGGTCCGCAACGTATCAAGTGCTTCCTTTGGTTGGTATGCAAGGGGAGACTTTTGACTAATTGCGAGCGTGTTTGACGTAATATGGCGGAGGAGGCTACGTGTTTAACGTGTGGGGCGAGTGAAGAGGACGTTGACCATATTTTGCGCCGCTGTTCAACAGCACAATCGGTGTGGAAGGAGCTGGTTCCGTCTGCACACCTGGGTCGGTTTTTTAGCGGTTCGATAATGGATTGGGTAATGGTGAATTTGCGGCATGATGCTGCTGCTGCTTGGGGAGGTATGGAACGGTGGGATCTGATGTTCAGGGTTGTGCTGTAGCAGCTGTGGATGGCGCGCAACTGTGTTGTTTTCCGCAATGAAACACGAGCAACAGATGTGCTCCTCATGCCCAGCAGGGGGCTGGTTCAAGAGACCCTACGGGCTTTGGCGAGTGCTCGATTATTACAGGGTCACACACTGCCTAAGGGCCAGGTTTCTAGACGTTGGTTGCCACCGTCACAAGGCGTTTGGAAACTAAATGTTGATGGAGCCTGTGACAGTGGCTCTTGCTTGGCGTCATGTGGAGGCGCTCTACGTGACAATATGGGCATGTGGGGTGGTGGTTTTTCGAAATTTGTTGGTAGGTGTCGCGCGATTGATGCGGAATATTGGGCGATTTATTAAGGGTTGTTATATGCTTTGCATTGCAATGTTGACGTGGTTATCGTGGAATCGGATTGTTTGGAGGCATTACGTACGTTGGGTAAAGGTAATGCTAAGGGCAGTCCGTCATCGATGGTGTGTGCGATCCGTGCGTTAATTCCTCAATTTCGGATGTGTGAATTTCGTCATGTTTGTCGTGAGGCTAACCATGTTGCCGATGCGATGGCTAAATTGGTACCGTGGCAAGGATATGAAGCGAAGTATTTTAGGTCTCCGCCTGATGCGGTGTTGAGGTTGTTACATGATGATTTACCGGTGTTGGGTTAATGTTTTTTTCTTTTTGCTCTGTTCTGATGTAATACTATGGCGAGTACTCTTTTCCTCCATCTAGGTTAGGGAGGTTTTTAATGAGGCTCGTCATGGTGTTCTTTCCCCTTATTAATAAAAAAAAAATAAAGTTTTCATATTTTAAAAAGAATACTGAAGGCAATGTTGTTTTCAAACAGTAAAAATGAAGGCAATGTTGTTCTGTCGCATTAATTAACAGGGTAGCGTCCAACATATTTGTGATAAAGATACATGTATTTTCATGTTTTATTTCAAAATCAAAATAATGTTATTTTGTTACGTTAATTAAACAGATAGTGTCTAAACTATCTCGATTGGGATTTTCATGGTTTTCGAGAAATATTTTTCACAAAACTCTTATTTATCGGGATCATATTTTAAATCTAAATTCACATTCTTAACTTCACAAAAAATTGAGATAATACATGATTTTAAAAGGTACCAAATTTGAGGATCGTAGGTATGCTTTAATTTTTCTTACATGTAACCGATTCTTGAGCCTAATTTTTAGGCTAATTTTATACACAAACCACCAAAATTACTTTTAAAGAAATAAATCTTTCAATTTTCTTTCAATCACCGTCTATGGATTATATTCTTGAAATCATTCTAAGCATGGATGATCAATCGAAATCACTACCTTTGATTCACAACAATTTGGAATCTTCCATTTATGGTCCAACGACCATCTCGATTCTTTAGCCATTTTTAAACATTGTGCACTTCATAGCATGCATCAGAATAGGCTTTAAGAATTTAATTTTAATATAGTTAATCAAATTCTTCTATGCTTTGATTCGAGACCTTAGTCGGAATTTAGTAACCAATGTTATTTTCAAAATAAATTCACCAATTTGTTTCTAAAATAGAATTATACTTGATTCTTTAAGAAATGATAACTTTAAGTTATTTCTCTTTCCAAAATAAATTCACCAATTTATTTCAAGGTTGAATCATTCTAGATTCTCACGAAATTAAATTCAACGATTTATTTCCCTTAACAAGTTAGAATCAACACATGATTCTAGTACATAAATAAATTTAATGATTTATTTCCTTTTAGACAAATTGAATCATATTTGATTCTTACGGAAATAAATTCAATGATTTATTTTTCTTAACAAGTTAGAATCAACGCATGATTCTAGTATAGAAATAAATTTGATGATTTATTTCCTTTTACACAAATTTAATCGTATTTAATTCTTACAGAAATAAATTCAATGATTTATTTTCTTTTCTAAAATTAGAATCAACACAAGATTCTAATTTAGTAGTTTATTTCCATTATATCTTCTGTTAAACAACATAGATATCAATCCAACTTGATTCTGTTTAACCAACATAAACCAAAAGTAATTAATCCTTAGATTTTAATTTCATTGATTTTTGTTTGGAAGATCAAGTAAACCCGTTAAAACGGCAGGAATTCATTCCCAAAACGAATTATTTACAAGATCTTTATTTCCAAAACAAATCATGATTTCGCCTGAATATTTTGTTCACCACTATAAAATTTCTCAAAAAAAGGAACTTATTAGTACGAGAAAAAAATTCACATTGTTTCTAAAACCACAAAAATAATTATTATCATATATAATAATTATTATGAAATAATATATATATATATATTCATGCCATATTTAATATTTCATATTAAAAAGGGCCGAAAGATTATAAGGTAATCACACACTGAATATTACCATAATATATTCCATGTTTGGAACTTTATAGTTGGCAAGTCCTAGATTTTCCATCATGATCCATCTCCCATTTGAAGAATATTTTCCTTGTATAAAATATTATAGCAACTTTCACAAGGAAACAAGTACATTAGGAAACAACTCACATAAAAAAACAATATCCCTACATAAACATAAAACAATTGAATATTCTATGTATAACATAATTTAAAAATACATGTATTTACATATGGTTTTAATATTATCATAAAATACCTTGATATATGGTAATTACTTAGACCAATGAGTTGGCGGCAGTTGCACCATAAGCTAAAAGTTGGCGGCAACTCAATTTCCTCACCCCATTGATGTAAAATTGGTTGTGCTTTACTAAAGAATAAACCATATAAATATGTTAGGAAAATTATTTCCATATAAGCTTGTTCTAATGCAAAATATAAAACTTAAGTCAAGTAAAAGAATAATCCAATTTGAAACCACGTTAGGAACCATAAAGCAAAACTTGTTTCCGCATAAGCTTTCGGCAGTGAACGAATTGCACGTGTACGACACTACAACGTACACGTTTGTTGTTCGTCTTGGATTCAACTTAGAAAAAATATGTCTTAATATTGTTAGAAAATAAGCGTTAATCCAAGAATAAATAATAAGATAAAATAATATTATTTAAACGAACAGTACAAAATTAAGAACAATACAACAATATATAAATCAAACCGATTTGGAACCAAAAGAAACGTGTTGAGGCTTGCACGAACGCAGTTTCCTTAAGAAAGATTTTCGCCCACTCCTATGGTGCTCGAGTTCATTGGTCGTCTGTCTCCCAGGATACAACAAATAAGATCAGCCACAGTTGCACTACTATGGAGATCACGAACCGGCCCTTGCCTTTGATTATCACCGAAAACCACTTGTAAAATCCACAAAGTAAAACAATAAAAAATTTATGTGGTTTTTGTTGGTTGTAAACCTATAATCTTTACTCCCTATTTATAGGATTGTCATGAGGGTATAAGTGGAAATTTTGACCTAATGGAGCATTTAATATTGAGAATCAATTGATTCTCCTATAAAGAAATTTCCAAAATTATTATCTGAATTAAAGGTAACTTCCAATATTTACCCTTTTAATTCCAAGATAAAATTTGGCAAATCTATGCTTTTATTTGAGGAAAATTCATTTCAAATTTGGGTCAAAATATCTGCAAGCCCACGAAGGACCAGACCGGTTCAGACATTTGCGTTACCCACGTCGTGCACGTCTGCACATTTACGAACCAACAATTGGTTCCACATTTTCCTCAACAACATTTGAATCAATTTCTTATTCAAAGCTCCATGTAACCCCCTAGACCCGCCTATGCGTTACAACGGATCCTAGGAAGTCACATTAGGGTCACAAGAGCGACCCACAGTAAAATACACATGAAAACATTTTTTTTTCTTTCTCAAAACACTTATTAAGCTGTAAAATCAACTTCTGTTTAAAATACTATTTCAGAAAATCATTTAAACACAACAAGAAATTTCAGAAAGTACTTTACAGACTCAATCACAAAATCATACGTGACATACATGCCCACTAACTATACAATACCGTACTCCAGAGGCAACGCCGAGGGAACTCTGAACACTGATGTCAAACATTAGGTCATGTTATTTTCTTTGAACCTGCGATGGTAAAAACAACGTGAGCTTGGAAAAGCTCAGTAATACAGAACTACCAAAAGATGCTATAAGCTCATGCAGACATATGGTAGGCATAACATTTTCATGATGTTTCAAGCAGTGATAGTCCTCTATTTTTGTTCCATTATTTCGAGGTTTCATCATACTCAAGAATAATGATATTTGTTTTTTTTAATCAGACCTTGAGAATTAGACGGAAATTATATAGGCTGATAACATACGAGGTAGGAATCAGAGAGTTCGGCGTCTAGTGTGTTCCAATAAGTGCAGATCAACATACATAAGTACTTAACATCATATCATATGAGTGCATAACAGATTAAATGCAAACGTTCAATGATCATACAAAAGTTTACAAGAACTACCCTCCAACCTTACACCAATATGCAGTCCCCCAGAACTGCATCCATAAGGACTTACCCTAGGCCCGATGGGCATAGGTGCCACCTAAGGGGCTGCCTTAGGTCCATAAGGACTTACCCTAGGCCCGATGGGCGTAGGTGCCACTCAAGGGGAGACCTTGAGTCCATAAGGACTTACCCTAGGCCCGATGGGCATAGGTGCCACCTAAGGGGATGCCTTAGGTCCATAAGGACTTACCCTAGGCCCGATGGGCATAGGTGCCACTCAAGGGGAGACCTTGAGTCCATAAGGATTTACCAGCTTGATCAGGGCTGTACCGACAGAGACTTCATATCATAACCCAACAGTATACCCTAGATGATAATCGGAAATCAGATTTCAGACATGAATAACATAATACATGTAACAGATATATTCTATTCAGAGTATCAGAAACATAAGTTCATGCTTTTGACAGATAAATGGGCATACTATTGAGCAGAGCAGACATTTTCAGCATTCATCATGCGAACAGATTGTACCATCATTGGTCAAACTAACAGATCATGCTAACAAATTCATCAAACAGTCAGACAATACCATCACAGATCAAACGATCACATACCAAGTATACAGATTGGACAGACATATATCAGGTAGGCAGAGCATGTCATCATATATCAAGTTCATCATTTTATCTCATTTTTCTAACATAGTGATGCAATCTCAATAACAATTAAACTGTTTATCAAACATAATATTATTCACGATTAAATAATTATACAATCCATTCAACAGAATATAACACACATGGAACACACTAGATGGAATATTTTATTTCCTGAAGATACTTGGCATTTACAGAAAGGGACGCATTAAAATTTTTGACAATTTAGACGAATTTCCAGAATGAGGTTCCTATTAGAAAGGGTTCGTAAAACGATTCATATTATGTATTCAAGAATTGGTACATCTAGATCTTAGAAAGTTTGAATATATCATGAGTACTTTAGTCATTTAAGCTTACAAGGGCATTATGGTCATTTTATCATAAATGGGCGTTTTGGTAATTTATACCAACGAGACATAAACAGTCGCTCAGGAAATTCTATTTACTCATCAGTTTTCCAGTCATGCATTTAGAGATTTCTATGATAAGATCTTTTGCGATATCGGATACATCTAGGGTTGTTCTGGTTACTATGGCCAACAAGGGCGTTTTGGTCATTTAACTATCAGGGGTGATTTTGTAATTTAACTCAGAAATGATAAAATGACGATTTACAATAGTTAATAATTCCAAAAGTTTTTCAAACCTCCAACTGTTCGAACTAACATATCTCAATCTTGCAGTACTAATCAACCCTTATATTAATATCAGGAGTGATTAACATACATGAGCGTGCTTCCTAACACTTAGGGGCAGTTTAGCCCTTAAAGTCTCATTAGAATTCTCAGGGTTTCATCAAATGCATAATTGTAGATTTAACTCAAGAGAGCATTTCAGTCATTTTAGAAATCGGGATAAATTCACCGTTTTTGTCAAATCTTAATATTTAGCACCTCTATCGTTTACGTATTCGGTAGGGATTAAGTCGTTCTAAACCCTTCGGCCCTTACAAATGGTTTACTCATTTTAGAACTTAAGGGTAAAATTGTCATTCTGATTAATTAAGAATTTCGGTGCTCGAAGGCACTACAGTCTTTTTGGTCATTACGATCATTTCGATTAATTCATTCCTTATTGTCGTACGTATCAGCTTAAGAATACAACAATAATTCCAGTAATTTCGCCTTTAGGTGTTATACAGAGCTTGGGGGAAATTCAGGTTTCCTTTAGTATCACACACATTTGAATAATGATGCCGAAGTCTTTTCCAAAAGAACATACATCTAGGGTAGTGTAATTTGTATAATCGGGTCGAATGCAGATTTTAGGTCATTTCCTTTATCAGAGGGGTAGTTCAGTCATACTTATGCTCCAAGGGCATTTTCGTAATTTCATAATTAATAGCTCTCACTCTGTATCCTGGGCCTCGCTTATTACGCACTGATGATTGAGTTGCAGATTGACTGAATTTAATTATTAGAACTTCTGATACTGTTAGCCCATTAGTAAACTTATTCGGATAATTTGGTCTTATTAATATCCATACTTATTGCTCGAATCTGATTCAATTTAAGCAGAAATTTACAGTATACGTCATCATAAGCATGCATGCGTTAACCGAATATCAACATGTTCATAAAGCATACAAGGGGTAGTAGTGTATTACCTTTAATCCTTGCTATATCGGTTAACCATGATACTCCATTCGATCACTCTCGAACCCGAATGCGACGTCCTCAACATCCGAATACAAGGAACTATGATTACCTTCAATCGCACAAATTCCAAAATCAGACCTTATTCACAAAGCTATTAATTAATTAAATAAATACATAAGCACTCTCGGGTTCAAGATCAGATTCGGAGGCCTTCGGGTTAGAATTTTGCGAAACGGGCTTCAAAATCGGACTCAGGACGTCGAAAAACATAAAATAGGGCTTTTCGGAAAAAGTTGACTTTTTGGTCAAAGTCAACGCTGACGTCAGCGGTCAAAGTCAACGCTGACGTCATGCTGACGTCACTGGTCCAGGGCTGACTCAGCGAGTTGACTCACTGGGTTGACTCAGACGAGTTGACTCAACTGACTCGGACGAGTTGACTCGGCTGACGGGACGGGTCGGACGGGTCGGGTCGAACGGGTCAGTCGGGTCGGACGGGTTGGACTCGGGCAGACGGGTCGACTGGGCTGACCGGTTCAACCGGTCCAGCCGGTTTAGGCCGGCTCACTTACCCACATAAACAAACTCGCCGGCCGGTCACCGGAAAACTCACCGGAGACGTCCCTTGGCTGCGATTCTGTCGGAAAACGATAGATCGTTAACTCAAGGTTTCAACCCACAAAATAATAACACGAAACAAGCCAGAAATCGAACGGAAATTGCCTATTACGTACTCGAACGGCCGGAAAACGACGAGACGCCGATGAAGGGCTTGCCGGCGTCGGACACACGATCGGTCGGTCGGGTTTTGCTCCCTACGACATGCTGAACACACTTGAACCGTCGACGCGCCCCAACGGTGACAGAGGTGGCCGGAATCGACGAAAAACCGAGAGGGTCTTTAACCCTAGGTTTAACGAACCTTTGAAGCACCATGGCCGACGATCGGGACGGCAGCTGCGCGAGTAGCTATGGGCGTTTGGCTCAGGACGTCGAGGCGGTCCGTTCGAGGGTGGCGGTGCGAGGCACGGCGCGGCGGTGGCCTAGATCGGGACGGTGGCCGGCAATAGAAGTTCAAAAGGTTTGGGGAGAAAATATCTCGATGTTTCCTTAGATCTGAAACATTAATTACAAGCTGGAGGGTTTGGTTAGTTTTATTTTATTATTGGTATGGCCACTTAATCACAACTTAAATGAAACAGGTGGAAACAAGGACTAAAAGACGGCTTAGTTTAGTTGGTTAAGGCCTTTGGTTTACATACCCAAGGTTAAGGGTTCAATACCTCATGGCAGCACATTCATCATTTTTTTTTACCAATTAAATCAGGGTGTTACAACTCTCTCCCCCTAAAAAAAAATTTCGTCCTCGAAATTTACCAGAGCCGGTGATATGTAAAATCTTCTTTTTCATTCTTCTTGGTACTGAAACTTATCTATTAGAGTATCCTTGTTTCTCAAGACTTTCTCAGACGGTCATACATCAATCTGACAGCTTCCTAAGTCTCTCAAATTATCCTTAGACCCAAAGTTATCCCATTATACATCTCTGACAACTAATCAGAATAATATTTGGATTCTTATCGAACTTCATATGGTGCTAAGCGAACACTTGTCTCATAACTTTTGTCATAAACAGTCTTAATCGAGAATAATAAGCATTCCCAACTATCCGAGATGTCATTCATACGACCCAGAATTATATTCATAATTCTTTTAGGTTGATCATCAATTTACGGATGAATAATTGTCCCTCAAATTCGGACTAGTACTCAAGGCTTCTAACAGAGCCTTCCAGAATCAAGACGTAACATCGAACGTTAGTCAGGGGTGATATGTAAAACTATACAACATGCCACACTTGCAGGGAAGCCTTTCTCCAAACCAATCCAACATAACCAAAGTTTTAAATGATTTGCACTTACCTTCGGCGGAAAGGCCATGCAATTGTATTCTTTGTGCATAACGGAGTAACTACCGAGTTTACTCTTTCGCTGGTTCATAGACACCTCTCTTTTAAATTCATACTGCATTTATCAGATTTTTTTTTCCATCAAGATATTTTCAAACATATCATTATCACCGAGCTATCTTACATGCAGTCTTATATCGGTTACCTCATATGATCGAACATTTATTCTTAACCAGATTCAGATCTTCAATTTCACATGCATAGACCATCTCAAGTTCTCTATCCAGATTCAAACCCATTAAGTTAATCCAATTCACAGGCGAATGTTACAAACATTCTTTGTCATTACGAGTCGAGATACGACAGAAAGAAAGCTTAGATTCAGTTATTTCAGAAAGAGGATTCGACATCAGAGTCTCGGCTTGGTGGAGTACGGTCAGGATCTAGGGGCATGTACAGACCAGACATCCTATGACAGACGATCGGCCGATCTACCCAGAAAGACGCAACTCTAAGCTCTGATACCACTAAATGTAACCCCCTAGACCCGCCTATGCGTTACAACGGATCCTAGGAAGTCACATTAGGGTCACAAGAGCGACCCACAGTAAAATACACATGAAAACATTTTTTTTCTTTCTCAAAACACTTATTAAGCTGTAAAATCAACTTCTGTTTAAAATACTATTTCAGAAAATCATTTAAACACAACAAGAAATTTCAGAAAGTACTTTACAGACTCAATCACAAAATCATACGTGACATACATGCCCACTAACTATACAATACCGTACTCCAGAGGCAACGCCGAGGGAACTCTGAACACTGATGTCAAACATTAGGTCATGTTATTTTCTTTGAACCTGCGATGGTAAAAACAACGTGAGCTTGGAAAAGCTCAGTAATACAGAACTACCAAAAGATGCTATAAGCTCATGCAGACATATGGTAGGCATAACATTTTCATGATGTTTCAAGCAGTGATAGTCCTCTATTTTTGTTCCATTATTTCGAGGTTTCATCATACTCAAGAATAATGATATTTGTTTTTTTTTAATCAGACCTTGAGAATTAGACGGAAATTATATAGGCTGATAACATACGAGGTAGGAATCAGAGAGTTCGGCGTCTAGTGTGTTCCAATAAGTGCAGATCAACATACATAAGTACTTAACATCATATCATATGAGTGCATAACAGATTAAATGCAAACGTTCAATGATCATACAAAAGTTTACAAGAACTACCCTCCAACCTTACACCAATATGCAGTCCCCCAGAACTGCATCCATAAGGACTTACCCTAGGCCCGATGGGCATAGGTGCCACCTAAGGGGCTGCCTTAGGTCCATAAGGACTTACCCTAGGCCCGATGGGCGTAGGTGCCACTCAAGGGGAGACCTTGAGTCCATAAGGACTTACCCTAGGCCCGATGGGCATAGGTGCCACCTAAGGGGATGCCTTAGGTCCATAAGGACTTACCCTAGGCCCGATGGGCATAGGTGCCACTCAAGGGGAGACCTTGAGTCCATAAGGATTTACCAGCTTGATCAGGGCTGTACCGACAGAGACTTCATATCATAACCCAACAGTATACCCTAGATGATAATCGGAAATCAGATTTCAGACATGAATAACATAATACATGTAACAGATATATTCTATTCAGAGTATCAGAAACATAAGTTCATGCTTTTGACAGATAAATGGGCATACTATTGAGCAGAGCAGACATTTTCAGCATTCATCATGCGAACAGATTGTACCATCATTGGTCAAACTAACAGATCATGCTAACAAATTCATCAAACAGTCAGACAATACCATCACAGATCAAACGATCACATACCAAGTATACAGATTGGACAGACATATATCAGGTAGGCAGAGCATGTCATCATATATCAAGTTCATCATTTTATCTCATTTTTCTAACATAGTGATGCAATCTCAATAACAATTAAACTGTTTATCAAACATAATATTATTCACGATTAAATAATTATACAATCCATTCAACAGAATATAACACACATGGAACACACTAGATGGAATATTTTATTTCCTGAAGATACTTGGCATTTACAGAAAGGGACGCATTAAAATTTTTGACAATTTAGACGAATTTCCAGAATGAGGTTCCTATTAGAAAGGGTTCGTAAAACGATTCATATTATGTATTCAAGAATTGGTACATCTAGATCTTAGAAAGTTTGAATATATCATGAGTACTTTAGTCATTTAAGCTTACAAGGGCATTATGGTCATTTTATCATAAATGGGCGTTTTGGTAATTTATACCAACGAGACATAAACAGTCGCTCAGGAAATTCTATTTACTCATCAGTTTTCCAGTCATGCATTTAGAGATTTCTATGATAAGATCTTTTGCGATATCGGATACATCTAGGGTTGTTCTGGTTACTATGGCCAACAAGGGCGTTTTGGTCATTTAACTATCAGGGGTGATTTTGTAATTTAACTCAGAAATGATAAAATGACGATTTACAATAGTTAATAATTCCAAAAGTTTTTCAAACCTCCAACTGTTCGAACTAACATATCTCAATCTTGCAGTACTAATCAACCCTTATATTAATATCAGGAGTGATTAACATACATGAGCGTGCTTCCTAACACTTAGGGGCAGTTTAGCCCTTAAAGTCTCATTAGAATTCTCAGGGTTTCATCAAATGCATAATTGTAGATTTAACTCAAGAGAGCATTTCAGTCATTTTAGAAATCGGGATAAATTCACCGTTTTTGTCAAATCTTAATATTTAGCACCTCTATCGTTTACGTATTCGGTAGGGATTAAGTCGTTCTAAACCCTTCGGCCCTTACAAATGGTTTACTCATTTTAGAACTTAAGGGTAAAATTGTCATTCTGATTAATTAAGAATTTCGGTGCTCGAAGGCACTACAGTCTTTTTGGTCATTACGATCATTTCGATTAATTCATTCCTTATTGTCGTACGTATCAGCTTAAGAATACAACAATAATTCCAGTAATTTCGCCTTTAGGTGTTATACAGAGCTTGGGGGAAATTCAGGTTTCCTTTAGTATCACACACATTTGAATAATGATGCCGAAGTCTTTTCCAAAAGAACATACATCTAGGGTAGTGTAATTTGTATAATCGGGTCGAATGCAGATTTTAGGTCATTTCCTTTATCAGAGGGGTAGTTCAGTCATACTTATGCTCCAAGGGCATTTTCGTAATTTCATAATTAATAGCTCTCACTCTGTATCCTGGGCCTCGCTTATTACGCACTGATGATTGAGTTGCAGATTGACTGAATTTAATTATTAGAACTTCTGATACTGTTAGCCCATTAGTAAACTTATTCGGATAATTTGGTCTTATTAATATCCATACTTATTGCTCGAATCTGATTCAATTTAAGCAGAAATTTACAGTATACGTCATCATAAGCATGCATGCGTTAACCGAATATCAACATGTTCATAAAGCATACAAGGGGTAGTAGTGTATTACCTTTAATCCTTGCTATATCGGTTAACCATGATACTCCATTCGATCACTCTCGAACCCGAATGCGACGTCCTCAACATCCGAATACAAGGAACTATGATTACCTTCAATCGCACAAATTCCAAAATCAGACCTTATTCACAAAGCTATTAATTAATTAAATAAATACATAAGCACTCTCGGGTTCAAGATCAGATTCGGAGGCCTTCGGGTTAGAATTTTGCGAAACGGGCTTCAAAATCGGACTCAGGACGTCGAAAAACATAAAATAGGGCTTTTCGGAAAAAGTTGACTTTTTGGTCAAAGTCAACGCTGACGTCAGCGGTCAAAGTCAACGCTGACGTCATGCTGACGTCACTGGTCCAGGGCTGACTCAGCGAGTTGACTCACTGGGTTGACTCAGACGAGTTGACTCAACTGACTCGGACGAGTTGACTCGGCTGACGGGACGGGTCGGACGGGTCGGGTCGGACGGGTCGGTCGGGTCGAACGGGTCAGTCGGGTCGGACGGGTCGGACTCGGGCAGACGGGTCGACTGGGCTGACCGGTTCAACCGGTCCAGCCGGTTTAGGCCGGCTCACTTACCCACATAAACAAACTCGCCGGCCGGTCACCGGAAAACTCACCGGAGACGTCCCTTGGCTGCGATTCTGTCGGAAAACGATAGATCGTTAACTCAAGGTTTCAACCCACAAAATAATAACACGAAACAAGCCAGAAATCGAACGAAAATTGCCTATTACGTACTCGAACGGCCGGAAAACGACGAGACGCCGATGAAGGGCTTGCCGGCGTCGGACACACGATCGGTCGGTCGGGTTTTGCTCCCTACGACATGCTGAACACACTTGAACCGTCGACGCGCCCCAACGGTGACAGAGGTGGCCGGAATCGACGAAAAACCGAGAGGGTCTTTAACCCTAGGTTTAACGAACCTTTGAAGCACCATGGCCGACGATCGGGACGGCAGCTGCGCGAGTAGCTATGGGCGTTTGGCTCAGGACGTCGAGGCGGTCCGTTCGAGGGTGGCGGTGCGAGGCACGGCGCGGCGGTGGCCTAGATCGGGACGGTGGCCGGCAATAGAAGTTCAAAAGGTTTGGGGAGAAAATATCTCGATGTTTCCTTAGATCTGAAACATTAATTACAAGCTGGAGGGTTTGGTTAGTTTTATTTTATTATTGGTATGGCCACTTAATCACAACTTAAATGAAACAGGTGGAAACAAGGACTAAAAGACGGCTTAGTTCAGTTGGTTAAGGCCTTTGGTTTACATACCCAAGGTTAAGGGTTCAATACCTCTTGGCAGCACATTCATCATTTTTTTTACCAATTAAATCAGGGTGTTACACTCCAAAATTATCAAATTTTTCCAACATACTAGTAACTTGCTTCTAGGGTGCATATACCTATGGACGGAGCTAAAATTGAATCATGAGAGGGGCAGAGGTGTTTAATTTTAGAATGATAGAGATCTTAAAAAGTAATTAAACCATAAAAATTAAAGGAGATAGGATTTAAATTTGCTAATTTTAAAATTAAAAGGTCTTAAAAGCAATTAAATCAAAATTTTGGGGTCAATGCTTATTTTAATTAATTTTAAAACTGATAAGGCCCTAACAATAAATTATACCGGATAATGTTGGGAAGGACAAAGACTTAATTAAAATGATTTCAAAACTATCAATGGCCTAAAATGTAATTAGACCATCAAAGTTGAAGGTGCAATTGCCCCTCCCAACCTTAACATAACTACGTCCCTGCATATACCTTATGTCTTTGTGAGATTAAATCTTCATGGAGGCATAAAGAAATGTATCCCCCGAATTAAACTCAATTTATATAGACCTATAATGAGTGAGGATTGAGAGTCTTACTAGCCTTACTAGGTTACAATAAGAACAATTCATGTACTTTCTTTAAGTCCGAACTTCATGTAGTGAACTGTTAGAGCCCATCTAATTAGAATCATGATAAACCTTTACCCATTAGTGGTTACCGAAATAAGTGCACGTATATTTAGCTTTTGTCGTTATTTATTTGTTTTCGTCTTTTTAATTCAATAAAACATGATAAGCAGTAAGTATTAGGGGTGAGCAAAACTCGACTCGACTCGAAAAATTGAAATCTTCGACTAAAAAATGTTTCAAATAAAATTTGAGTTGTGTTGAATATTGAACTCATTTACTTGGGAACGATAGAGAAGACAAAAGTTTTCGTGAATTGAAAACGATAAAGAAAAAAAGATTTTATTATTAATAAATAAGACTGTTGAAATACAATTAGTAACAATATCCTATATATACTAATAAAGAATTAAATAAAAACCCCTCTAACTATCCTAAATAATGTAACTAACCTAACTAACCAGAACTTAACAGCTCCAGCTATGATATTACAGATTCCTATTAGCCCCCCCCCCCCCCCCCTCAAGTTGGAGCATACAAATTTTGTACGCCCAACTTGAACATAAAATCCTTAAACAATGTGGAATGTAAAGCTTTAGTGAAACAATCAGCCACTTGATGATGTGTAGAGACAGGCATAAGAGTAATTATTTCATTCTAAACCTTCTCACGAACCAAATGACAGTCGATCTCAATATGCTTGGTTCTCTCATGTTGAATGGGATTTTTTTGCAAGTTTAATAGCAGACAAGTTGTCACAATACAAATTTGCAGAGGAATGAACTACTTGCAAATCAGAAAGAAGATAATTCAGCCATTGAATTTCACAAGTAATAGCTGTCATAGCCCTATACCCAGCCTCACTAGAGGACTTGAAAATTGTTTGTTGCTTTTTAGACTTCCAGGAAACAGGGTTGTGCCTAGAAAAACACAAAATCATGTTATAGAACGCCTAGAATCAGAACACGTGGCCCAATCAGAATATGAAAAAGCATTAAGTTTTAAATTGTTGTCAGCTGGAAAAAACAAACCTTGGACGGGAGATCCTTTAAGATAACATAAAATTTTGTGTGCTACAGTCATGTGTATGTCAGTAGGAGCAGCAAGACATTGAAAAAGTTGTTAAACAACAAATGTGATAACAGGTCTAGTATTAGTTAAATAAAGAAGTTTTCCAACAAGCCTTCTATAAGGTGTTATATCAATCAAAGGTGTGCCTTCTGATTTAAAAGGTTTGCTTTTAGGAAGGATAGAAGTAAGCATAGGTTTAGAATCTCTGAAACCAGTCTCTTCAAGTAATTCAAGGGTATATTTTTTTGACATAGGTTTATACCTTTCTTAGACCGGGCAACTTCAAGACCTAAAAAAAACTTCAGATCACCTAGATTTTTAATTCTAAAAGTATCATGCAAAAAAATTTTAATAGTGGTTTATCTCATGAGAATTAGGATTAGCAAGTATAATATCATCGACATACACTGCTAAGACAATGAAATAAGCACCTATTCCTTTAACAAAAACAGAAGTATCAGAGGTGGGTTGCTTAAAACCTTGAGAAAGTAAAGAAACTCTCAATTTGTCATTCCATTGTATGTTGTCTTGTTTTAAGCTATATAAACTCTTATTTAATTTGCAAACAAAATTAGGGTCTTTAGTCTCAAAACCAGGAGGGGGTTCCATATAAACCTTTTCACTCAAAAAAACCATGCACAAAAAACATTATTGACATCTAATTGTTGTAAATTTCAACCTTTAGCAGTAGCCACAGCTATTATAGTCCTAATAGTAGTCAATTTAGCAACTTGTCTAAAAGTATGCAAGAAATCTATGTCTTGTTGTAGAGTATAGCCTTTAGCTACTAGCCTAGCTTTGTATATATCAAGAGTACCATCATATTTTAACTTGGTCCTATAGACCCATTTACACCCAATGGCTTGTTTATTAGGAGGAAGAGGTACTAAATCCCAGGTATTATTATTTTACAAAGCTAGAATTTCTTCATTCATTGCATTTCTCCAGCAATCATGAAGAACAACTTGCTTATATGATTTAGGCTCACTGAAAATCCTTATATTTTTGTGAAAGGTAAACATTCTTGGAAGGTCTCGTGGAAGGTAAAAGGAATTCAGCTTCTGAACAAAGGTGGAGGGTTTGCCAGACTTAGAAGAAACAGGTAAAGGATGTTGTGTATAATCTGTAGGTGAAGAACCTACAGCAGAATCACTATTAGATGTGTCATATATAAAAGAATCAGAATGTGACATATGGTCAACCTGTGGAAGATTTTGTTGAGCAATATTATCATCAAATAAGGCATTGTTATGCAAAGGTAAGACAATTTGAGAAGAATCTGTGCTTTCCAAATTTTGGAAAAGAAAATAGTTTTCTGAGAATGAAACATCTCGAGAAACAAAAATATCTTTTGTTTCTAGATTATACAACCTATAGCCCTTAACATTCTTTGGATATCCAATAAAAACACATTTAATAGCTTTAGGATGCATTTTTGTCTGTGGTTTAGGCAAAATAGAAGCATAAGCAAGGCATTCAAATATTTTCAAGTGAGCAAGTTGAGGTTTCTTATCAAAAAAAATTTTAAAATGTGTTTTGTTGTGCAAAACATGGGTTGGTGTTATATTAATCAAATAGGCAGCATGCAAAAAACAATCAAGCCAAAAAAATAATGGAATGTGAGACTGAATTCGAAGAGAATGTGCAACAACAAGCACATATTGATGTTTACACTCAGCTATGCTATTTTGTTGAGGAGTATGAGTATAAGAAATTTGATGAATAATGCCTTTTAGTTGAAAAAAGTATAACATACCAAATTCCCTAGCATTACCAGTTCTAACACATTTAATTTTCCGAGAAAACTAAGTTTCAATCATTTGATAGAATTGAACAATTATATTCCTAACTTCAAACTTGAATTTCATAGGATAGATCCAGGAATACCTACTTTTATCATCTACTATAGTTAAAAAGAATATGTATAGCCATAAACACTTTTAACATGGAAGGGACCCAAAACATCCATATGAATTAAATCAAACACAGATTCGGGACTAGCAGAAAAGGGAAGTCTTTTTTTCTTAGCAAGATGACATATGTCACAGTCAAAATTAGAAGAAGTACTAGAAAGAATACTTTTATTCAATTCAGTAAAACACTTCATCCTTTGATGAGAAGGATGCCCTAATCTATTATGTCAAAGTTTAAAGGCAGCATAATTGCAAACAGCAGAGTCAGAAACAACGGAATTGGAATTATAAATAGTAGAGGAAAACATGTCTAACTGATACAAGCCATTTTGCTCCTTAGCTAAACCAATCATTTTCCAAGCCGCTATATCATGTATGTAACAAACAGCAACATTAAAAATTAAACAAATCGAATTATCCTTGGTTCACTTTGAAACTGAAACTAAGTTAAAAGTAAAATTAGGTATGTAAAAAACATTTTTCAATATTAAAGAAGATGTAACTTAGACAGAACCTATATGAGTAACCTGCACTAATTAATTATTTGGCAACTTCAAAAACTTATTGGGAACATAATAATAATTTGTAAAGAAATCTAGAAAACTAACTATGTGGTCAATTGCACCATAATATAAAATCCATGGAGTATGCAATTACTTAGGAGTTAACCAAGTAAAAGCCATACCTGCCTCCTGAGCTGGAATATCAAAAACAGATAAAAGAATGTTAGTCTTGGAATCTTGAGTATAAGTTTGATTTTTTTTTGTAAAAGACTCAATAAACCCTCATATTGATCTTTAGTGAACATTTTTGGAGGATTATTTTCCTTAACAACAGAATCATTATTCAAAAGAAACTCTCCAAAATAAGGTGCAACTTGATTAGCCTTAGAAATCGAAGCCCAACTTTTCTAACCAGAGGAAACCCATGGTTCCTATAACATCTATCAGCAGTGTGCCCATACAAACCACAAAAAACACATAGAGGTCTTTTATTGTTATTAGCATTAACATAAAATTTCTTAGAACCAGTATTCATGATCTCATGTCGAACATTCGATTCATTAGCTTTGACTTCATATTTATCAGCCATCAAAATTTAGACTCAACAACAGTAGAGCTAAGAGAGCGTTCATGTTGAACAACAATGGCAAAAGCTTCATTTATAGATGACATAGGTTTCATCATAAGCAATTGTGACTTAGGAACCGAAAAATTGTCATTTAATCCCCTAAGAAAACGAAGCAGAAAATCTTGTTTTCGATATTTTTGCGCAGAACAATCACAACCAATGAGAGATCGAAGATTTGAAATTCCATCCCAAATGACCTTTAACTGGGTGTAATAGACGATAACAGAAAGGTTACCTTGATTCAAAGCATAAAATTCTTGAAGAAGGTCAGAAACTCTAACAAAATCGCCTTGATTGAAGCAATCAAACAGGTCTACCCACAACTCAGACATCGTGTCAATCCAAAGCACACTATGTGCAATATCTGGACTCAACGCCCGCTGCAACCAAGAAAGAACAAGGTTGTTGCATTTTACCCATGCGTGAAAATACGGATCAGCTTCATCGGGCTCCTTAATCGAACCGTCGACAAAGCAAAATTTGTTTTTAGAGATCAGCGGCATCTTCATCGACCTCGCCCAATTGTGGTAATTACTTTCATTGAGGAGAGAAGAAGTAAGAACCAACGCCGAATTCTCATTTTGTAACCCCCTCGTCCCGGTCTGGCCGGATGACCGGTCCGAGTGGGCCACACGGGGAAAACCGAAGCGAAACTCGTTAAGGTTCCCCCTCGGTTAACGACCCTAAAAATTTCTTTTTATTTATCTTGTCTAAATGCATTACCGTTACCTATGTGGAACACGTCAGCGGAAACAAGAGCAATACAAGATCAACCATTCAAAACTTCAATCATAAAACAGCCCATTTTCTGTAATTAAGCAGGCCGTATCGATACACTTGTCAAGGGTATCGATACACCTTGACCAAAGTCAACACTCAAGGGTCAACACAGGAAGACCGTATCGATACACTTGTTAAGGGTATCGATATTCCCTTCCCAGTCAACATCTCGTGGTCAACGAGATAAACCCGTACCGATACAATAACCCACCGTACCGATACGGTAATATCTCACCAAAATCTCAGAATTCCAGTGAGCAAAAACCGTAACGATACACCCCCGAGTATCGATACGCCCAGCCAAATTTGAACCCTGGAGGCAATGGCGTATCGATACGGCCCTCAGGCGTACCGATACGCCCTGCACTGCAAAACTCCCAAACTCAACTAAATCATACAAGACTCGAACCTAGATGCAATTTAAGACTTTCCTAACCCCAACCAATCATTCATACAACATTTACACATCACTATTTAGCCATACAAGCACCCAACATGTACATACATCAAGGAATTCATGAAGTTGATCAAAGAGGACATTTAAGCATTCAAGTCTCATACTCCAACATTCAAACACAAGGGGCAACCTCAAAAGGCACATAGCCAACATTCATGGTAAGCAATTTAGGCATGGATTACAATTCAAACATGGCATCAACAAGCCATACAAAAACAACATAAACATGGAGTCTAAGCAAGCTCCTAAACAACCAACAACATCCATCAAAATAACTCATGTCCCATTGCTTAACTATTACATATTCAATATTTAAAAGCTCATACTTGATGTACTCAAAGCCAATAACCACACTTGGAGGCCCTCCACTTGCTCTAGCAACCCACGAACTAAGAATCTGCAATGTTGAACAAAGAGAGCGTAAGCAATGATGCTTAGTGAGGGTAAGCTCTTAAAAACAAACCTCAACATTGCAGGGTCCGAGCACGATCTTAGCCAAGGCAAGACACATAATTACCAAGGATTCACAAGAGCCACAAGATAAAAATGCATGAACAACATTCAATTAAATGTCATGCTCCACAAGCTCTATTTTACAACATATGTAAACACATATAAACATCCAAGTAAGGATCATATATCACAACACATTGATACACATATCAATCAACATTGGCACCTAGCTATGACCCGAATATGCGGATAAACACGTTGGAACTCACATCCAACAACCACTTTACCTCACGGTGGGATTACACTCATCACCGGTCTCGCGGAGAGGAATCCACTCATCCTCACGCCCCATCGATGGGATTCCACTCATCATCGACTATATATAAATACAATTTCCGGGCGAACCCGTACTCCTCCTTGGTGACTCAACGCCACCAAGGCCACGCGCGACTTTTGACTCATGTGTACACACTAACATCCTAATGATCAATCATTTGTACTCAAGCATACTAGTGCCAACATTTTACTCATTCCACATTATTCATTTCAATCAATTTCGTGCTTAGCACGTACTCACCATGAACACAATCATGAACCATTACCATGCTTGTCTTAAGCACCATAAATCATGCCTCATCTCACATGTATACACAATATACATAAATCAATCATATCACAAGTCATACGAGGCATACACATCCATATATATATATATATATATATATATATATATATATATATATAAGTTCATCCAAAAGCTCTAGATCAAGTTTAGGATTAGGTTACCACCCTAATCCTAACTCTAGGTGGGTCTACCAAGCCCAACCTAGTCCACATACTCAAACCAACCATTTAAAACTACGTAAAATATTTAACCACTCACCTAAGCTCCCAAGATCAAAGACCAAGCAAGCTACCACCTTTAAATTCCCGGATTCACTTCCGATGCTTCACCGACGCCCAACCTCGATTCTAATCAATCCCAAACACAAACAAAACATCTACAATCAATAACTCATTGTCGGAACTAACCCGGATTAACGTTTTCAAGCAACCAACACTCAAAATCAAGCCCAAAATAGAATTCCCGAGCAGCCCACAAAACCCACTGAAATCTCCCAATTTAAGCATCCAAACAATCATCAAACACACCCAAAGTGACCCTCATATATCATACTAACACCAGCCCTCAAAATCCAACATAAAACTACCCCAAAAACCACTTTAAAACCCTCCAAAACCCCCCTTGAAACCCAATTCCGGAAATTGCTCAAAATCCTTTAAAATTCACATATGGCATACCATTTGACCTCTATACTTCATAACTAACCATATTAAATCAAAACATTTAACTTAACAACATAAAGTTTCCATTTTTAATCAAAATCTTCCAAAATTCCATTTTCCAATACTTCCATGAAAATCAAAATAAATGATACTTTTAAAGAGAGAGTTGAGGGGAAGTCAAAAACGGTGTTACCTTTCAAAAACCTTCAAAGATGAGTGAAGATGGTGATGGAATAATGAACTCCCAAGGGAGAGGAGGAGTAGACTTTATGTTTGAATGAGAGAGGGGAAGAAGATGGGGAAAGGTGGGTGTTTTATTTGTCATGTTTTATTTTTAAAGCTCAAAAGACTTATTTGCCCTTAATGAAATGGGACATTTACAAGGAAGGGAAATCCATGGCTAATTGGGATTTAATCTTAAAACATGGTCAACCCAAATTAATTAATTTGAAAACAAAACCCAAAAAATTATTTAAATTATAAAACTGAGCCCAAATAATATTAAAATATTATTTTCACCTAACCCCTAAACTCGGGTGTTACAACTCTCCCCCACTTAAGGAATTTCGTCCCCAAAATTACATGGCGGAAACAAATACGGAAACTGATCAACCATATCCGCTTTCCTCTCCCACGTGGCCTCTTCCACGCCTCTATGTCTCCACAACACCTTGACCAACTCTATGGTCTTTCCACGCAACACCTTGCTATCAGAAGCAAGTATCTCAAAAGGCTCTTCATTATAAGACAAATCCAGATTCAACTCTATCTCCTCAACGGGCATAACATGAGAAGGATCCGATCTATATCTCCTAAGCATAGACACATGAAAGACATCATGGATCTTCTCTAACTCAGAAGGTAACCTCAAACGATAAGCTACATGCCCAATCCGCTCAACTATCTCATACGGACCAATGAACCTCGGACTCAACTTGCCCTTCCGGCCAAATCTCATTACCTTCTTCCACGGAGATACTTTCAGAAACACTTTCTCACCCACGGAGTACTCAATCTCTTTCCTCTTCAAATCTGCATAAGACTTCTGACGATCGGAAGCTCCTTTCAAATGGTCACAAATCAACCTCACCTTGTCGGTAGTCCCCTTAAGCAAGTCTGGCATAGGTAACAATCTCTGACCTGTTTTATCCCAACAAATCGGAGTCCTACATCGTCTACTGTTGCGTGTAAAATAGTCTAACGCAATTGCAGTGCAAGTGAACACGTCGCAAGTAATAAAGTGATACTAAGTATCGGATATCGTCTCCACAGGGATTGGGCTAAAGACTTCACCTTGATTTACTGCACGAAGTAAAGGAAATATTTTAGAGAGTTGTCACGAATAATAAAGTAAAACGTAAATAAAAGGATTGAAAAATCAAGATAGAGAGAATGGGCCGGTATTGAATTGCTCGGTAGTGCAGGTATTGAATTGCTTAGGATCTCCAGTTCTGTCGTCGCTCCCGTCGCCGACAGCACCTGTCGCGGCGTCTGTCCGTTAGTTGTCGCGGCAGCAAACACTAACTCAGTACTTCAAGCTTGGCAAGAATCCCAGATCTGCCTTGCCCTATCCCTAGGCACAAGTCTGTCGATGAACACGTCTTTGATGATACCTCCCGGCGTGAATCGAAGGATGAACACCGATGTGTATGAATTCTTCCTTAGCCACTTAACCTCGCCTTATCCCTAAGCACGAGATGGTTCAACTATAAACTAGAGAACACGCTTTTATCTCTTTCGTATACTTAACTCTCCCGATGCTAAGTAAATAGATAACCTTACAATGCTCTCCCGATGCTCTTGCAAGATGTTAAAACCAAGATAAAAGAACTTGAAGTTTATTTTATTGAACTTGAAAAATCCTAAAACAAAGCAACCCTTGCAACTACTTTACAAAACAACCCGTGACCCTAGGGGGAATTTAGAACATGTCGGTGACGGGTGGACGGCAGGGTTTTGGTTTCGGTTATGGGGTAGTCGGCTATGCCCTAGGTTTAATCTATGCCCTTTATATAAGCTTTGGGCTCAAGATATCTAAGGTAACAAGGATTACAACTTTAATTAAAAGTAAGACTCTAATAAAGATTAAATCTCTAAAGTATCCTACTTTCTAGCCGCCTCCTTGCTTTTAGGGATTTCCTCTCCTTTGAGCTTTGGCTTGACATATCTTTTGATCCGGGGCTTGGAAAATTATTTGGCTGCCACACGACAGACGAGCAGATTTTTCTCTATCTATCGATGTCCACTTCATTTTTCCTCTTCAATAATCTGCTGTCACCATGCTGTCGTGACGGGTCCATGACAGGTTCATCATCTTCAGCTGCTTGTTCAGTTTCGCCTTCCTGCTTATCTGCCCTTCGCCTGCCTTCATCGTCAACCTTGGCAGCTACCTGCAAAATACACCATCTTTTAGTAGAATCCGTGCCTTTTATATAATTGTGATATTTAATTGAAAACTATCCTAAATGCAATGCAATGATGCTTGAATGCAGCAGAAATATGGGTTAAAAAGGGTGTAAATAATAGAACTTTTACACACTCAACACACCCCCAAACTCAAGTCTTTGCTTGCCCTCAAGCAATTAAACCTAAAGAAAAATGAAAATTTTTGTGTTGGCTTTCAAACAGTGAACTGTCCCTTACCCGTCGCTCATTCTCTATGGCGGCAGCAACCTGTCAGAAAGGCTAGGACCTGTCCGGAATCTCCCTATAGCTCTCGTGCAGTGTGTGCATGCTTGTGAACAGTTATATGCTAAGACTCTCTTAGTTTCACTAGAATATTTAACTCCTTAACTCGAATTTTTATGCCAAAGTTTTTTTTTTTTTTAGAAGGCACATTTTCATGCTTCTTTTTCTTCTATTTTCAAGCTAGAATTTTTCTAGAGCCAGTTTTGGGCACCTCTAGTTAGCTTCCTAGAGCCGGTTTCGGGCACCTCTAGGTTTTTGATTTTCTTTTACTAACTTTCTTTCCTAGAGCCAGTGTTAGGCACCTCTAGGGGCTATTCAAGTTCTAAGCATCCTATTCTAGTTTGGCTAAAAGAAATCTAAGCAATATAACAGTCACAAAAGTGTTTAAGTTTTCAGAACTATAGAAAGGCTCTAAACTTTTCCTTAACCTGTCCTAAAGATGCTGCCACGACAGAGCCGTCATGACAGGTAAGCTAACTTCACAGTTTTAAGCCAACAGTTTAATTTTCTGATGATTTTTCTTTTTCTTTTTTTTTTAAGTAAAGGCAAATAAAAAGACACAACAGTTAAACAAAAGATGTGCTAAGGATGCCATTAAATATGGAGGGTTGCCACCCCCAAACTCAAGGGTTGCATTGCCCTCAATGCAAAACAACATAAAAACAGATTAAGAAAAACAAGAAAAAAAAAAGAAAGTACATCACAATTATATAAGGGCAGGCAGCAATAAGAGGAAACAAAAGAAATAAAAAACTTAAATTTTATACGCTGTCCTCGCTGCTGCTGCTGACGCGGATCTGATGGTAGCGTCTGCGTTGAGGAGGTGGCTGGGCAGGTTCCGGAGCAGGTTGATCGACAGCTTCGTCAGCCTGTTGAGGGGCAGGGTCTTCCTCCGGTTGGGGGACAGGGTCGTCAGCAGGTGGAAGGGCAGATGGCTCCACTAGCCTGACATCAGAACTGCTGCTGCTGCTGTCCCAGCTGGTGGACATGATGGCCTTGGACAGTTTTCTCTTGTCTGCCACATGCTTGATACGCTTCACCCGTGTGAAGGCGCTGTCCAAGTTCCTCCGGACAAGGGGGCTGTCGTCAGTGGCAGCTCGCTTTGTTCCTCGAGGGGAGGTGTCTGCCGGTGGGCTGCCGTCTGCCGTCGGGGAAGGTGTGGAGGAGGCAGATTCTCCATGGGGAGAGACAGGTGGTGTGGGAGTAGGGGATGGGATATTGAAATAATGGGCGGGGAAGGTAGGGAAAAAGATATCCGAAAAATTCAAAGTATTGGTAATAAAGTTTACCGTGGCATTGGAGAAGTCTCGGATGAATGTCATTAAGCCCATCTGACGTTCCTCAATCCGCAGAACGGCAGCAAGGATGTGGGCGTTCTGATCTGCCGGAGCGGTGTTGGTGGCAGCTTCTGGGGCAGGTTCAGTGGCAGGCTGAGTGGCAGGCTCATCATCAGACTCGGCAGGAGGGGCGTTGGGATCGAAGGCGTTGAGGGGCGATACGACTACTAGCTCCATGAGGCTGGATATGTTGTTGTCTGTCCAGCCGCTGCCCTTCTTGATGTTGTCTGAGGCTTCCTCCGGTACGGCAGCGCAGCGGCAGAGGGCAGTTATGGTGCAGGGCAGGCAGAGCCGTGAGTCCGAGCGGAAGGCGCAATCTAGAATGCTGTCCCTCATGTACCTGCCCACATTGATGGGCCTGTTGTGCATGATAGAGTGGATGAGGGCCAGTCTCTGCCTGTTGACTGTCGTATGGTGGGACGAGGGCAGGATACGCTTTTTGATAAAAGCGTTCCATAACTTTGCCTCAGGTAGGAGCTGCCCCCTATTGACAGAATGGGGGTTCTTCTTACTCGTGCTCCACGTCGTTCCTGCTTCTGTTAACTCCCTCATGACAGCATCATGGCCGGCAGCATCGAGGGTGTCCCAAAACTGTTGATGGGCATCATCGTTGGGGCCGAAGAAGAGGCCGAAGACATGGTTGATGCTGCTGGCGGTAAAGGGTACTGTCACTCCCCTGACGGTGACAGATGTTGCCGTCTTGCTCTCGATCGCCGCATAGAACTCCCTGACTAGGGTGTCATTAAGTTCTGCCGGCTGCTCGGCGAAATCTTCCCACAGTTGGGCTGTAATGGCCTGCATGATGAACGGCCGGAGTCCAAACAGAGGGGCATCTCTGTTGTAGATGAAGCTGTGCTCTTCCCACAGTTCCTTGTTAGCGAACGGAGATGCTGCTGCGGAAGAGGAAGCGGCAGCAGCGTTCTGTCGGGTTTGTCGTGAAGACATGTTTGGTTGCAAGGGCTGAAAATGAAAGAAAAGAGATTAAACTAGAAGAGAATAGCAAGAGAGAAAATCTGAAGTGAGGAAAAATGAAAAGGAGAAGGGGTTTATATAGCTGTCGGTGGCTGCCCATTTAATGCCGCAACGGCAGGCGGGAATAACGGAGCGGCAGATTGAATGTTGCGTCTGACACGTCTGACGGACATTAATGCTGCGTCTGCCGCACGATTCTTCGTCTGCTGTGCGTCTGTTGACAGCCTGTCAACTCCGTCTGCGCCGGCAGCCGAAACGACAGGTTATAAATGGACTTTATTTGGGCTGATGGATGGGCGGTGGGCTTGGACCACTTCTTCTTTCTCACTTGCCTTCTTTATTTCCTAAAAACTAAAATTAAAAACAAAACATTATTCGAATAAAATCTAATTCCTAATAAATAATATTAATAATAATAATAAAAAAATAAGAGAATTAGGTTAAATTAGGGATGCCTTGTGGGGCATCACCTAAAGTAACCACTTCCTGTATTCCTGGGGCTTCAGTCCCTTGATAGTGCTTGAGGCGTTGTCCATTGACTTTGAATTGGTGCCCGTCCTTCAGTGATTGAATTGTAATGGCACCATGGGGAAAAACTTGAACTACTTGGAATGGGCCAGACCATCTAGATTTGAGCTTCCCTGGAAAGAGTTTCAATCTAGAATTAAACAACAACACAAGCTGCCCTGGGCAGAACTGTCGTGGCAGCAACTTCTTGTCATGCCACTTTTTAGTTTTTTCCTTGTAAATCCTTGCATTGTCGTAGGCCATTGTCCGTATTTCATCGATCTCATTCAAATCTAACAGCCTTTTTTCTGGCCTGCCTTGTCCAAGTCCATGTTTATTGCCTTGATCGCCCAATATGCCTTGTGTTCTATCTCGACAGGCAGATGACAGGTTTTCCCATAAATCAGACGGTATGGAGACATGCCCAATGGAGTCTTGAAGGCTGTTCTGTATGCCCATAATGCATCATTCAGAAGCAAAGACCAATCTTTCCTAGTTGGTTTAACCATTTTTTCAAGAATGTTCTTTACTTCCTTATTGGATATCTCAGCCTGTCCATTGGTCTGTGGGTGGTATGCTGTCGCGATCCTGTGCTTGACACCATATTTTCTCAAGGCGGCAGCAATTACCTTGTTGTCAAAATGTCTCCCTTCATCACTGATAATCGCCCTAGGGATGCCGAATCTAGAAAAGATGTTTTTGTGCAAAAACTTTTGGACTGTTTTGGCATCATTCTTTTGAGTTGCGATTGCTTCTACCCATTTAGAGACATAATCCACTGCTAGGAGGATGTAAAGATTTCCACAAGAAGATGGAAAAGGTCCCATAAAATCAATCCCCCAAACATCGAAGATTTCGACTTCTAAAATATTCTACAGTGGCATCTCGTTTCTCCTCGAGATGTTACCTGTCCGCTGGCACCTGTCACAGTTTTTATAAAATTCCTGTGCGTCCTTATACAGTGTCGGCCAGTAGAACCCTGACTGCAGCACCTTGGCAGCAGTTTTATTGCCTCCTAAGTGTCCTCCATATTGTGAAGCATGACAGTGATGGAGAATGTCTTCTTGTTCTTCTTGTGGTATGCATCTCCTTATAACCTGATCTGCGCACATTTTGAAAAGAAGAGGTTCGTCCCAATAATAATGTTTAACATCATTTTGAAACCTCTTCCTGGCTTGGTAAGTAAGATCAGAAGGTAATATTCCGCTAACTATAAAATTAACGAAATCAGCATACCAGGGAAGGTTAGAAGACTTACCTGCCGCCATGGCTGTCGCGACAGCTAGTGCGGCAGCAAAGAGCTGCTCATCTGGGAAGGTCTCCAATATGTGTGTCTCATCTGGCGGTAGACTCTGTCCCGTTTCCAACCTCGACAAGTGATCTGCCACCTGATTTTCTGTCCCCTTTTTATCTTTTATCTCAAGGTCGAATTCTTGTAATAGTAATATCCATCGTATCAACCTAGGTTTTGCATCTTTTTTTGCAAATAGATACTTGAGGGCCGAGTGGTCGGTGTGTATTATAACCTTCGTTCCAAGTATGTAAGAACGAAACTTGTCGGTGGAAAACACCACGGCTAACAGCTCCTTTTCCGTGGTGGTATAATTCACTTGGGCATCATTCAATGTTTTGCTGGCGTAATATATGACATGAAATAGCCTGTCCTTGCGCTGCCCAAGTGCTGCCCCGACAGCATAGTCACTAGCATCACACATAATTTCAAACGGTTGCGTCCAGTCTGGTGGCTGTACTATGGGGGCTGTCACTAACTTTTCCTTCAGAACCTTGAATGCTTCAGTACATTCTTCATTAAAGTCAAAGGGTCGGTTCTGCTCTAGGAGATGACATAGGGGTTTCGTGATTTTTGAGAAATTGGCAATAAATCTCCTATAAAAACCAGCATGCCCTAAAAAACTCCTAATGCCCTTGACTGTTGTTGGCGGCGGCAGCTTCTCTATGACTTCTATTTTTGCCCTGTCGACTTCTATCCCACGGTAGCTAATCTTATGACCTAAGACTATCCCTTCATCTACCATAAAATGACATTTTTCCCAATTAATTACAAGATTAGCCTTTTCACATCTTTCAAGTACCTTTTGAAGGTTGCCGAGGCAGCTCTCAAAATCGTCTCCAAAGACGGAAAAATCATCCATGAAGATCTCAAGGAAGTCTTCTACCATGTCGGAGAATATTGCCATCATGCACCTTTGGAAGGTGGCAGGTGCGTTACAAAGTCCAAATGGCATCCTCCTAAATGCGTACGTACCGTAGGGGCATGTGAAAGTCGTTTTCTCTTGGTCCTCCGGTGCAATAGCAATTTGATTATATCCTGAATAACCATCAAGAAAACAATAGTAAGGTTTACCCGCTAATCTATCAAGCATTTGATCAATAAAGGGTAAAGGAAAGTGGTCCTTTCGGGTAGCTTTGTTAAGCTTCCGATAGTCCATACAAACCCTCCAACCGGTCACAGTCCTGGTTGGGATTAACTCGTTGTTTTCGTTGGTTATTACAGTCATGCCTCCTTTCTTGGGAACACATTGCACCGGGCTTACCCATTTGCTGTCGGAGATGGCGTAAATAATACCAGCATCTAACCATTTAATTATTTCTTTACGCACTACCTCCTTCATTGCAAGGTTTAACCGCCTTTGGGCATCAATAGTCGGCTTATGGTCTTCCTCTAGGAGGATTTTGTGCATACAGATTGCCGGACTAATGCCCTGGATGTCTGCTATCGTCCATCCTATCGCCCTTTTATGCTGCCTCAACATGTCGATCAGCTGTCGTTCCTGTTCCTGCGGCAGCTTAGCAGAGATGATTACAGGCAGTGTGTTATCACAACCAAGATAAGCATATTTAAGCTGCCCTGGCAGGGGCTTAAGTTCTAAGACAGGTGGTTCAACAGTGGAGGGCTTTTGGATTAAATGGTTATCCGAAGTGTAATTTAAGGGTTCGAATAACTTACCTGGACGATGGTCTAACCAGTTTACCTCCTCATGACCTTCAGTATCAGATGTATCGGATTTAGAGGGGTCACTGTCGTCTGTGCTGCCGTCGTTGCTGTCGTCGCCACTGTCGTGACAGGTTGGTAGATGGTTGTCGCAGCAGTGACCAAATTTAATATCTCGGCAGCCTGACCTGATGCAGGGGTAATCAAAGGTCACCTCGATGATGGCTTTGCATTCCTCGTCCACATCGGCATGTTTCATTGCTTGGAGAACATTCAACTTAATTTCTTGATCGTTCACGCGCATGGTGAGTTCTCCTTTTTCCACATCAATCAACGATCTTCCCGTGGCTAAGAAAGGTCGTCCTAGGATGACTGGTGCGTTCTCATCTGCCTCACAATCTAAAATAAGAAAGTCAGCAGGAAAAATAAGTTTATCCACTCTTACCAAAATATCTTCAATTTTTCCCTCGGGGTGAACGTAAGAGCGGTCGGCTAGCTGTAGGGTAACTATCGTGGGCCGCGCCTTGCCAATACCTAGTTTCTGAAAAACAGATTTGGGCATTAGATTAACACTAGCACCAAGATCACAAAGTGCCTTACCCACAAATTTATCACCGATTACGCAAGGTATAAGGAAGCTCCCTGGATCCTTCTTTTTCTGGGGTGGTTGTCGATGAAGAATACTCATGCAACCCTCTTGCATCCTTACCGTTTCAAATTCCCCAAGTTTAGATTTTTTAGACATTACATCCTTGAGAAATTTAGCATAACCGGGCATCTCCCTAACAGCATCTAACAACGGAATATTAATATGAACCTGTTTAAAAATATCATAAATTTTTTTGAGTTGAGATTCATTCTTAGCTTGTTGTATCCGTTGAGGAAAAGGTGGTGGAGGACGATAGTCAGCAATGCGTCCTTCCCACTGCATGCGAATCTGAGGACGATGATCTTCCTTTTTCTCCTCTGTCGCTTCTGCTGTCGTGACAGGATCATCGGCAGCAGTCTGTTTATTACCTGTCGGGGCAGCTTCCTCGGCAGGTTTGTTCAAAGCAGGGTCCTTTTCTGTATCAGCTTCTTTTTCCGGCCCTGGTAGCTTTTTCCCACTCCTAGTAGTAATTGCCTTACATTGCTCATGTGGGGGTGGTCTAGCATTTTCAGTATTGCTCATGACCCATAACCGAAACCAAAACCCTGCCGTCCACCCGTCACCGACATGTTCTAAATTCCCCCTAGGGTCACGGGTTGTTTTGTAAAGTAGTTGCAAGGGTTGCTTTGTTTTAGGATTTTTCAAGTTCAATAAAATAAACTTCAAGTTCTTTTATCTTGGTTTTAACATCTTGCAAGAGCATCGGGAGAGCATTGTAAGGTTATCTATTTACTTAGCATCGGGAGAGTTAAGTATACGAAAGAGATAAAAGTGTGTTCTCTAGTTTATAGTTGAACCATCTCGTGCTTAGGGATAAGGCGAGGTTAAGTGGCTAAGGAAGAATTCATACACATCGGTGTTCATCCTTCGATTCACGCCGGGAGGTATCATCAAAGACGTGTTCATCGACAGACTTGTGCCTAGGGATAGGGCAAGGCAGATCTGGGATTCTTGCCAAGCTTGAAGTACTGAGTTAGTGTTTGCTGCCGCGACAACTAACGGACAGACGCCGCGACAGGTGTTGTCGGCGACGGGAGCGACGACAGAACTGGAGATCCTAAGCAATTCAATACCTGCACTACCGAGCAATTCAATACCGGCCCATTCTCTCTATCTTGATTTTTCAATCCTTTTATTTACGTTTTACTTTATTATTCGTGACAACTCTCTAAAATATTTCCTTTACTTCGTGCAGTAAATCAAGGTGAAGTCTTTAGCCCAATCCCTGTGGAGACGATATCCGATACTTAGTATCACTTTATTACTTGCGACGTGTTCACTTGCACTGCAATTGCGTTAGACTATTTTACACGCAACAAGTTTTTGGCAAGTTTTACACGCAATTGCCTTGGTTTAATATGCTGTGACACCTGACCCATTTGTGTCTCTAGAGATTTCAAGGTGGCCTCATGATTTGTCATTCTCATCTTAGTCTCGTCCATAAAATTTTCCGTCTTTTTGACAAACTGATTAATATTTTCCATATATGTGCCAGTTTGAGACATAAAGGTAGCCAGAGTCTGCTCCAATACACTACTCGTGGCAGGTGGTGGCTGCTGTTGCTGCTGAGGCGGCAGGTTCTGCGGCAGGTTCTGCGGCTGCAGTTGTTGTCACGTCAACAATCTAGGACCCCCCTGGTTCTGATTATATGCTTGCGGATTTAGGGCATTGTTAGGATTACTCCAGGAAAATTTGGGATCCTTTCTCCAATTAGGGTTGTAATTGTTGGAATTGTAGTTTGGCTTGTAATTTCCAACATATTTCCCTTCTTCTATGTTTATAGGGCACTCATCCCTACTATGATTTCCCTCACAAGTGGCACAAATTTCCTCGACAGCAAACCCTCGTACTTCCTCTTCACTCAATAAGTGTTTCATGGCTTTAGTGAGGAATGCTACCTGTGATTTCATAGTGCTGTCAGCCTCATAGTCCTTGACAGCAAGTACCCGTTTACCCCCTCTTCTAGCTGTCGGAAACTGCTCCTCATTCTTAGCTAGATTCTTCAGAACTTGTAGTGCCTCGTCCGGATCTTTATCCAATAACAGTCCATTTGCTGCAGAATCAATGCGAATGCGAGTTTGTAAGTTAGCAGCATTATAAAACTTAGTTACCTGATTCCAGACGGGGAATCCATGCATTGGGCAGTTCCGTAGAAGAGTAGTAAATCTGTCCCAGGCCTCGTACATCGGCTCGTCATCTTCCTGTTGAAAAGTAGCAATTTTGTTACGTAATCGCTCAGATAAATGTGAAGGATTAAAACGAGATAAGAATTCACGAGTTAGATCTGCCCAAGTCATAATAGAACCCGGTGTAAGTTTATTCCACCAAGTTTTAGCTCTATCCCTTAAGGAATGGGGGAATAACCGAAGCCTCAGTATCTCCGGACTAACTCCTGGTAGCCTAAACGAACCACAGATCTCCTGGAACGTTTTGAGATGCTCCCTAGCATCTTCTGTCGCAGAACCACTAAACTGTCCGGCGTTGTTGATCATACTAAACATGACAGGTTTAAGTTCAAAGTTATCAACATCGATATCCGGCAGCGTGGTCTCCAGCTCTACATGGTCATTTAGCATGTAGTCACGACATGACCGTCGTCCACCTGCCCCAGGCGGATCGCCGACAGGCGGTATGTCTCCCCCAGCAGGTTGGTTACGGGCCATCTGCTCTAGCTGTTCTTCAAGGTATTCGTTCCTGTCTAAAAGATGGCGAATTTGTTTCTTGAGATTGAATGATCGTTCGATTTCCGGATCTAACTTATACTCAGGATCTTCGCCTCTTTTCGATCTGCGCATAAACAAGAGAACCTTGTGAAAAGCAAGAGTTTAAAACACAAAATTAACAAAAAACTAAAAACGAAAAACAAAAATAAAATAAAATAAATAAAAACAAAAAGTGCAATAAAATAAAGATGTAGTTATGTTGCCAATCCCCGGCAACGGCGCCAAAAACTTGTTGCGTGTAAAATAGTCTAACGCAATTGCAGTGCAAGTGAACACGTCGCAAGTAATAAAGTGATACTAAGTATCGGATATCGTCTCCACAGGGATTGGGCTAAAGACTTCACCTTGATTTACTGCACGAAGTAAAGGAAATATTTTAGAGAGTTCTCACGAATAATAAAGTAAAACGTAAATAAAAGGATTGAAAAATCAAGATAGAGAGAATGGGCCGGTATTGAATTGCTCGGTAGTGCAGGTATTGAATTGCTTAGGATCTACAGTTCTGTCGTCGCTCCCGTCGCCGACAGCACCTGTCGCGGCGTCTGTCCGTTAGTTGTCGCGGCAGCAAACACTAACTCAGTACTTCAAGCTTGGCAAGAATCCCAGATCTGCCTTGCCCTATCCCTAGGCACAAGTCTGTCGATGAACACGTCTTTGATGATACCTCCCGGCGTGAATCGAAGGATGAACACCGATGTGTATGAATTCTTCCTTAGCCACTTAACCTCGCCTTATCCCTAAGCACGAGATGGTTCAACTATAAACTAGAGAACACGCTTTTATCTCTTTTGTATACTTAACTCTCCCGATGCTAAGTAAATAGATAACCTTACAATGCTCTCCCGATGCTCTTGCAAGATGTTAAAACCAAGATAAAAGAACTTGAAGTTTATTTTATTGAACTTGAAAAATCCTAAAACAAAGCAACCCTTGCAACTACTTTACAAAACAACCCGTGACCCTAGGGGGAATTTAGAACATGTCGGTGACGGGTGGACGGCAGGGTTTTGGTTTCGGTTATGGGGTAGTCGGCTATGCCCTAGGTTTAATCTATGCCCTTTATATAAGCTTTGGGCTCAAGATATCTAAGGTAACAAGGATTACAACTTTAATTAAAAGTAAGACTCTAATAAAGATTAAATCTCTAAAGTATCCTACTTTCTAGCCGCCTCCTTGCTTTTAGGGATTTCCTCTCCTTTGAGCTTTGGCTTGACATATCTTTTGATCCGGGGCTTGGAAAATTATTTGGCTGCCACACGACAGACGAGCAGATTTTTCTCTATCTATCGATGTCCACTTCATTTTTCCTCTTCAATAATCTGCTGTCACCATGCTGTCGTGACGGGTCCATGACAGGTTCATCATCTTCAGCTGCTTGTTCAGTTTCGCCTTCCTGCTTATCTGCCCTTCGCCTGCCTTCATCGTCAACCTTGGCAGCTACCTGCAAAATACACCATCTTTTAGTAGAATCCGTGCCTTTTATATAATTGTGATATTTAATTGAAAACTATCCTAAATGCAATGCAATGATGCTTGAATGCAGCAGAAATATGAGTTAAAAAGGGTGTAAATAATAGAACTTTTACACACTCAACATCTACCATACAAAGCCTCATAAGGAGCCATCTGAATACTAGACTGATAACTGTTGTTGTAAGCAAACTCAACTAACGGTAAGTGCTTCTCGCAAGAACCCTGGAAGTCAATCACACAACAACGAAGCATATCCTCAAGAATATGTATCACTCGCTCTGACTGCCCATCGGATTGCGGATGATAAGACGTGCTGAAGTGCAAACGGCTACCTAGAGCACTATGCAAGCAACCCCAGAATCTCGAAGTAAATCTAGGATCCCTATCTGAAACAATAGACTTCGGAACTCCGTGAAGTCTCACAATCTCGCGGATATACAAGTTTGCCAACTTGTCTAAGGAATCCGTAGTGTTCACTGCTAAGAAGTGAGCACACTTAGTGAACCTATCAACAATCACCCAAACTGAATTCTTCTTCGAAGGAGACAAACGCAACCTCCGACACAAAATCCATGGTGATTCTCTCCCATTTCCATTCCGGAATCTTCAAAGGCTGTAACAAACCTGAAGAAACCTGATGTTCTGCCTTCACTCTTTGACAAACCATACAACGGCTCACATACTCGGCTACATCTCTCTTCAAACCAACCCAGAAATAATCACTCTTCAAATCTCGGTACATTTTGGTACTACCCGGATGCATAGAAAATGGACTCGAATGTGCTTCACTCAGAATCTGACGTCTCAACTCAACATCTTCTGGTACAACAATTCTATCTCTAAAGCACAACAAGTTCTCACCACTGAAACTGTACTCGGTCGATCTTCCTTCGGCTATGTCTTGAACATGAGGGATTAAACTCACATCTTGCAATTGCTTCTCTCTAATCAACTGAATCAAAGAAGGCTTCACCTGCAACTCGGTGATCAAACCACCATCATCGGATACACTCAATCTAGCAAACATAGCTCTCAACTCAACGGCCACCTTTCTACTCAAAGCATCGGCTACTACATTTGCTTTACCCGGATGGTACTCAATGGTCAAATCATAATCTTTTAGCAACTCTAGCCATCTTCTTTGTCTCAAGTTCAACTCTTTCTGTGTCATCAAGTACTTCAAGCTCTTGTGATCGGTGTAAACTATACACTTCTCACCATACAAATAATGACGCCAAATCTTCAATGCAAAAACAACTGCGGCTAACTCTATATCATGAGTAGGATAGTTCTTCTCATGAATCTTCAACTGTCTAGAAGCATAAACAACAACTCTTCTTTCTTGCATCAAAACACATCCTAAACCTACGTAGGAAGCATCACTATAAATCACAAACTCCTTACCTGAAACAGGTTGCACTAACACTGGAGCATTTGTCAAAGCTTCTTTCAATTTCTCAAAGGCCTTATGTCTTGCATCTGACCATTCAAACTTAACTCCTTTTTGCAACAATTTAGTCAAAGGAGCAGCTACTCTAGAGAAACCATCAACAAATCTCCTATAGTAACCGGCTAATCCTAGGAAACTCCTAATCTCGGTCACAGACTTAGGTTGTTTCCACTCAACAATAGCCTCAATCTTCGACGGATCAACGCGGATACCTTCGGCCGAAACAACATGGCCAAGAAATACAACCTCTCAAATCCAGAACTCACATTTACTAAGCTTCGCATACAACTGATTGCTCAACAATCTCTGTAAAACAAATCTCAAGTGCCCATCATGCTCTTCTTCTGTCTTCGAGTACACAAGTATGTCATCAATGAAAACAACTACAAAACGATCTAGATAGTCTCTAAAATTTCTGTTCATCATGTCCATGAATGTTGCAGGTGCATTCGTGAGCCCAAATGGCATCACAAGAAATTCATAGTGACCATATCTAGTCCTAAAAGCTGTCTTCAGAACATCACACTCTTTCACCTTCAACTGGTAGTACCCGGATCTCAAATCTATCTTCGAGAACACTAAAGCACCTCTCAACTGATCAAACAAATCATCTATACGAGGCAACGGATACTTGTTCTTCACAGTCAACTGATTCAATTGTCTATAGTCAATACACATGCGCATACTACCATCTTTCTTTTTCACAAACAACACGGGAGCACCCCAAGGAGAACTACTAGGCCTAATGAAACCACGGTCTAACAATTCTTGTAACTGACTCTTCAATTCTTTCAACTCTTTCGGAGCCATACGATACGGAGCTATCGAAACTGGATTAGACCCTGAAACAGTCTCAATCACAAACTCAACATCTCTGTCAGGAGGTAAACCCGGCAACTTTCAGGAAACACATCCGGAAAGTCACTCACTGTTCTGATATCTTTCGGTCTAGCTTCACTCATATTCGGATTCATAACATAAGCTAAGTAAGCCCCACATCCGGAGTCCATCAACCTATGAGCCTCTAAAGCTGATACAACATTAGACAAGAACTTAATGTTCTCGCCTACTACTACTATCTCGTAGTCATCAGAAAGCTTCAAAGAAATCCTCTTCGTCTCAAAATCCACACTAGCTCGGTGCTCAGTTAACCAGTCCATACCCAAAATAATATCAAAGCCATAAAAAGGAAGTTCCATCATATCAACTGAGAACACATGACCCTGAATCTTCAGTGGACATCTCCTATACATACGTCTAACCACAATTGTCTCACCAAAAGAACTAGTAACATGCATACCTACATCTAAGATCTCAACAGGGATATCTAACTTCTGTGGATACTTACTCAAAATGTAGGAATGTGTAGAACCCGAATCAACCAAAGAAAGCAAAGACATAGACTGTAACTCAAAATTACATGCCATCACATCAGTGTCGTTCCCGGCCTCTCTCTGAGCATAAACTCTCGCTGGTCCTCTTGCCTCTGGCTGCACTGCCACAACATGAGCAAGGTTCCTCTGAGCATCTACCCTAGGTGCATCAGCCCTAGGCTGGAAGTAGCCACGACCGCGCCCACGGCCTCTCTGAAAATCATTCGCTCTCGCAGGAGCCTGAGCAATGTTCGGTGCCTGTGCCGCCTGATGCGGACAATCTCTCCTAAAGTGGTCCCTCGAACCACAGTTCCAGCAAGCATGGAAATTACCCCAACACTCACCAGCGTGCTGTCTCCCACAACGGGTACACTCGGGAAAATGCCCTCCTCCTCTATGGCCCTGATGACCCCTACCATGCTGGCCACCGTCACGTCTATGGTCAAACTGATGTCCGCCACCTCTATGCCTCTTGGCATCTCTACCATCAAAGTGGTTATGCCTCTTACCATAACTAGAACCACCAGATCGTTTGGCCGAACCCAAACTATGCTCCAAATCTTTGGCCCTCGCGACCAATACATCAAAGTCTGAGTAGTCAGAAGCTAGCGTGTACCTCTTAACCTCCTCACTCAACCCATAGCGGAAATGGTTACAGCGTTCCACTTCAATAGGAACCAACTCTGGAGCATACTGACTCAAGCGAACAAAACGGATCTCATAATCAGTCACAGAAGCCTCTCCCCGAGTAAGGGCCATAAACTCTCGCTTCTTCTCATCTAGGTACCTCGGTCCCAAGTACCTCTTCCTGAAAGCGGACTCAAAGAAATCCCAATCAATCTCTGCCTCTGGAACCCCAGTAGTAATGGTGACCCACCAGGTGTAGGCATCACCCTAAAGCAACGAGATCACACAACCCAATCTACGTGCGCCCGCACAACCCATCTGAGCCAAGATACGAACTGTCTTCTCCAACCATAACTCCAACCTCTCTAGAGTGGATCCCCTGAACTCTTTGGCCCCCAAGCTACGGAGCCTCTCCAAAGGTAGACTAGCATCGTCACACCTAGGCTGAGCTGCAGCCTGAGCTCCTGCAACTGCGGCCTGAAATGCTCCCGCTATAGCTTGCACTAGCGGAGTCATATCAATTCCAGCTGGACCTTGGCCACCTTGAGGTCCCTCTCCTCCGGCTCCATCCTCGCCCCCAACTCCAGGCGAATGAGGTGGTGGTGGTGGAGGAGCGCCAACTCCCGCGGCCACCGGCCCTTCTATATGAGCCTCCACACCGACTGCCGGCTCAACATGAGCCGCAACCCGTGGTTCCTGACGAACCACTCTCGGCCTACTTATCGGTCTAGACATCGCTCTCACAGATATTAACTACAACCACAACAACAAAACATACAAGCCGGGTTAGCAAGGTAAGGCTTCCAAGTGTTCAAGTACGTTCTCCTCACTTTAAAAATTCTTTTTCCAATGTAATAGTAGCAATGGGACTCTTACACAACATGCTTTTAACCAAACAAGCAACCATTCTTACAAAGCAAGCAAACACTGCGCATATCAATTCAAAACTTAAACTTACCTCACTTACCTGCCCAAGGTCTCGGTAACCTTAGGCTCTGATACCAACAAGTGTAACCCCCTCGTCCCGGTCTGGCCGGATGACCAGTCCGAGTGGGCCACACGGGGAAAACCAAAGCGAAACCCGTTAAGGTTCCCCCTCGGTTAACGACCCTAAAAATTTCTTTTTATTTATCTTGTCTAAATGCATTACCGTTACCTATATGGAACACGTCAGCGGAAACAAGAGCAATACAAGATCAACCATTCAAAACTTCATTCATAAAACAGCCCATTTTCTGTAACTAAGCAGGCCGTATCGATACACTTGTCAAGGGTATCGATACACCTTGACCAAAGTCAACACTCAAGGGTCAACACAGGAAGATCGTATCGATACACGTGTTAAGGGTATCGATACGCCCTTCCCAGTCAACATCTCATGGTCAACGAGATAAACCCGTACCGATACACTAACCCACCGTACCGATACGGTAATATCTCACCAAAATCTCAGAATTCCAGTGAGCAAAAACTGTATCGATACACCCCCGAGTATCGATACGCCCAGCCAAATTTGAGCCCTGGAGGCAATGGCGTATCGATACGGCCCTCAGGCGTACCGATACGCCCTGCACTGCAAAACTCCCAAACTCAGCTAAATCATACAAGACTCGAACCTAGATGCAATTTAAGACTTTCCTAGCCCCAACCAATCATTCATACAACATTTACATATCACTATTTAGCCATACAAGCACCCAACATGTACATACATCCAGGAATTCATGAAGTTGATCAAAGAGGACATTTAAGCATTCAAGTCTCATACTCCAACATTCAAACACAAGGGGCAACCTCAAAAGGCACATAGCCAACATTCATGGTAAGCAATTTAGGCATGGATTACAATTCAAACATGGCATCAACAAGCCATACAAAAACAACATAAACATGGAGTCTAAGCAAGCTCCTAAACAACCAACAACATCCATCAAAATAACTCATGTCACATTGCTTAACTATTACATATTCAACATTTAAAAGTTCATACTTGATGTACTCAAAGCCAATAACCACACTTGGAGGCCCTCCACTTGCTCTAGTAACCCACGAACTAAGGATATGCAATGTTGAACAAAGAGAGCGTAAGCAATAATGCTTAGTGAGGGTAAGCTCTTAAAAACAAACCTCAACATTGCAGGGTCCGAGCACGATCTTAGCCAAGGCAAGACACATAATTACCAAGGATTCACAAGAGCCACAAGATAAAAATGCATGAACAACATTCAATTAAATGTCATGATCCAAAAGCTCTATTTTACAACATATGTAAACACATATAAACATCCAAGTAAGGATCATATATCACAACACATTGATACACATATCAATCAACATTGGCACCTAGCTATGACCCGAATATGCGGATAAACACGTTGGAACTCACATCCAACAACCACTTTACCTCACGGTGGGATTACACTCATCACCGGTCTCGCGGAGGGGATTCCATTCATCCTCACGCCCCGTCGATGGGATTCCACTCATCGTCGACTATATATAAATACAATTTCTGGGCGAACTCGTACTCCTCCTTGGTGACTCAACGCCACCAAGACCACGCGCGACTTTTGACTCATGTGTACACACTAACATCCTAATGATCGATCATTTGTACTCAAGCATACTAGTGCCAACATTTTACTCATTCCACATTATTCATTTCAATCAATTCCGTGCAGCACGTACTCACTATGAACACAATCATGAACCATTACCATGCATGCCTTAAGCACCATAAATCATGCCTCATCTCACATGTATACACAATATACATAAATCAATCATATCACAAGTCATACGAGGCATACACACACACACACACATATATGTATATAAGTTCATCCAAAGGCTCTAGATCAAGTTTAGGATTAGGTTACCACCCTAATCCTAACTCTAGGTGGGTCTACCAAGCCCAACCTAGTCCACATACTTGAACCAACCATTTAAAAACTACGTAAAATATTTAACCACTCACCTAAGCTCTCAAGCTCAAAGACCAAGCAAGCAACCACCTTCAAATTCCCGGATTCACTTCTGATGCTTCACCGACGCCCAACCTCGATTCTAATCAATCCGAAACACAAACAAACATCCACAATCAATAACTCATCGTCGGAACTAACCCGTATTAACGTTTTCAAGCAACCAACACTCAAAATCAAGCCCAAAATAGAATTCCCGAGCAGCCCACAAAACACACTGAAATCTTCCAATTCAAGCATCCAAACAATCATCAAACACACCCAAAGTGACCCTCATATATCATACTAACACCAGCCCTCAAAATCCAACATAAAACTACCCCAAAAACCACTTTAAAACCCTCCAAAAAAACCCCTTGAAACTCAATTCCGGAAATTGCTCAAAATCCTTCAAAATTCACATATGTTATACCATTTGACCTCTATACTTCATAACTAACCATATTAAATCAAAACATTTAACTTAACAACATAAAGTTTCCATTTTTAATCAAAATCTTCCAAAATTCCATTTTCCAAAACTTCCATGAAAATCAAAATAAATGGTACTTTTAAAGAGAGGGAGTTAGGGGGAAGTCAAAAACGGTGTTACCTTTCAAAAACCTTCAAAGATGAGTGAAGATGGTGATGGAATAGTGAACTCCCAAGGGAGAGGAGGAGTAGACGTTATGTTTGAATGAGGGAGGGGAAGAAGATGGGGAAAGGTGTGTGTTTTATTTGTCATGTTTTATTTTTAAAGCTCAAAAGACTTATTTACCCTTAATGAAATGGGACGTTTACAAGGAAGGGAAAATCCATGGCTAATTGGGATTTAATCTTAAAACATGGTCAACCCAAATTAATTAATTTGAAAACAAAACCCGAAACATTATTTAAATTATAAAATCGAGCCCAAATAATATTAAAATACTATTTTTACCTAACCCCTAAACCCGAGTGTTACACATTTGAATGTATGTAATATTCGTCGGCGGGATCGTCGTTCTTGAAAGAACGGCTGGAATCAGAGGAATGAGAGGTTGAAAACTCTTCTAATACCATGTTGAATATTGAACTCGTTTACTTGGGAACGATAGAGAAGACAAAAGGTTTCGTGAATTGAAAACGATAAAGAAAAAAAAAAGATTTTATTATTAATGAATAAGACTATTGAAATACAATTAGTAACAATATCCTATATATACTAATAAAGAATTAAATAAAGAAAACCCTATAACTATCCTAAATAATGTAACTAACCTAACTAACCAGAACTTAACAGCTCCAGTTGTGATATAACAGGTTCCTATTAAGTTGTAAAATAAAAATTCAAATAACTCGAATTTTTAGTAATTAGTGAATTGATTTTTATGTTCGAGTCGAGTCCTTCAATTTTTCCTGGTATATATATATCGGTATAAAAAATATGAAGAACTATATGCTACGTATGAAAAATTATGAAGAAATATATATATATATATGCATATCTTATATGATTAGAGAAATTCGTTTAAATTGGAATCAAATTGTATTATAACATGATAAATAATTACAATTAAATTTGTATAGTAACTCGAAAACTCGACTTGAATTTCATAAACTCAACTTGAATTAAAAAAAATTAAATAAAATTTGAGTTGTAAAATATGACATGTATGAATAGGATTCATATTTATAATTTTATTGTTTGTTGTTTTCCTTTTCTTCGCATGAGAATCAATAGTGCGGTATAAAACAAGCTCAAGCCTAGAATAGCACGTGTCATTGGATTTAATGGAACATGTTGGATCGTTGTGGTACATCATCTTCCTCGGCCTCGCCATGATCGACGTCACGAGCAATCAATCGTCTATATTATGGAACGTGTGTGGTATTATACATGGGTGCACATTCTGTCGGTTTAGTTAACCAATCAAAACGAATTATTCAATTTTTTTTATAACTGTTAACTGAATTGCTTTTTTAAAAAGTTTGGTGAATTCGGTAGAATTTCGAATTAATCGAAATTTGTTATAAAATTTTGAGTAAATTATACAAATAGTTACTAAAATATACTAAAATAATCTTTTTAGTCATTGACCTTTTAAAAATTATAAAATAATTATTAAACTTATTAAACTATTACAGAATGATCATTGGCTCATTGCAAGTTATAAATTATTGATAAATTTTAAAACTTTTAATCACCATTTTGTAATAATTCAATAAATTTAATGATCATTTTGTGCTAATTTGATAAAGTGTGACAACCATTTATAATATATCAAAAATTTTAATGATCATTTTGTGTTACTATTTGGGTTGATTAATTGATTTCGAACCGAAATAACCAAAATTTGAAGAAAAAAAACTCTCAACTGTTAACCGATCCTACCTAAAATTAATCGACCAATTAACTGAAATTTTTTTGATTTGATTAATTAACTTGGCTAAAACTGAATAATGCACACCCCTAGTATTATAGCCGGTGGGAGCTCAAGGTCGGCGACGACAATCGTTAAGGTAGGGTTTAGGGTTACCAAAATTGTTTAACATAGGGGACGGGTTTAAGTTTTGAGGTTCGTCTGATGTGTGGGCTTTGGGTAATAGATTTGAGTTTGTAGATCGGGCTTGCTGTAAACGAGCCTTTATGTTGTATTGTTTTGTTATTTTGTATTATTGCAAATGGATTTTATATTTGGGCCGGATAAAAACAATGTTAACAAATACTTATGTTTTAAAACTGCTTAACAAACCTTCAAATTCTTTGGATTTTTATATTATGGGTCGCTTTTGGAACCCGGATGTGATTTATAAATTCGCTGAATCTTTCATTGTATAGGGTGCTATATTTTTTAATTTGAAAAATAAAAGTAGGGGAAATCATAGTGAAGATTTATTATGTTATTTTATGATTGAGAAAACATTAGTTACAAACTTAGACTTAAGGTTGTATTAGTTGAATCAAGTTGATAGGATGAGAAACGAATGAATACTTTAGCAAACGTCTTGCTTATATAAATCCTGTAAATATATATAGAGAGAGAGACTTTATAATTAGTATTTAAATAGAGTATTGGCCCTTTCAGTTTTGATTACTTAGTTTGTCAACTTTATAATTAACTTTAGGTTACTTGCTTTTATGAAATGTTAAATGTTTCAACCTTCAGTTTTAACCGACGATCCTTTCATATCTACTTTTTCTTTTAACGTAAGTTACCGGATAGTGTAACTTAAAAACTCAACAATTAATGACTTAATTTTTAATTTACTGAGTTGACCAATGCAACTATTCCACTGTAATTTTCTAGTGTCTTCATTTCAGAAGTCATAAAACCAACCAAACCCGGTGTGAATTGTAATTACATTTTACAAACATCAACCGATCACCACACCAACGCCCCTCCTTGATCACACGGCGTTCGTTCAACGCTCCATTCTCGCATCGGGGCTGTGTGCATGATGTGGGCGTGCGGCGGAGAATGTTTGGCATATTCTGGGTTATATTCTTGGCAACCATGCTGGTGAGGTGCTTGCAGCTGGTGTAAAATATTGGCCTACTGTTATTGATTCATTTCAGGCCGACGTACTGGCTCGTCTAGAAGGCCTAGACGAGCCAGTGCGAAGTTGACTCATTTGTGGTCATTAAAACGACAGGTCCCCTATCTCTTCCATCGTTTGTATGATACTAGAGCTTGTTTCGGGTTTACATCGTTGGCTCGTTCGTTGGCTCGTTGCCATTTCAGACACTCTCGTCGGGCTAACAACTCAGTTGATCATGAATTGGCAAAGGCCAAATATTCTTCTGAAATCGAAAATCCAAAGCTCCTTATTCCTCTGAAATACCCTTATATTTCAGAAATTTGAATGTCAGATTCGACATTTGGACGTATAAATAGTGGACGATACATCAATATACGAAAGAATATAGAAAAATGACAAATTTATATTCGTATACATCAAAACTATCTCCAATGTAATGACTCAAACAAAGAATAAGGGTAACTACCATTTCCTCCAGCAATTCAAACCAAGAGATATAGAGATTTTACAATGAGAATTTTACCTGGAACAATACTATAAGCATAAGAAAAGAATTCAATAAACACCAACACTAAAAAGAAACCCCCCAATTAACCATTTTTCTTTTTTTCTTTCCTTTTTGTACCAGCACTACCAAAAATTTGCTTACAGAAGAATGAAGAAATGGAGCTGTACAAACAATCTGCAGGCTTGCAACATGGCCAAAATGACATGAATCGACCAAGAAACACGTATTCTAGGCATGTGTTTTATTTGAAAGAATCTGAACCATTCTCGAGGAATCTCCGAAGTTTGTGTTTTTCTAGTACGAAAAGATGGCATCATAATATTGCAGCTCTACCATTAGGCTTCGGGAGGGAAAAACAAGATATAGATGCGTTGAAGTTCTCTAGTTCGGGACATGGTTTGGGGAATACGGACTCCGAAAAGCCTGAAACGTATGAACATTGCCAAGAATCGGACGAGGCAGAGTCGATTGATAAGGAGACATTTGATAGGCATATAGAAGTAAATGGAGATTCTTGGATTCCAATGAAGTTTGCAGCCATATTGATGTTTGTGCCAACGATATTCTGTAAGGTTATTTTCTCCAATACTGGAAGAGCATCGGGATCAAACTTGTCATCTGGATGGGATCCGCAATTGCCGATGGCACTAAGAGCTGTTTCAACATTTAGCATGTTGACATCTGATATGATAATCTCGTTAATATAACCACCCCTACCCTTTGTTGTTCTAAACTCGATACCAGTTAACGAGTCATGGAGGTGAAGCTGCTGCACTTGGACATCCGAAATGCCACCAGACATTTCACTACCAAAAGCAAGAGAAGAGCCTGAGGATGATTGAAGTTGGACCCTTCTGATATGGACATTTGTTGTTGGTCTGCCATAAGCAATGCCATACTCATCCCAGCCACTCTTGAGAGCAATTGCATCGTGACCCATACTAATGCTGCAGTCCTCAATGCAAACCTTATCCGAAGAATCTAAACGCAGAATGTTAAGAATGATTCAGAAATCTTTTTGCTGCACAACCATCTTTAAACTCAATGAAAGATAAAGATTGCACAAACACTTGAGGTATAAAACAAAGAATTCAGTTCTGAACAGAAATATTAGCTAATTTTAATACGAAATATGGCCACTCACTAAGTACTAATTTTCCAGGCACCAAGTAACAGTTAAAACATTCAATTTTTCAAGAAAGGTTTGACCAAAAAATGAACCTAAACGACGCGTTACCATTGTTTTCAAGAGCTATAGTGTGATAAAGCAAGATTCTGAAAATAGGGATATCTAACAGCATGGATTCTCAATACGAACAAAATAGATATTAGTTGTCACGAACCTGGGACTATGCCAATGGTATATGGTGATCCTGGTGGAGCATAGACCGATATATCGTGAATGTGCACATTGCTGCATAACATCCAAGTAGATATAATTTAATTTTCTGGAATGGCCAACAGATCGGGTAAAAATTTAAAAGCAATCAGAAAGGTATTCAAAATAAACCTGCAATAGACCGGATGAATGTTGTATGCAGGGGCATTAAGAAAAGTAATGTTTGAAACAAGCACATATTCGGAAGACACAAATTCCACGAGGTGAGGCCGGGTATAGTTTAAAGAATGAGATGTGAACCATTCCCACCAAACCGAGCCCTGTCCGTCTATGGTTCCATTATCACCTAGTGCAACAAGCAAGTGTGAGTTTATCAGAGATTCAATCAATATTTTAATGAACAGAGTGTAGACACAATCTTACCAGTTATCACGACATCATTCAACATGTATCCATTTATCAAACTTCGGTATCTTTTTCCAGGAAGTTCGGTTCCTCGACCATACGAGGGTAAAGGTTCGACAATGTCCCAGTGAGATGGATCCTTGACAAAGTATGAAACAAAATCAAGGTCAAAAACAGTTGCTAGTAATAAGTTTGTATTGGAAAATCATGCCTAAAGGATAAGAGGAAAACAAATACCTGAGATCCAAGAATGACTGCACCCTTTTCCAAGAAGAGAGTGAGATGGCTAGTAAGATTGAAACTTCCCGTGAGCCATCGTCCAGGCGGCACGTAGAGCTGGGCGCCACCCTTGTCTGCAAAAGACTTGAGATAGAAAATGGCATTCTGAAATGCAATGGTATTCAAGGTTTTGCCGTCGCCGACAGCACCGAATTCCAAAATGGATACACTATGTGGTCTCGAGTCCAATGTCGACTTAAGATCACAATGTCCATTGCTCTCTTCTCCATTAACTCTGATTGCATTGCACAATGCCAGCAGCAACAGCAATGCCACCTACATAACAACGTTAAATCGAAAAGGGCAAACCGTCAATATTCAGACACTAATGGAGATAGATGATAAAAAAAAATCCAACAATTTAATATCAAAAAAACAAGACAAGAACAAAGAGAATTAAACCCATATTTACCTTAAAAAAGCTTGAGAACATATTAAACTGATAAGTAGTAGACAGTATCAAAACTATGTACAAACATCTAAAAAAACAACACAAATGGTAGCAGCAAAAGTAGATATGCCAGTAATGTTGTAAGGCCAAAAAGAGGAAAACTGCTAACAATTCTGTCTAAACAAAGGAAAAATACAAACTTTGGACATATTATACAAATATGGTGAATTAATAATGATGGGTGAATGAGGGAATTTACCAGGAAACTAAGCAGACATTAAAGCAAATACATAAATTGCAAAAAAACTGTTGAACCGTTTTAAATTCCAATGTTAAAGATAACCCCAAAATCAAGGAAGATGAACAAGTTGAAGAATTTACAATCAAATGAACTGAAATTTCACAAACTCAAGAATGGGTTAAAACCAGTTAGCAAAGAAACCCAGAAACAATTCGACAAATTCATAAAATCGAAGCTTCAGTAGTTATTGATTTGGCAAATCGAAACAAAAAAGAGATGAAAAAATGAAATCCCAGATAAAAGAAACGTACTTACTGGCATGTTTCATATGTCAACGGCCACAGCAAAAACTGAGCAGGGAGACAAAGAAGTGAAGGAGAAGAAAAGGTGATATGGTTTCAAACACTTAACAAAGAAACAAACTGCAGAAATAAAACAAATTAAAAATAATAAAAAGGGAGAGGAAGAAGAAAAGAAGCACCGCAAAAACAGGGCAGCTTTCTGTAAGCATGTGAATTTATTATGAGCATTAATCATATATAAAAGACACAAAAAAAATACTAGTTTTTTTTTTACACTAAACGGTTTTAAGTGAAAAACATGACAGCTTTTACTTATTTTTCTCGATTTTCATGCATATAAGCCAAAGAGAATAATTGTAATAAATTAGCATTGATGGACACTAATAACATGGTTAAATAACGTCTCTCGCCGACAAATTTGTTTTTAAACGGCTCCACTCAACCCTACGGTAAACAAAACAGTCTTACACATGATCACTTATGCCTTACTCATTTACGGAATAATTTGAATCGAATTTTTACAAGAATTTAATATAAAAGTAATTTTTTAATTTAATTTTTTTCAGAACATTATAATTCGAATATTTAACTTTAATCAAAAAAAATTAGTGTATCATCCTGCTAGACCAAAAATATATTTGATTTTCAAGAAGATTATTATCGGATTATTAATATTTTTTTAGAATTATATATCCACGTTCAGGGACGAAGCTATAACAAATAGAGAAAACTACCCCACTGACCACCAAACAAATTGAGGATACTTATTTGGACCACCGAACTATAGAAATCGTCAATCAGATCACCGAACTTATAAAATCAAACTATTTTGACCACCGCCGTTAAAAACCTAACGGTGGAGTGACGGAACATGGGGCTCCCAAGGGACTCCCAAGGGTAAAGTCAATGGCTTTTTCACTGCACCAATCACAACTTTGTGCTATAATTCTCCAGATATAATATATATCTCTTACTAGTTTCTACATTTATAAGGCAAAAGCTCAAACCCTAAACATTAATTTCACATATATAAATCATAAACCCTAAACTCTAACCCTAAATATTTCAAATTAACTTCAAGCTAAATATTTCAAATTAAACCCCAAACCCTAAAAATTTCAAATTAATTCCACATTAAATATTTTAAATTAAACACTAAACCCAAAACTATAAAAATTTCAAACAAATTTCACACTAAATATTTCAAATTAAGCCTTAAACCCTAAATGTTTCAAATTAATTTCACACTAAATATTTCAAATTAAACCCCAAATCCTAATCTTAAACCCTAAAAATTTCAAATTAATTACATGCTAAATATTTAGGGTTTAATTTAAAATATTTAGCGTGAAATTAATTTGAAATGTTTAGGGTTTAGGGTTTAAATTAAAATAGTTAGCATGTAATTAAGTTGAAATTTTTAGGGTTTAAGGTTAGAGTTAGAGTTTAGTTTGAAATATTTAGCTTGAAATTAATTTGAAATGTTTATGGTTTAGGGTTTAGGGCTTAATTTGAAATATTTAGTGTGGAAGTAATTTGAAATTTTTAGCGTTTAGGGTTTAATTTAAAATATTTAGCGTGGAATTAATTTGAAATTTTTAGGATTTGGGGTTTAATTTTAGATATTTAGCATGAAATTAATTTGAAATATTTTGGGTTAGGGTTTATGATTTATATATGTCAAATTAGTGTTTAGGGTTTGAGTTTTTGGCTTATAAATGTAGAAACTAATAAGAGATATATATTATATCTGTAAAATTATAATACAAAGTTGTGCTTGGTGCAGTGGCAAAACCACTGGCTTTACCCTTGAGAGTCCTAGGTTTGAATCTTGCTATGCGCAGGTGAAGAAAAATTTATTTTTCTCCTCTAAATTGGTGGTGACATGTGTCACCACCTGATTGGTGGGGGAAAATAAATTAATAAAATTAAATATAAATAATTAAAATCCTTCAATAAGGTGTTGACACGTGTCACCACCTAATTAAATAATCTATTATTTTATTAATTTAAAATTAGGACTAAATTGAAAGAATGTGTAAATAACAGGGACCAAATATGTCATTTTTAAATTTTTCCTTTAATTGCCATGTGGCAGTTCCGTCACTCCACCGTTAGGTTTTTAACGGCAGTGATCAAAATAAGTTGATTTTATAAGTTCGATAGTCTGATTGACGATTTCTATAGTTCGGTGGTATAAATAGGTATCCCCAATTTGTTTGGTGGTCAGTGAGGTAATTTTCTCTAAAAAAAATATTAGGAGGGGTAGTGCCCCCGCCTTAAAATATTAGAAGGTGGTTATAAGGTAGTATTTATTAATACAAATTCTTAACCCTTTAAATACATATACCTTGCAAACAAAACGAATTTAACCTAGATTTTTTAGGATAAATATCTTCTTTTTACTGAACGAGTTCCTAATAACATAAATAATACTAATTTCAAGAATTTATTCTCGGGTATAATATCATGAAATAAACGGTGTTACATTTGTTAAGAGAAGATTAGTGAGAAGAAAACCATGCGAAAAATGGGAAGCGATTGGTGGGTTTAATTTTGAGATAAGTTAAAAAAATGAGATAAATAAATTTTAGGGTAATGTTCACAAATAGTCCCTTTCGTTTGGTGTTTGTTCTAGTTTGGTCACTAAATTTCAAAACAGCTTATTGTGGCCCCTTACGTTTATAATATGTTTTATTTTAGTCACTTTACCGTCATTCTCCGTTAGAGGAGTAACGGCCGGCTGACATGGCAATTTTAAAATTAAAAAATTCCACGTGTATAATACACATGTAACGACCCTGTTTTATTTTTCTGGAATCCGCTCCGGCCACCGTTAACTACCGCTCCTGCTAGCACTGCGCCTTCCTCCTCCTCCTCGCTCCCTGCGCACTGTCTCCTCCATTATTACGTGCCCCGCAAGCTACTCGACCACCGTCCCTCACTTCTAAATCTTATCTAACCTTTTTTTTTTCTTTTTCTCGGTATGGGTTTAACTCAAAACCTCGACAATAATCATAGCACTCAAACTGAAGCTGCAACTCACCTCTCTTCTTCTTCTTCATATAATGATGGCGACCGCACCGAAACGCCGCGTTTCAGTGAAGACTTTGATTCAACCTGCTCCACTCCCTACGTCAGTGCACCGTCGAGCCCCGGCCGTGGGCCCACCTCGGGATACTTTTTCAGTGCGCCGGCTAGTCCCATGCATTTCATTATGTCTTCTGCTCCTTCCACGGAGTGTCATCTTTTTTTCAGAGTCCTCGTTAATATCGGCGCAATCGGAGGCGTCGTCTTTCGAGTTTGAGTTCTCGTCTCGCTTCTCCGGTAATGGCTCTGTCACCGTTGGATCCATGAGTTCGGCTGACGAGTTGTTCTTGAACGGTCAAATCAGGCCCATGAAGCTCTCTTCTCACTTGCAAAGACCTCAGGATCTAGCTCCTTTATTGGATCTTGACGACGACGGTTCGAACAAGCAAGAAGCTTCACAGGGAAGGGATCTGAAGCTTCGAATCATATCGATTCATAGAAAAGCGAGATCTTTATCACCGCTTCGAAACCCAGAGTTCCAATGGGAAGAAGATGATGAAGAAGAAGAGTGTAGCAGAGGAAAACGTAAAGAAATCAGTAAGCTCATTCTGGAAGAAACCGACGTTTCAAAGGAAACGACACCGTCTTCCTCTGCATCTTCATCAAGATCTTCGTCTTCAGGCAGAAACTCCAAAAAATGAATATTCCTGAAAGATCTTTTGTATAGAAGCAAAAGCGAAGGGCGAGCGAATGAGAAGGAAAAGTTTTGGACTTCCATTTCCTTTATATCATCAAAAGAGAAAAAGATTCAAATGGAACAGGAAAAGCCCCCACCTTGGAAACGTAAGCAGAAGGAAAACAAACAAGGCGCCGACGAGAAAGTGAGTTCCGAGAAACCATCAAACGGGGTAGCAAAACGCCGAGTCCCGCCTTCGGCGCACGAGTTGCACTACACCACAAACCGAGCTCAAGCCGAGGAAATGAAGAAGAGGACTTACTTGCCTTACCGACAAGGATTATTCGGTTGCCTAAGCTTCAGTTCGAAAAGTTACGGTGCACTTAACGGTCTCGCCAGAAGCTTGAATCCAGTCTCGTCGAGGTAGTTAACGGTGGCCGGAGCGGATTTTAGAAAAATAAAACAGGGTCGTTACACGTGTATTATACACGTGGAATTTTTTAATTTTAAAATTGTCATGTCAGCCGGCCGTTACTCCTCTAACGAAGAATGACGGCAAAGTGACTAAAATAAAACAGATTATAAACGTAAGGGACCACAATAAGCTGTTTTAAAATTTGGTGACCAAACTAGAACAAACACCAAACGAAAGGGATTATTTGTGAACATTACCCTAAATTTTATTATTTAATACTACAAATAATATTAATATTGTGTGTCGAATCTATCTAATAATTTTTCTTAAAATAAAAAAAATAAGTTTTGTGGTATGTTGTTGTGGACCGGAGTGACACGTAAGGTGATAGGACGGAAAATGGGTGCAATGAGGGGTGAGGGAGGATGGAGAGCGCATGTGGGATGACAGGGGAGAGAGGGGTAGAGTGGGTCCCCTGTTCAATCATGGTGGAAATGCTAGCCTGTACTCTATCACTTGACAGAACACAACACACCACAAGCCAACACAACACATAAATAAAAAGATTTTTTCTTTGGTTTTACCATCAATATTGAATTTATTAAGTGATTAATTTAAATTGAGTTTTACAGCCTCTTCTATTACAAAGCTTTTTAGCAATTTTATATGAAAAACCATTTTTTAATATTTATTTTTAAAAAAATATTATTTCGGCCTTTATTTTAAAATGACTTCCAAATCGGTCACGTTGGTAGATCTCGTGTTCCGTAAAACACAATTATAGACTTTGCTTTCTTTAGGGAGCAAAGTCCGTCCCATGTGGAAGCACTTTTCAGATAACTCAATTTAAAATTAAGCTTTGGTTTTAGTATGAATATTTGATTCATTGACTGATTAATCTAAATCGAGTTTTGAAGACTCTTCTTTTACATAGCCTTTTGATCTTATTTTCTCCACTCACTATGCTCAAATTCAAACTCTTAACTTTACTTAAAAAAATTTAACATTTCATCTCGCTAGATCAACTTATTTTTATAAATAAAAAAGATTTTTTAAAAGGAAAAAACATTTTTAAGAGTTAGTCATGTTTAGGGTCCAGCTTTTGCAATTAGAGCAACTCTGACAATATTGGCAGCTTTCATTTATACCAAACAAAAAGAAAATTTGATTTTTTTTCTCTTTTTTGAAGTGGATGATATAGTTCAGGTCTTTTAGTAGGGGGAAGAGGTGATAAGTCATTTGCAAAATGGAATCTTTTTGGCGAACTTGAGTTTTTGGAAGGGATAATGCAATTTCTAGTCTTTGCATTTTGTAATCTTTTCATTGTGATCCTTCAACTTTTCTTAAACTTGAGATTGTGACTCAAAGTATCACGTCATTAAAATGATGAAAAATATAAGTTGGTGGACTAGTGTGAATAAAAAATTCAATTTCAAAAAATAATAAATTTAATGACTTAAAGTTATTTTATTCATTTCTAAAATGTAAATAAAACACAATAAATTTAGTGTTTTTGTCAACATTTTCATTAAGAGAAATTATGACTTTTTATTAAAGATTAAGGGTCAAATTCAATTAAAAAAACAATAAGGGCCCATTCAATAAAAACAGTAAGCTTTGAGGATTAAATTTACTATTATACCCAATGTAATAAAATTCAGTAAATTAGAATATGATTTTTAGTGCAAGCAATGAATGAAGATTTTGCCAGCCAAAAAGGGGCAAATTTTTATGGTAAAAAAAATGAGAATTTGCTTATATTATTATTATTATTATTATTATTATTATTATTATTATTATTATTATTAAGTTTCTTTCGAGAGTAAAATTTTAATATACAAGTAGTATAAAAATTATTTAGATTATATTTTAGGGTAATTGTTCTATACACAAGCGCTTGTGGAAACTTTTTTACACAAACGTCTTAATTTTAGGGGTTAGAGACTTCGTTTAGGGTTTAAAATTTAGGGGTATAAGTGTAGTAGTTTTAAATTTAGGGATTGTTGATAAAATTTTAGGTTTAGGGTTAAAATTTAGGGTTTATAGGTTAAAACCTAAATCCCTACACATATTACCCTAAAACTAAACCCTAACCCTAAACTCTAAATTCTAACCCTAAATTCTAAATTCTAAACATGAACCCTAAATTCTAAACATTTACATTAAAACCGCTAAACTCTAAACCCTAAGCCCTAACCCTAAACCCTATAATTGAGGCGCTTGTGGAAATAAAAAATTTCCACCGCCAGTGTATAGGATATTAATCTTATATTTTAACACACAAGCTATGTAAAAAAAATTACACAGCCCATCATATTTAAACTATAAAATTTAAAACTTAAATCCCTAAGTCTTAAATCCTAAATCTAAATTCTAAGCCCTAAACTCTAATTTTTAATCATAAACCCTAAATTCTACACCTTACACCCTAAAACCCTAAACTCTGAACCATGACTTAAACCCTTAAACTCTAAAATTGAAAGTCTTGTGTATCAAAAAATATTTTCCAAATTATTTTGTACAAATCTACATATTTACACCATAAAACCCAAATTCTCAATTCTTAACCCTAAAAACTAAATCATACTCTAAACCATATACCATAAATTCTAAACCTTAAACCCTTAACCCTTAAAACTAAAAGGCTTGTGTAAACTTAAGTTTATACTGCATGTGTATCAAAATTTTTTCGTTGGGTTATATTTTGATACACAAACTGTATAAAAATAATTACAAAACCCTTCATATTTAAGCTATAAAATCTAAATCCCTAATCATAACACCCTAAAACCTAACCTAAAACTCTAGACCATAAAATTAAAAGGCTTATGTAAACTAAAAAAGCTTGTGTATTAAAGTATTTTTCATTTTTTACCTATAATTTAGATACAATGTTTATATTATTCAAATTTCTCTATACTCATAAGAGAATATTGAATGCTTAAACATGTTCGATCAGAAGTTCTCTTATATGGTAATAGATAATGAAATTACAGCTCATCATTAATGTATGCATGTATGTAAGGATGGAAATTGAATGAAAGAGACAAAGAGGGAAGTTGAACTTGATTGTCCAGCATTCAGCAATAGGGAGTTTGATTTTTCTAAGTTTGGTGCACAACAGAATCAAACCTCATTCATTGCACTCTTCCTTTAGGCTGATTGGTGAGACGACAGGAAGGCCACTCTAACCACCATCTTCACACGTTTCGAGATTTTAATATTCGATCGAGATCTTATGTGAATATCGAACACTAAATAAAGAAGAAGGATGCAGAAAGGGTAGTAAATAGTAATTAATCCCCTCAACCTCACCCTGGACTTGGGGTAGTACTAGTAGCATTGGGTTGTCGGTTGATGCTTCTTCATCCTTTGGATACTTCTGCAAATGTGGGGCCCACTTTCTCAGGCCTGGATTTGGACTGCTATTAACCCCCCATGTTCACTGGAATTATCTGTCACTTTCATCCCAAACTCATTATTACAGAATAATAAAATTTACCAGACAACTTTTCTTACTTAGTTTCTTCTTTTTAAACAAAATCAGGACGGAGTAGGATTTTATGTTTGATGATACAAATTATTAAGAAGTTATATTAAAAAGTTATAGATATAAAATTATAAATTTAATAAAAAATATAGTTATAAAATTTTAAGGATATAAATATAGGTCATCAATAAAAAATATATAAAATTTAAAAATTTTAAGAATGTGATTGTCCCCGGTGCTACTTGGGATGGAACACACAAAAAGCAGAGCAACAATGTGAAAATAGCCTAAAAAGTCCCTCGGGCTTTGGGAGCATAAATCTCAAAAGTCAAGCATAACAAAATTAGGACACCTAATCATATCTAAGATTTCCCAAATTTTCATTTTCGTCTAATATTTGACCACTGAAAGCTTTCTTTTAAAAAATTAAGTATATTTGTGTTTAGGATTCTTAATTTTCTTAATACAAATCAATTATTATAAAAATTGACGACCTTTTTAATTTACTTTGTTTCATGCATTATACTAAAATTCAAACTATTAATTTTGCTTAAGAGTCTTAACACCTCGTCTCTCTAAAGTAACTGATAGTTTATAACATTTTGATAATTAAATTTAGCAAGACAAGGACTGTAATAAAAACAAATTAAATGTTCAATGGTTTTATTATTGCAAGTATTAAAAGTTCATGAATCACCGGTGTAGTTTACCTTTAAATTTAATATAAACATGTATTTAATTGACGTAAATTAGTCCAAGTGGTAAGCAAACAACTTGGTATCTTTTAAGTAAGTCTCAAGTTCGAGGCGTTGTGTATCTAAAAAAATTTTGCTGGAAGACTCACCTACCAAAACTAGATGTGCAACGCGAGTCGGGTCCGGATTAGTCAGGCCAACCCAACTGGCCCTCGTTGTCCCATGGGCAGGTTTACTTTAAACCACACAACATGATCACAGTTCCATAAAAAAAAATACACACATGAATAATGAATCATATGTAGGGGCTTGAGATCAGAGATTTAGAACATCATACACAGTCTGTCTTCTGATATTAAAACGAATCTAATCTCTTAAAAAGTAAATTTGAGATATGATATTGTAAAGCGCATGCTTGCTCTGATCTCAAGTCCTCAAGATCTTAAAATAAAAAAGCATAGTTATAAGCTCTGCTTTTAACAAGGTGAAAAAAAACTACAGGGTTAGTAGCTGGAACCAATATCTTTATCTCATTTACATTCTAACAAATCCAGAATTTTTTATATGAATGATGGATTGGACGTAGAATGAATTGTTTGTCCCCACTCATTTCATATATTCTCTTCGTAGAAACAATAATGAAGAAGATGAACCAAACATCATTTCAAAATAGCAAATTGGAGAGTCCAAACTCCAATGTACCATGATCCTATCCTATCCTATGCAGTCAAAACTATTTATGGTTATGGATACACATAATCAATGGGAAAAGTATGATTTTTTTTTTTAAGTATTTTATTCATTTTCAATCCATATTTAAACATGGGTTTGAGATATGTTCCTCTGTAGACCTAAAACTAATATATGAAACAAGCATATAAAAATTGAATATGTCTGTATAAAAGGTATACTCCTAAGTCCTATCCGAATTCAAGTAACAAAGGTAGTATTATTTTAATTGACCCTACAAGGAAGAAGCATCTTCTAGTGAAAAGGTATCAGACAACATCTGTCTTCTAGTTTTGTATACAAAGAATTATTGATTCAAGTGAAGGAAACACCAGTTCCAGGAGTCTAACCTTCCTGGTGAAAACAATTTGGTACTGCCACAGCGCAGTTTTAACATTAAACACAACCAGGACTTGAATATTTCTTTTTTGGAGAATTACTTAACATAACATAAGCTTCCCTATGTTTTTCCATTTAATTTTTGTTTTTTCCACTCAATGCTTTTGTCCTTTGTTTTCAAGACTTGGGTTCTCATCTAAGTTCATTTAGTTTTGCATGATTGAATTCAGCCTAGAAAGTTAAAAGCTAGCAATACAATGATAACTCCAAGAAATAAATGCAGCAAAGGCAATGTAACCAATGAGCATGACCTGAGCAGAGTATAGGCAGGTAGATAGATAGATAGATATCTTGGACCACCAATATCATCTGTTCAATTAAGTGAATGGTTGATCCTATCCATACCCATATCAGCATATCTTGCTTTTCTTATCAATTATTGCCTATTTGACTGAGAAAATGTTGATCCTTTTTGTCCCTTAAAAGAAATATATATATATATATATATATTGATAAAATATTTCTCTAACCTGGTGTCTCATGTTATTGAACTTTTTAACAAAAATGATTGATAATTTTTTTAATCCATAAATTATAAACCTAAAACTTTATCATAACATTAGCATACACTAACACAACTTGCTCAACTTCCTTTCTTTTTTTTACTAAATGTCCTATTTACCAAAGAGGTTAGCGTCCAATATACATACATGACTATATATCTTTGTTCATGTGATCTACCATTTTTCCCTATTTTCAAACACTTATAATCAGACACATACAAATGGAAAAAAAATACTCCGATATACATGGATGACTTACAAATTACAAAGCAGAAGGGAGGTTTCATCTCTGCAGCTGCTCATAAGTGTTAGTGGTGGATGCTGCTGCTGTCCCGCCATTCTCTGTTCCATTATCCACAGGCACAGGCAGTCCCCACTGCTTCTCCATCTCTGAGGGTTCTATGACTTTAACCGTCCCATCTGTCAGTCCCACGGCTAACTGATTGGCTTCCTGTGGGTGTGTCGTGACAACAAGCGGGTGTATGGTTTGACTATAACAGTAGAACATTGAAATAGAAAATTAGAACTCACATAAACGTTCCACTTTATTGAAAGCCAGATGAATAAATCATTCAATCACTGGTTAAAACTGCAATAACACAGTGATATAAGTTGTAATGCATTACCTGTTGGACAATGCTGGAGAGATATACGCAGATGGTGCAATACGACATCTGAGCTTCAAATTATCAGCATCGAACACTCCAATGTTGCCATCAGTAAAAGTAGCATAAACTAGTTGGCTATCGCAGGAATATGCTGCGCTAGATATAGGTGAAGAAAGTACTTGTTGGGGCAACCACTGCGATATAAAAGAGCATTAAAATTTGTTCACCACATATTCAAATTCATTACTTAGGCTGTAACTTTTTACCTGTCGAATGCATTCCATCTTTTTAACATCACATACTGCAAGTAATGTTTCATGGCATACTAACAGGCGAACCTGATCAGAGTGAAATTGCACACCGGTGGCACCCTGAGAGGCCTTTCCATCTGGCATATTAAGGGAAACTGACTCAATCTTTTCCCAGTTACCAGTGTTCCAAAAGAAAAGCTGCAAAAGAAGGAATCAAATAACACTAGTTGTAATAAACGACAATAAGAACCTCCGGTCATATATATCTACGAACTAGAAGAGAAAATACAAACAGGGAAAACACAAAGCAATAAAAAGATTAGGGCATAAATCAAGAAAATGAGAGAAGCTTTGTCTTTGAGCAAAAAAAGAAACGTGGGAACCATTTCGAAAGGTATTTAGATACCATGATCTCATTTTCAGTATCAGACATATTTCAACCTTCTAAAATTACTCTTATCATCTAGGCAACCTAAACAAAGCAGATGCAGAAATAAGTATATTTGATCCCTTTTCCATGTTTTCATTAGAAATAACGATATACAGATACATGCACAACCAGACAGAGTGATTTGATGATTTAAGAATACCTTAGCATCAGCATCAGAAGAAACCAAGATGTTATGACTGGTGGAAAATGCTAAACCGGTGATTCGTTTTTGGTGACCCTTCAATTTTGTTTTGACCTGCAGGAAAAAGCACATCTTTTCATATTGAATATAAAATCGGTAATATATATATACAAATATATACTTCAATCATCTACCTCATCCATCTTGACATTGTAAATATGTATCGCCGAGTCTTCCATTCCAATTGCTATGATATTATTATCTTTAGGATGAATAGCCAAGAAGGTCGAAGCAGGAGGTGGCGACGTAAAAGTTGTCAATACCTACAAATCAAGTCAATATCATATCAAAGTAAAAAATCACTATTAATGGAATCAAAATTGCAAGAAACTCCAATCTAATTCAAAATCTGGTAGTAAAAAATGTAAACATCAAAATAAACATTAATTCACCTTGAATGTCAGCATATTAAACAATGAAACCTTTCCACCGCATGCAGGCATTACATATAAAAATCAAAATAGACATTATCTACCTTGAATGTCCTCAGATTAAACAATGAAACCTTCCCACCACATGCAGACATTACATAGGAGTCATTCTTTGACAGGGCTATGCATGGAACTGCATCTTCAGAATTATCTGGGACATCGTTGGTCATAAGAAGACCAGTTTTTGGTTGCCAGAGTTCTGGAATAATGCTAGCAGTGGCCTACAGAACCACAAAAGATATTTAGAAAAAAAAGATTACACAATTTTCTACCAATATCATATTTACAAAACAGCACATGAACCTTCATATATAAATTTGCATGTATAATTCAATGAATAATTATATGTGTCTTCAAATTATAAATCACCTTGCCACTAGGATTTTGTTCACTTCGACTCCATTTCCATATCTTTTGGACCCCATTTGACCAAATAGCAAGAACCGCGACACCAGAATTTGTGTAAAGAAGTCTAGCAACCTTGACATACAGGCAATTTAAAAATCACAGAAAGAATAAACTGAACAAGATAGCCCCCCTTGAATGATTATATATATTTATTATATATATATATATATATATATATTTTGGGGGGGAGAGGTTGAAAAAATGAACAAAAGAAACCTTGCTAGCAGCACTCAAATTGTGTGGAATGGTGACTGCTCGACATTGAGTAGGGTCAACAATCTCTGTTAGTTCCCAAGGTTTGGTTTTATCAGACGCATCCTCCAAATTTATTGGCTTTTCAATGCCTCTGCCTCTACTCATTGGTTCAACTCCATTCTACAAGAAATGGTAATTAGAATTAGATCCTAGTTTAAAATATTGTGGAATTGCATCAGAAGACAAGAAAATTAAACTGCATCGAGCAAACAGTCAATGAAATCTCTTAAATTTATTTTAATGATCTTTTATGTTCTTTAATGGGTGAAGCAATTGATATTTGTTAAGCAGTCTTTCCCACATCTATCATGTCTTGAGTTTCTAGTGGTCCCATATCTAAGCAGTGTTAAGTGGTGTTACCCGATCCATTACCAAGAAAAAAAATTGTCAAAAGAAATTCAATACAAACAAATGCAAAGCAAGATAGCATTGTGATGCAAGATAAAACCTTCATCTCAAGAGGTATTCTAGATGCTTTATAAGATCGAGCCTCCATTTCCCTTAATGCTCTAAGACCATTGGCATTTGCAAGAACCTTGAATCCATTGTCTTCTGTAGTAACAGCAAGCAAATTTCCTTCTTTGTTGAATCTCAATCGGGGAAGACTCTATACCATCCCAAATCAAGATTACCAAGTTGAAATCAAAGGATTTACATTCAAAGAGGTATAAGAAAGGAACCTCAAATGAAAATTGAGATGCTAACCAGAAGTCCCCCGTCAGCATCTGTGCTGGTGAGAATACTCGTATTATCCATATCCCAAAACTTAATTTGTCTATCATCACCAACAGCCAAAAAGCGATTATTTGTTGTGTCAAACTGTACTACACCAGTAGTGTTCTTTGTAAAACCAGAAAATGTCCTCTTTATTTTTCCTTCATTTTCATTCCACTCAACCAAAAATGAATCCCCATCCTTACTTGTCCCACAAGAGAATAATCTGAATTAGAGGGAGGACTGTTAAATTAGTTGTTTCTCTTATATAGCTAAGGAGACATGTGGTATCAGTTTAAGAGGAAAAGACCAACCATTGCAGGTACTACTTAGATTTTCATCTACTTACCTACTACCATCAGAGCTATAGAGCATTCTGGTACACCATTGTCCAGGAGCATCATAGTTTACCCTGGAGCCCATATTGTCATACAGCCAAGCCTTGATTTTGCCATCAATGGCAGTTGAAAATATAAACTGCAACAATATGATAGAAGTTCATGCAATAGCTTAATGCACAAACAATTACAATTGAAGAACACATTTATCAAGTCCAGACCTGGTAAAAGCTGATTAATAAAACATGAAACAGATCAAATGTAAAGACCAATAATGATGATGCAAAACATTTTCTAAGACTTAAAAAGGGATATGAAAAAATATGCTCCGGCACCACTGCCTTCTGGCCTTCTGTAGAGATGAACATACAAAGTAAAAAAAAACAGTACAATTTATCATCTATTATAAAGTAGTACATATAACTGATATGTGATGGCACGGATTTAGTAGTTGTACATATTTCTGATTCTGATACAAAAAGCTGACTTATTTTCATCTTACAGGTTAGAGTACAATAAAGTTGCATCACATGGTTACTTGAGGAACAGGTAATAGCCAATTGCAACAGATACAAGGTACTTGTACATCGAAATATCATCTTATCCACATTAAAGTACTTTCCCTTAATGCATAAATTATCTTCCAGACTTCATTAAAAGAAACCACTTACCGGAATATTTTTCTTCTGATGAGGACAAACAGAATACACAGGTGCCTCATGGCCTTCAAAATTAAGAAGCTTGCTTCCATCCAAATCCCACACCTACAAATGTTATTGAAACTGAGAACAAATGAAGTGCAAAAAGAAAATGAACAAACAGTTCATTTTATTCACTTTCCTCACCTTTACTAGCTTATCATCTCCACAAGTAACAACCCAGAGTTTTTTGTTTGGATAAGAGAAAGCTATATCGTTTACACCACCCACATGGGCTTCAATCTATCAGAAATCAGATAGATATCAGTTTACGGTTAGAGTAATACCCCCTTAAGCAAGGAATAAGAAAATGAATTAGAAAAATACCTCTAGATGTGGACGTAGATCATTAGACCCTTGATATGCAAGCAAATGAACAATATGTTCCTTAAATGCAATTCCTGTAACAAGAAAAATTCAATGAAGAATCCCAAAACTGGACTTATTAAAAGAAAATCACTTTTACTGCACGAACCAATCAAATTTCCATCTGGGCTCCATGCTACACGATTTACAGATATGGATGAATCATTAGCAATTTTAGCCTGCAAAAGATCTCAATTATAATCCTAACAGATATATTACCAAAATTCCAACATTCAAGAAGTAGCAAGCAAAAGTATAAACCTGATCAAGTTTCAAGAACATTTGAAGAAGATGGAAGAGCATGAGAAGATGTAAAAAGACACACACACACACACACACACAGTCGATTGAGTTACGAGGACATGGTTTGTACTTAAAGTACAGTTTTGAAGAGAAGTAATTTAAAAAGGAGATGGGCCAAGTCTTCAGTAACAGAAACAATATGTGTTAAAACTGAAATTAGTGAAGTGACAAGCATTTATGGACACGGGAAAATAACTTGTCAAATATTCAGACATATTAATCTCAATCAAATTCAGTATTCCTACTGCTTTCAGTAATAACAATATTTTTTTTGTTTAAAGATGCAACATCAACCTTAAAAGAACCTGAACAAGCAGCCATATTCCATATCTTGAATGGTTCTGTCAACAACCTCTCACACTTGCCAACTTCCCATAAGGAAATTTCACCATTGCTACAGCCAACTATTAAGAAAAATGCATAAAGTAAAATAAGGAATATAACCTAATGCAACAAAACTAAAGGAATGCATTTTGATCTAAAATACTCTAGGTAAGATGGTTTGTAAAGTTTTAAGCGAGCTTACCAGTGAGTAATGTATGATGAGAAGGATGGAAATCCATGCTTGTCACGTTGGATCCCTGGTGAATGGTACAAGCAACATATTTGGGTAGGTCATCAAGTGACCATGAAGCTTGATGAGCAGGAGCAGGATATGTGACCTGGAAACATTAATTAAAAATCCAATTAATTGATATCATATGTTACAGCACAATAGCAAAATAAGTGGGAAGCATCTCATCAGGGACAGATTTACCTTACTAACAGGTCGTGCAGACCGCGACCGTTTCCGTTTCACTAATAGCTTCTGATCAGTGCTTCCATACTCGATCATTCCAAGTGTATTTGGATGTTGCAAACCTGAAACTAGGGAAATTCATAATCAGAGCAGACTAATTACCTGAATTAATCAAACATGACCCTCTTTAAATTGAACTTAAATCAATTTCAAGGATTATAAGACCAAAGTCCCCAAGTCATTATTCCCACATTTTTCTAACAGCACAGGGGAACAAACAAAGAGATGGTAGAAAACACAAAAAACATATATAATACATGTTCCAGAAAATTTTGCACACATGGATATGATATGTGAAGGAAAATGTGAGAACTGAACGGCATCCCTCCTTGAAGGAAGTTCATTTTCACTACCATGATGTACTCGACTGTCAGAATGTCAACAACGATAAAAACATTCATTTTACCTTGATTTTGAGGAACAGGCACGGGTGGAGCAGGAGCAGGAGCAGGAGCAGCAATAACAGAAGATTGGACCGGTGAGAAAGGACTGGCATTTACCATCAAGCCAGATAAAGAAGTAGGAACAGGCCCGGGTGGAGCAGAAGCAGCAATAACGGAAGATTGGACCGGTGAGAAAGGACTGGCATTTACCATCAAGCCAGATAAAGAAGTGGGAACAGGCACGGGTGGAGCAGAAGCAGAAGCAGCAATAACAGAAGATTGGACCGGTGAGAAAGGGCTGGCATTTACCATCAAGCCAGATAAAGAAGTGGGAGCAGGCACGGGTGGAGCAGAAGCAGAAGCAGAAGCAGCAATAACAGAAGATTGGACCGGTGAGAAAGGACTGGAATTTACCATCAAACCAGATAACGAAGTAGGATTAAGTGGAAAAAACTGCATACCATAACAGGAGACAAAAAACATTCTAGTGTCAGCATGAGAAACATACATAAAGGAAAAAAGAAAGTACCTAGAGTAAACATTTGGATCATACTTCCTGCACTTCAAGTGGAGCATCAGTTGAACACCTATGATTAGTGAACAAGGATTTTATCTCAGGATTAGGCCTAGGGTTCTTGCACTGCAGGTGTTGCCAATTCAAACTGCAAATAAACAATCAATCAGATTCAACAACATCCACTGTATAATTACAACAAAAATTGTCATGTAACAAGATGTAAAAATCACCTTTGATTAAGCAAAGTTCGCAACCGTGTTTCCTTGAATTTAGGGAAGACAAGTTTTTCACAGAACAATGGATTATGTTTTATTAGTTTCTTTAGAGTACCCAGTACTGCGCTCCGACCTGATTTAGTATCACCACACATTGCAAACTCCTCCTTTTCTCTACATTATATAAAAACACAAACAAATCAAAACTCTTAAACTGCCTATAATTCTACATCCAAAACCAACCATCAAATCCCACAATCTTCATTACCTAATGTTCTCCAGTGTTAAAAGCTGGGTCAGTTCCTTGTAAAGCTCTTTATGAGATTTGGAAAAAACTTTCAAATCCTTAATTAAAATCTCGACAGCTTTAGCTCTATCATTACTGAAACAAAACAAAAGCCAATACACAATTTCATCAAATCCAAGATATTTGACCTTACGTAAGCAAAAAAAAAAACAGAGATTACCGGTCCAAAGCTTCTAGATACTTCCGCTCTCTGATCAGATAAAAAATCTTCTGTGAATTAGCATCAAATTTAGTGAACCCAGAAAGGTATTTCTCAACTTCGTCCCATTCTCCGGCGAGAAATTTCTCTTCGAAATATTTCATGTTGAAGAAGTATCCCGACTCTCGCTCTAACCTGTGAACTCCACCACAAAACGACACAAACTCCAATCAAAACGACAACAGAAACAAAACAAAACGAAGGTGAATTTAAGATCTTACATGTGGACGGTATCTTTATATTTGCATTCTTCAAGGAACTGGAGAATCAAAAATACCAATTCTCTGAAGAGAGTCGACATTTCTTCTTAAAGAAAGCTTAATCAATTGAGAGATACGAAATCAGGGGTTTTAGCTTTGGATTTAAAGAACAAGAAAAACAGAGGGAAAGAGTTGAAAAAGGTTTCTAGGGTTCGCGGTGGTTCCGTTTCATGCTCGGCCTTCGACCAATTACAGTAATAAAGAGAAGAAGAAGAAGAAGAAGAAAAGATTGAGTTCTTGGCCCTTTTTCAATGCGGTTTTGCAGGGTATCTGCATTTCAACAATCTGTCACCTGATAACTAACCCTACTTATCAATATGCTTGATAAGTTATTTCGCTTATGAATTTTCTGAATCAATAAGGCAGGTGGGGTTAAGCTTATTCTTTGAGCAATTGCTCTGTACAAACGGGTCTTCGTAGAATCTGTTTGTAATGAGATTTTGGTGATTACGTGGATATAAATTAAAGGTTTTCTGGATGTTGCTGAAGTGGGTTGTGGTATACAGGATTGTAGCTTTTGGATTTGCATGGAAATTGTGTAATAAATAAAAGGTATGGAATTCCACCCACGTCATGGACACAACATTTTGTTGGTTAGTGACCACGTGTCACACTTTTCGATATTTTTGAACAACAATACAAATTAAAGCTTAATAGAGAAATAGGTGCCGGACTATGTTTTTTTAATTAGGTATTTAAACTATTTTTCAGGTTAAATAGGTGCTTAATATTTTATTTCGTAACTCATTTAAGGTTTTTCGTTAATTTTTACCGTTAAAGGACATAGGTCATCTCCTGAAAATTCTAAAATTATATTAAAATAAATAAAATTAATCAAACAAAATAAAAATAAATATATATCCTAAAATTTTAAATATTCTCAAAATAGTCTCCAAATCCCAAAACTCCCTAAATTCGACCACTCTTACTGGCGTTGGTCGCGTTGCTGGCAACAAAATGAAGTGTCCTCCTCTCTCCGAACAACCCGCATGCCATTCGTCGCCCCTCCCGCCGTCGTTCGTCGTGAATCATCCGAAAGAACCAATCGACAATTTCGGTGATTCGCAAAGCGTTGATCGATTCCTGGCGATGGGGTTGTAGGAGAAATGGTCGTGATAGTTCGGCGACCGATGTGGTAGGCATCGACGTAGCAATCGACGACGAAATTGGTCCAAATTGGGATTTAGGTTTTGGGGAGTTAGAGATTTTGTAATTTGGGGGTTGTTTTGTGAAATCTGAAAAACTTAGAGAATTTTTGAAAATTAAGTAATTTTATTTATTTTAATATATTTTTGGAATTTTCAAGAGATGACACGTGTCTTTTAACGGTGAGAATTAATGGAGAACCTTAAATGAATCACGAAATGAAACTTTAGGCACATTTTGGCTCGAAAAATAATTTAGACACCTCATTGGAAAAAAAGACATAATTTGAACACCTATTTGACGGTTAAGCCTAAATTAAATTTTGTTACAAATTGAAAGAATTACAAACACACTAAACCCTAAACCACGAATAATTACGGTTAATAAAATAAATACATGTCAAAACTCAAAACGTGTGAAAGAAAAAAAAATAAAATCTATTATTGTCTAGTAATACCTCCTCAATTTTCAAAATAAAATTTAACAACCATCTCTTTTAACCAAATGTAATCCGCCGCAAAATTTTGACACATCAACCACAACTACAAAAGTGCATTAAAATATGAAGAGATTATCAACCTCATGGACGAACTATATCGGGGTGGGGAGAGACAATCGTCTCCTACCTTCAATTTTTTTTTCACATTTATCTCCTCTATTTAATTTGTTTTTAAAATTTATTTTATATAAATTTATTCTCACTTTCAAACATTTATAATTTGCTTCAACTTTAAATTTTGGATGATTGTAATAATAAGATTTTGTCTTTTCGTAATTAAGTAAAATATTTAAAAAAAATTGTTAGAATAAATTAAGTGTTTAAGTATCAAACATGAGATAAATAAAATTTTGTCTAAATCTCTTATCATTTACTTGTAATCATTCATGGAATATTGTTAGAATAAATTAAGTGAATTTAAAGTAAAGAGAAGTTGAAGAAAAGAAATTAGAAAGCATGAAGTTTGGGAAAGGGGGTGGTTTTCCTTATCGCACGTGAGAGTTGGTTTGGTCACGTGAGAAGTTTATATCCCACATCGGTGGTTGATTGGGCATAAGGAGTAGAGTGGAGTCTATAAATGTGGATGAGGTTGGGTTGCATAAAATCAACCCGTCCTGTCAGGGTGGAGGATGACTCGTCAATGATCGAATAGAGACGGCGGGTCGTGCCAACACCTAGTACATCGAACACACTTTTACAAGGCGTGTGGGTCCCGCCCTACTTAGGTGGGACCTGCTCGTCAATTTTTGGAAGCCACGCCCTCGAGGCTCGGCTCTCACACTCCTAAGTCTAAACTTGTGAAAATATTCAAATTCATTCCCTGGTTCATCTTTTAAACTGAGGACTTTCCCTTGGTACCAAATGACTGCCCTAGAATCACTCATATTTGCTATACCCTGGTCATTATATAGGTATACTTCATCTTATCTATCGTGTCTTACAATTATTAAAAGTTAATCATTATTACCATTACCAAATCTTCTGTTGAAACTAAACTCCAAATTCTATCCAGCTCAGCTTGGTTCAATTTGGCATTGTTTAGTATCTCATACAAAGAATGATTGAGATGCATGTTTACAAATATACAATCAGCCTCTTCTTTATATATAATCTGTGCCTGTCTTCTGTATGATGTGCAAATCTTCTTTGGGGAAAAAATGAATTAGACTTCAGTAATCTCCCTTCCTCAATGAAAAACTTGGGGAGATGCATAATATTCACTCTCATTGAATACAGGTCTTAAATCTTCTTTGCTCATGAAATCCAAGGGGAAAGAAACTAGATGTCCTCTTACCGATTTTAATCTATCCACCGGATCCACTTGTTTTATCTCTCCGTTCTCGTACGTTTCTAATTTTGTGGCGGCTATTCCTAAATCCATTGTAGTGTGACCTAGTCTTTCTTTCCAAAATGTGATGCTTTGTCGGAGTGCAAGCCTGCATTTTAGTTCGTGTCATAATAGGATAACCGAAAAGAAAAAGGAATGAAGGTTTCTAAGAAAGAGGTCCTCATACCGGGAATGTATAAGATCACTTGGGACACAGGAAAACACATCCTGGTAGATCGTTGTATTCATCTGCGACATAAATCATTCACTTAAAAGAGTTACAAATTCTAATCTGTATTTAACAATGTGAAGCATCTAGTCCCGTTAGAAAGGCTAAGTTTCATTACCACTCGAAATTCTTTCTTTCCTTTTAACTGAAGCATTTCAAAATATAAAATGCAAAAGGTATTAAACAAATAGCAATTTCAGTTCTTACCTTCGCAGTCCCAACCCATATATCTTTGTAACTTGAATCAGTAATGGGGTCAATTATTTGGTTTATCTGAGGAGCAAGAAAAGGAAAAGGACAAACACATTTATCGACAGAATGATATAAGAGAATGTGAAATATTATGACTGATCTCCAAAAGTCTAGTTCAATGAGCATAATCTTGAATGCAAAATAATTAAACAATGGACGATGGCTCACAAACCTCTCCTCGGTGAAGACCAAGATGTTCAGACCACAATGAGAGGCGAAGACTCGAAGCAAATTTTCCAGCCTTCCACGGATTTCCTCCCATCCATGAATCAACGAATTCTTTGTCTTCAATAAGCACACCAATCTGAAATATTAATCATGACATTAATCTTTTGTAAGATGAAGTGATACACATATATGTTAGATCCTAGTCAGGGACAAAGATACGTTAAAGTGTTCCATTTCCTTGAAACCATCAACAAACTCTTTTCGATCATATTAAGGCTCTGCTTCGTATTAAGGATGGAAAATTTGTAAATCAACTGGCTAAATTCATAACCACTTTCCTACTTTGAAGCTTAATCGTTACATTAACAAAATTTCATCCTCAAGCTTTTCCGTCTTCATACGAAACAGAGCCTAAAAGTCAACCCTAAATTGAGTTTTTAAATCTCAGCATCTTACCAATCAAATCTATTACAGCCCCCCTTTAAATATGTTATACCAAATTTCAAGTAACTCGTATCTTAGTTCCACTGTATCTTTTTCATTTATCTCAGCAGTCAGCATTTTAACCCGACTATCTTTAAGTTTTCAGACAACATTTAAAAAGCAATCCAGAATGAAGTGATGATACCTCTGAATCTCTTGAGCCGAGTAAACTTCTATCGTTAATATTAGCAGATCCAATTAAGGCTGCACAATCATCAATAATCATGACTTTACTATGCACATAGACCTGAAGGAAATGGAAGGGGACAAATAACTCGTCAAATATGGGTATGCTACATCTGGACTTTCATTGTTAGGTTGCCATGACATTATAAGCCTGTAAAGAAAATTAAGCAGAACCAGAAAATGATAGATGAAGATAAATGCCATTGCAAAGACATACCGGACTGGTAGCCACGGGACCGCCATCAAAAAGTCTACCGTGTGCTCTAAGACCATAGAAAGATATGTAATCATGAGTTTTAGGACCAAGAAGATCATAAAGATTTTGCAGTATAGAACTTTGTCCTCTGCAAATGGTTCGATATTGCCAATGCATTATGGCTCTCACAGATGCTGCACCAGCATCATCAAGACCTCCCTGTTAAGCTTAAAAATGAGTAAAAACATAATGAAATTATCTGATCTTCAAATCAAAAGAGTATTGGCCAAAAATGAAAACCTGAAAGCCAGGAAGCAGTGGTATGACAATAATAACCCTAAAACACTTCTTCTCATTGTATGCTCGCATTATACGCTGGTATAATGCTTCTAACACGCGATTCCGAATAATTTCATCTCCTGAGAGACCTGATATGAAGAATTGGTTCTGGGAAAGGTTGTGCAAAGGATGAAATAACAGAGAAGAAATGAAGTCATATAATTAACAGATTCTTAGTGAACTGCATTAAAAGAATACCTCTATATAAATAAAGTGTTCTGCTTTCTCAATGAGGGAGCAATAAGCACAGTGAATACTCTCTTCTATTTGGCTGGTTCCAGCAGACCACTGACTGACACTCCTTATAATCTGAAAATTATAGATCAGCACCGATTAAATACTATTTATAGCATAAAGTCCCTCTTCAAATGAAAAAAAAAATCATTGTACTCTTTAGCCTTTTCCTCTCATGACGGTAATATGCTGCTGTTTATTAAAGTATAAGACATGAAACTCAATGACATATTAATGTACATTAGCAAATAAGAGTAAGAAATTGAGATATCAAAATACAGAGAGAAAAAACAAATACTATTACGCAGATGCAAAACTTTTAATAAGTCTTGATGAAAGTACAACCAACCTGACACTGACATGAAGTCCGTGGTCCAACCTGTCCAGCCTCATCCAGAAAACCACCTTGAGCAGCCCGTTCTTGTATTTCCCACCACTTTGAGCCTGAAAGTTCAGCTTCAGGCTGCTTTTTTACATCCGATCTCTCATTATAAAACTCCAAGGAGCCAAGGTCATCAACAAAGCCTTTCATAGGCGTGTCTGCAACTGCTGGTTCTATTTTAGACTTTCTGAAAGCAAAAGAAACACTTTTACTGGCAGTAGTGTCCAACCCATTTGATTCCGGAAACCCACTGCAACTATCCAACTCCTTGACCTCTTGATGCAAAAGTAGAGGAATATCTTGAAAAGATGATCCTGAAGAAAAGGAATCCCGTCTTTTGACATCTTTCTTGTTTTCCTCAACATTCTTGCTCTCAAACTCAATTTCCTTGCTTCTTCCCATATAATGAGGAATCACCATATGTTGCTGAGGCATAAGTAGTGGAATTTCTTCTTCATATAGCGCTTTATTTCTCTATATATAAGTAAAAAGAATTCAGAATACCGTTGCAAGTAACAAAATTATTGCGATTTCTATTGCTCACTACATTAGTTCTAAATAAATAGGACCTTGGCATAGTTCCACCGCTGAACAAAATGTCGTGCTATATCTCGACAAGGTGGTCCCCATAGTGCACAATGTACATCATGCCAAGGCATTCGAGGATATTTCTCTCGATCCAATTCATCCTTTACTGTATCTTCCCATGAATTTGGTTCAGATTCCCTGACGAAAATGGAATCCAAAATTGGTCAGACTGAAACAGAAAAAATCATCCCACAGTTACTCATTACCATGAATATTTAACCTTTTTATCCTTTCACAGAACATTACCAGGAAAGGGGGGGGGGGGGGGGGGTACAACAGTCAGTTGCAAACTATTGGAAGTTTTGGAAGTCGTGATCTATTTACAAACTTTGGAACCAATGAAATTCGACAAACTACTGGGAAACATCTACTGAGGCACAAGCTGAAAACCTTGCAAATGATAGAAACTTTAAGCAGAAGCAAGTCGCCTCTGTCAAAGTTATGATAGTGTGAAGAATCGGCCAAAAACATCCAACCATAATTCTTGTAATGATGTCTTCCATGGTATAGCAGCACAACAGAATGTTGTATGAACAAAGTATAAAACAACTAATAACAATTGATAGTCATTGCCGGAGCCACGTGAAAAGGTGTCGGTTGACACCCCAAAATTTTATAGGAAATTTTTTTATAGAAATTTTATATTAAAAATATTAAAAAAAAACTGACACCACTTTAAAAGAACATTGATCACTTTAAAAATAACTGGGACCCCTTAAAAGGAAATTGACAATCAACCCACTTAAAAAATTCATTTATAGAATTTTCTAAATTTTAACGCCATAATCTAAATTTTCTGGCTCCGCCACTGTTGGTACTCATAAGAGACCAAAACAAATGGGCAAATAATTTTAAGAATTCTCTGAAAAGTATAAATCAAACATTCAAATTAGAATCTTTGCTTGAACTAAAAGCTTACCTTGGATTGTAGTAGTCTTTTCCAGGCCATACTGAGGGAGGATTATCACCCACCTTGTGTTCAAATGTGTCATAGCGACCAAAACATAAATCAAGTCCACCAATAAAACAAATTTGGTAATCAACAATCACAAGTTTTTCATGGTGGGACCTGTAGGTAAAAGAAATAATATCAGTGTCTAAAGAGATCCAATTTAATATGTTTTACAACTTGAATGCATGTGCATGCTCAGTTTTCCAAGTAATTCATACCACAGATAGACACCAGTAGAGAAGTGATCAGGATAACGCAATACCCTCACATTCTCATGAATGCTAAGAAGTTTTCTCTTGCTATAGACACTATTGATTTTCAAAGCCAGAGCAAGTTCTTTGTAGAGAAGGATGTATATCTGCAGCCATAGACATATTCGCATCATTATTATGTTAATAATTAAACCAAGCAATAAGCTAATTCAAGATTTTCATATCAGGATTATCCATAGACCTATATAGTACACGAAGATATTAATTTGTTTCCAAAGAACAAAATTGAACACGTATGTAACAATTAAATCAGGTTTGTAAAATTTAAAGGGGATCTAAATCAAACCAAAAGTCTTCAACCATCCAACAGTGAATTCTCTTACTGACAGACAAAAGTGAATGGAGAAAAGGAGTAATACATGGTTAACAGACATACAACTAGATACAGGAGTTTTAATTCAGATATAGTCATCAAGATAATGTCCAATATAAAAAATGGGTTTATATTGACTTCTTATTTGATAAATAAATAAATAAATGGAAGAGTAGAGTACAACACCTGAACCCCTTGCTTAGCTTTGGCTTCCAGCAAAGCATCAAGCCTAGAGGATGCCTGCTCATGAAAAGGACGGCGTAGGTACAATTCTGGGCAAAGCCACCAGCCACAAATAAATATCTGCATAAATTTTAGGATCATGCAATAGGTTTTCTATGCTAAAGAAATCAATTTGACTACAACTCATGTCAACCTGCAAGGGTAAAAAGGACAAACCTCTGATTTAGCATCTTCAATTGATGAAGCTATTGCATCAAAAGCTGCCCTACCATCCACAAACCATTGAGCCTGACTACCATCTTCTGTCAAACCCCGTGGAGGAGCAAAAGAGCCAAAGCGATGAGGATGGCACCAGCCCTCAGGGGGTCGTAGCCCAGCATCATTAATTGCGGCAACCCAATCTTTAGCTTTAGCACTACTTTTAGTTCTTAACCTTACGCTCCGGATTCCACACGTGACCTTTTGAAGTTCCCAATTATTTGTTAGAAAGTGATTTCTCTAGATATATTCATCAGAGATACACCTTAACCCACCATTATGGAGATAAATAGTTTGGTTTTTTGGGTAGTGAGAAAATCTTACACCCTAAAAAAATCATTGGAAAACCCCCACAAATTTATCTCGATTCTAAATTTTTTATCCCTAATGTGATGTCCGTAAAGGTTAATTTATCAGCATTTTTAGGATTAAGTGTCGCTTTGGATGGCAGAATAGCACAATAGGTTTTTTAATGGAAGAAAATTTTGTCAGGGATCTTATCCAAATCACAACAAGAAATTGTAAGTAACAATAAAGGTCATTGATTATGAAAAACAGCATCCTAAACGTAAACCTTACTAGTAAAATATTAAATAGAATAAAATGCCCATCAGCAGGAAAAACTCTCCACAGAGTGAACACAGCAAGTACTCTACTGACCTTAAAAGCATGGCGTAAAGGATTACGTTCCTTTACTTCAACTGCTAACGATGCCCGGCCCTCGGTGTTACCAGCCAAGGCAGGTAATACATCAAAAACAATTATATCTAAGGGTTTTGTATCCAGAGGATCTGCCAGCAAGGCCAAGAATCCCGGTTTCAGCACAGCCCACACCTGTAAATAGTTATCAGTAGTAAGAACGGAGAAAACACGGGTTGATTGAATATGATAAGATTTGAAAATGCCAAAATGGTAGCAAAGGAATGTAACTTCAGCAAGGCAATATAAAACAATGCCAGTGCTCAGAAGCATAGAACCAATATATGACAACAATTAACCCATTAGGAAAACCTCTTCTCAAATCTTATTATCTTATTTTGATTTAACCCATTAAACAGCAGTAGGATATCCTTATACATATAAGCAGTAAGCACAGCAGACCAAATGATATCTCTAGCTGAATAACAAAACTTTAACACTGAGTTTACCTCCTATCAAAGGAGTATTTAGACAGAGGAGAGAAAATTAGTATATGCTGCAGCACATGCACGTCCAACACATGTTCTGAAACAAGTGCATTTTTTAAGTTGAATATAAACCAAGATCTCAAAAATGAGATTGCATTACCTTTTGCCAGTTGTCATTACAGCAATTGAACCAGTGACATGCACAGCATCTATCAGAGTCGTCATCATTCTTGGCAAGTTTGGGTAGATGCTTCACCATTATATAGTCTTCCTTCAGCTTAGGGCCATACTCAGGAGAAAATGACAACTTTGAAACCTCCAAAAACTTGCAAACCTACAAGAAAATTGACAGAGATACTATAAAACAAACAATAAAAGAGGGGGATAGAGAGTGTGTGCCTTAGCACGCAAAAGTGCCTAAAGCCCTTTCAGACGAGACACATTGGATCAGCACACAGTTGACACACCTAGGCATTCTTTTCTGTAACGCAACAGGCCAAGAAAAAGTTATCTGATTTAAATTCTATTAAAACATCTTTGATTTTTTAATTTTTCCCATTAGTTGTAACTGTAATAGTATAGAAGGGGGAGATAACAAACTCTTTACTTTTTAAATATTTGAATATTCAAGAACATACACGAGACCATAGGAAATCATGCATTATCAACAAAATAAAAAGAAATTTTGTATGTTCAGCTCTTTAAAGTATATGCTGGGAATACATATCTTAAGCTTATTTTTGTATATTGCACACACACATGTAGACATACTCATATTGCATCTTATTTTACTCAGGCGGGCACATTTTTCGTGCCTTGGGTCTTAAGAAATATAATCGTTCTAATGGCTAGACTGCACCTTGCCCTTAGCAACACATGAATAGAGCAATGAAACTCAAAACATTCAACACACAATATTTATCAATCACATTCAGGGACAGAGCTACCCGTACCCGGTTTTTTGGGTCAAATTACATTTTAGGTTCCTCTCACTTTGAAAAATTAAGGCCTCGCCCCAATTTTTTGGGTCCAATTAGTTTTAAGGTCCTTCTCAGTTTTGAAACTAGACCATGACCCTTATTTTATTAAAATTGGGCAAATTAGACCATGACCCTTCAATTTTTAAAATTTTAAATTAATGATTTAATAATCAGACATAAACCCTTATTTTATTAATATTTATATCCCCCTCCCAGGCTTCATCTACTTAACGTTTGTTGCATGCAAAATAAAAAAAAGGAAAGCTAGATTGAACTTGGTGTTCTATTATCAAACACAAAACACAAGATATATCGTCTAGTTTCTAGGCATAGTAGAGACTATTAATGGAATGTCTAATGCCTAATATGAAGATAAATGTAGGATGAACGAATAATTCCACAAATGCATTAGGCTGTAACCATTTTTTGAAATTTGTACCTCTCGAGAGTTAACAATATCCATATTTCCAAGAAAATGATTCAAATATTCTTGCATGGCAACCTTTGCTCTCTCAGACACAGAAGACTGCCTTCCTAAGGCTGGTCTAATAACTGGAAGAGCAGCAATTGATGGAACATCCCTGAGTATATATAATACAAATGAAAAGGCACTTGTAAGTTGCAAGTGCTGGGAGTTAAATTTTCTTTTATTTTCTAGGAAATTTTGTGACAGAAAATACCTGTTTTTAGTACTATCATCTTGATGTAAAGGAAGAGCGTCATCATCCGGTTCATCATCTTCTTGCACAACCGGCGAGTGTTCTCCTATCCCTAGATTTTGAAGCCATTCTTTAACCTTTAATATAATAATATTCAGCGTGAAAACCACATTCAAATTCTTAAATTTTTTTCCGAAGCAAAGAGTTACTATTTAGCAAAACAGAAACAAATATTGACGTATTGTTATGCACACACCTGCTCCTGCTTCTCGTGAATTTCTTCAATAAACAATCGTCTCTTCAAAGCAAAGTGCAAGTAAAAAACCTGTGAAGCCTTCTTTATTAACCGCCACTTAAACTGAAGAAGAATCAAAAACGAAGAAATTAGTACGATTAGGGAAAAAAGAATTTAAAGATCAAAACACAGAATCTGAACTTAAAACTATCAAAGTTAATTTACAAAGATTTGACGGAGAATTGAATAACGAAAAGGGAACTTGCTTGCTTGTATCGGAATTCGATGGTATAAGATAAGAGCATGGGACTGATATCGCCGGCATCTGGTCTGGAGACGGAGACGATGGTAGCTTTAGGTAACTCGTCGAAAATCCGAGTTGACTCAGAGGAGGAGACGAATGATGAGGTCCTGGAGGTTAGCGGCTCCAATTGCATCTGGAAGTACCCGGGCCCATCTCCCGACATCAATTGCTCCGACGCCATGGAATTGATCGGTAAACGGGAGATCCAATAATTTGTTTGTTTTGGATCGGAAGAAGACTTGAGAAGAAAGCGAGCGAATAGGATTTGAATTGGGGTTTTCCGTTTTTTCTCCTTGGAATGTAGATTGGGTGCAAAAGACTGATCCCTTTTTTTGTGGCAGGTGGGGGACGTAGCGACGAAGAAAAAGATGAAAGCAAGACGACTCAAGTTCAACAAGAACAGTGGTTTAATAATATTTTCCGGCAGCCCAGTTTTTATCATTACTAATAAATCATATACTTGTTTAAATTTAAATTAATTATTTGTTACATTGAAATAATCAAAAAAATTAATTAAATTTTTAATTTTTTATACCCAATAAAATATTATACTTAAAAATTTTATCAAATTGGTCCAACTATTGTTAACTTATTAAATTTAATATTTTTTGAATTAGTTAGTGTAACGTTTAATTAGTGCAACGTGTCGTGTTTATAACTTGATATATTTTAAAAAATTATTTTATTTATAATTGTAGAACTAAGTTTTGATATAATATTTGAAAAATGTTTTGGACTAAATTGCAAAGAATTTAAAATAAATTTTTAGTCAAAAACAACTTGAAAATATGTTTAAGAGTTTTAAAAACGCTTTGGAATGATTTAAAGTGTATTTAAAGTAGTCAAAACCTTGATTTTCAAGTGACTGTACCGATACGGTATTGGACCGTACCGATACGCCTTAGGGTTTCAAACTACCAAATTTTTCGGTAGCCAAAACTCGTACCGATACGCTTAGCCGTATCGATACAGTGTGCTTTGAAATAGCCCAACGGCTAGTCGCGTACCGATACGCCTAACAACCCCAACGGTCATTTCCCAACGGTCATTTGAATTTGCAGGACCGTACCGATACGCTAGGCAAGCGTATCGATACGCATCAGCTGAAGAGGCCCAACGACTAATTCCTCATTGAGACTGTATCGATACGGTTTGACGAGTATCGATACGCCCAGCTGCAGAACTGCATTTATGGTGGGAAATAAAGGCTCCAACGGCTCCAATTCAATCCCAACGGCTAGTAACGGCTACAAACTCAATTGGGAGTATAAAAGGGACCTTCAAGCATCTTGTAATGGTTAATGCTTCAATTGTTACAACATTATGATGTCAAAATGTGTCTAGAGCTTAAATTGTAAATTCCTTGCTTAGACAACACTTGTGAGCTTACATTGTTATATTTGCTCAAGTGTTTAGGTTTTGGGTGAGTGCTTAGAATTGCAAACAAACACCTATTAGAGGGATTTCTAGTTTGCTAAGTCTTTCTTTGTACAAGAGAGTGTTTCCTCAAGCTTTGGGTAGAAAGCTTTGAGGGTTGTAAAGGTTGCCTCCTTAGTCTAGAAAAGGGGACGAAATTCTTAGTGAATTTGTTTAGAAATCCTTAGTGGGGAGCTAAGGTAGTGGATGTAGACCTTGGTTAGAAGGTTGAACAACTATAAATTCTTGTGTCAAATTGCCAAATTTTCACCTCCCACTAAAACACCTAATTATCCAACTTCTCCACACTTGGCGAGCAAGAACGGTTGATCGAATCAAGTCCTACGGCGCCAAAGGAGTCGATATCCGAGCTTTCGGGATATCGTTCCCACGCGGAAACCGGGACCGTGCGTGCTATAATTATAATGACAAGAAGAGAAAATGCATGCTAAAATATATTCGAACAACATGAAAGAAGCTAGGCTATGTGCACATTTAAACCACGAACTTACACATAATGAAACCACACATTAAGAAAAATTAAACAAGACTAATATTAAAAGGCATACGAACATATACATATAAAAAACATACGTGCACCACAAATCATACATTCACATTAAACAAATGTACACAAAATGGCAAAGTCATGATTTCGGTATGAATGTATATTAAAAAAGAGAGAAATGCATGAATAACAATATTTAACAAAAATAAAAATGCTAAAAAGGCAACATGACAAGGACCACAATTGTAATAAATCTATTTAAAAAACTAATTAAAACACAGAATGGAACCAAATTGAAAGAACGCGGAAAGCCCTAAGGACCAAAATGGTGATTAGACCACCCAAAAATCGATTAGAATGAAAACAGGGATGACATTGCAAACATTAGAAAAACTGAAAGGACCTGGGACGAGATTTACAAACACGGAAGCCCTTACGGGGTAATTTTAAAATGCGGAGGGGCGGAAACGGAATTATACCATTTCTTTTTTAAAAACAAAATACTATAAATGCAACGTTTTCAGACGTTTTAAGGCTTTTGGCATTTTATTTAAAAAACACAAAAAAAAAACTTTCCCATATTTTCCTTTTTAAGAGCTAGGGTTTGGGAAACCGGTTACCAAACCGTACCGGCCGCCATAGTCGTCGCCGGTGAACCAGAAAACCGATCCCCTTTTCCTTGAATCCCCTCGTCAATACCAAAAGCTCTGTTGCCCAAAATCCGAGGTCGAAAATAAAAAAAATCTTTTTTTTCGAAACCGAAAAGCCTCTTCTCGCCGGTGTCCCTTTCGGAACGGAAAAGACTCCGTTCTCCTCACCGATGTCTCACCGTATGGGACCTAGTCGAGGGTCCGATGGTTTATTGACGACGGGAGAGGAAATGACGCATGACACAATCGGGACTAGGTCGACGGAGCAACGGACGGTAAAAAAAAAACAACTCTCCTCTTTTTCTTTTCTTTTTTTTTTGATTGTGCATGCAAAATAAAAATAGAAGATCCGATACCTTCTGGATAAATGATGTTTTTGTATTGATTTTTTTTTTGACAATTGCCGAATGTTACAACATTTTTAGGGTTTCGGTTTTTATAACCGAAATTACAGAAGAATAAAACAAATGTTGTTGACTTTTTTTCTCTGAGTTGTTCTGGATCTGTCTTCTGAGGCTCTTGGTTGGTTGCGTGTTGCTTTGGTTCTGAACCATTTAATGTTTTGATGCATTTATCCTTTTTTGGACCATCTAACCACTGTTTTTTCCTTGTTCTGGCTGTCGGGACCTCGATCTGGTGATGGTCCGGCGTGGATGTGTCGGACGGACGTACGGGAGACGTGGTTCCCGTGTTCATCAGGGAACGTTAGATCACGTTTGATCCGAGGGCCGTGATTGCTTGCGGCGCGAGACGAGGTGGGGAACCCTTAGGGTTTCGGGATGAAGGGATCTGGACCGTTGGATGGTCCCAGATCCGATGGCGCTGGGTCGTGCGGTGCTGGGGCATCAGGAGAGCTTCGCTAGGGTTTCTCCTCGGTTGAAATCTGGACCGTTGATCGCTGGATTGATCCAACGGTTCCTGATCTGGGCGGCGTCTGGATAAAAGGATAAACATGTATTAAGGTTTTTGTTTGGGACTATGGGCTTGTATGGGCTCACATTATATTTTGTAGTGGACTGACTTAAATAAATTGGGTCCTTATTATTATTCATATTGGGTTTATTTATTTTATCTGTTTTGTTTATTTGTGTTACCATAATAATAATAATAATAATATATAGCACGTAATAATGACAATAATAATAATAATAATTAATAACATTAACTCACACAATAATAAAAATAATAGTAATAGGTGATAGTAATACCTAATATATAATATATTATACTAATAGTAATGACAATATAAAATACACAATAATAATAGTGGTAATACTGATAATAATACTAATAAAAATATTAAGATAATAAATACAAGACATATATAGGGATAATACTAATAGTAACACATGTATATATATTTTTTCATTTTTTTTCTACTTTTTTTCATTTTTCTTTTAAGCCTAATACAAGCCTTGAAAACATAATCGAAACGAGTTTAAAATTCGGGATAAAATTAGTGATTACAATGTGCTAGCAGTCGAGCTGCCTTGGTGTAAGTGACCTTCTTCTAGGTTCGAGTGGGACCTAAGAGTGCAAGCATTGGGGCCAAGAGAATGACACAATGTTTCTCTAGGAGGACCTCCTAAGGACGGTTTGGGGCAAGAGAATGACGCACGTCAGGGGTTGGCAGCTAGCATTCACTAGGCCCTGCGGGATACGATATTTGTTAATCGTATAGCCTGAAGGATCATGAGACGACGCTTCCGAGTTAAATCTTTAAAAATAAACACAAGTAAGGCTAACTTGTCTTGGATGAATTTTTTTTAGTATCGTACAACATGTCGATCTGGGTCTGAACGACATAGCCGTTACATTGTGCATGCAGATTGACCGGCCAGAAACCTTATCTCCCTTGAAGTTGAACTCAATTGGGCAAGACTTCATGCAATTGGGAGACTTTAGCCATTCCCAAAGGCGGACGGATTCTGTTAAACATGCTTTTAAGGATTTTTTTAGAACTCGGTATCATCAGAATCCAACTTTAATTGCACTATTGTTGGAAAAAAAATTCCTACAGCTGTCAAATTTCCCTCTGACAAAAAAGAAATGATTTTCACACGTTTAAAATTTTGATAAATAATTTATTTTAAGAAATACAAATAAGTTGGCGGATTTGAAGAATTCCAGCTTTGCGTAAATGGCCTCCCCAAGCCTTGAACCAGATGATTTTTACTAGCGTGTGTTGAGAGCAAGATTTGTAAAGCACAGCACATGAATAATAATAATAATTGGATTTTAGTACTCTCTCAGTACCATAAACATATTCATTTAATATAATGGCTCCGGGGTTTCCAAAATTCCCTGATTTATATAGAGTCGGCATAAATGAAAACAGAGTTTTGCAGACAAACTCCTACGAAGAAAACAAAACAAAACTCAGTAGTAACATAACAAGTTTCCTCATCTTCTTTATTTCATTCACTTCTTCGTCTTCTTCACTCCCCTGTAACAGATCAGAATTATACCCAGTTAAAACAGATAAAATCTGTGTTTATATCTTTAAGTGCATGGCATGTTTTATGGATGCTTCCAGGAAAGTGAAAAATCCAAACATCATAAACAGAAAGAATTAAACAATATCGTCATGCAACTCACTCGGCCTGTTGAGCTGCTGGTGCAGGTGCTGCCTTCACGCCAGGGCCCTGTAAACATCAAGAATACCATTACTAAGTTGCAAATAACAAAGTAGAAGCATAAAAAGCATGGTTGCAAAAAACAAAACCAAAAGTCAAACCGGTTGGAGTTTGGACCTTCAGTTCCAAGTTAAACTGGTTGATCCATAAGGTTCAATCATATAGAAAAATTAAAATACATAAATAATGAGAATTATTTTTTAATACAAACCTTAGTTTTTAAGTAATTATAGAAGCCAATGATAAAAATGAACCAATGAAAAAACAATTTTTTGTTAAAAAAATACGAAAATAATAAACAAAAACAACAATATTCAATTTAACCGCTTTTTAATCAGTCTTCCAGTTCAAGGTTTTCTATCACATCTGGCTGGTTCTCTAACTTATGTGTCAACTTAAAAAATCGATGTACTACTAAAGAATAGGTTTAAATTACCTGTGCAAGGCGTTCCTCTCTTCTGGCCATCTTTCTCTCCCTGCTGGCCTTGTTCTTAGCACGCTTGGCCTCAAACTGGTCAGCCAGTGTCTTTTCTCTGGCCCTCTCAGCCTTGGACTTGTGGATACTTTCCATCAAGACACGCTTGTTCTTAAACACATTACCCTTGACCTTCATGTACATGTCATGGTAAATGTGCTTGTCAATCTTCTTCGATTCCCTGTACTTACGAAGCAAACGCCTCAGTACGCGCATTCTCCTCATCCAAAGGATCTTTGTTGGCAACCTTGCCTCCCGGGTACCCCTTCTCTTACCTGAAAGTATTTAAAAGAAACAATGCCTTGCTTATAGACTGAACCTAGAGGCAAAAATCCAACACCCTAAATATAGGCTACTGAGTAGCGTATCAATCATTACCATATCCCGAGTGTCGTCCCTTTCTCTTGGCTTCCTTCATTCTCCGTGCACGAGAACGGGAGTGAATCTTGGTGGGCTTCCTAATGATAAACCCATCCTTCACCAGTTTCCTAATGTTCTGCCCTGTAAACAATGATCAAATTATCAGCAAACAAATAAAAATCTAACAAAAAAACTAACAGCTCAATTTACATATAAAAGAATCAAAATTTGTAAAACCGGCAAAATTGTAACGAATTCAATCCAAGACTGGTGGGGATAAAAAATGGACTAAACTCCAAAATTCGACATAATAATAGGCGAAGAAAGTTATACGGAGCTCCTAACTAAGAATAATTACAACTTCAGATCTAAAGTCTTTATCATTTCCATTTTAAAATTTTCTGAGAAATCTAGCAAACCCTAAGTGATGAAGATGAACAATAACCGCAAAGATAATTGGCTAAACCATATAGAATTAACAGAGTTAGATTTTACTAGTGGCAATGAATTAAAGAACGGAGAAAGTGAATTACTGGAGTTGGCCATGGAGATTTCGTTGCATTCATTAGGATCGAGCCAGACCTTGCCGCGACCGCACTTGAGGACGCTAGCGGCAAGCCGCTTCTGGAGCTTGAGAGACACCATCGATGCTTTTCCCTTCTTGTCTCTCCCCCGGCTTCTTTGTGTCAAAGTAAATGGAAAAATCAAGGGGTTTTCGAGAAGAAAAAGGTGGGGGCGGTTGTTATAAGAAAGGGGGGAAAAGTTGTTAGGGTTTTGGGGTGTTGAAACAATCAAATGGGTTGGCCCAGTTTTATTTTCGATAGATTTGGATACGGGCATGAACAAACACGTGTGCAACGCAGTTGACCAAACTGTTTTCGTTTCAAAATTATTATTAAAATAATAAGTGCCCAAATTATATTCTTTTAATAGGTGCTCGAATTATATTTTAGGTCAAATAAGTGTAGGAGGTTTTATTATGTAATGTATTTAATGTTTGGTCGTTACGAACGTTATTTTTATCGTTTTTCAATCAAAATTGAACACGTGACAATATTAAACATTTTTTGAATTTTATTTTTTAAAAAATAAATCATTTTTTAAATATCCTAAAATTTTCAAATAATCTCAAAATAGTCCCCAAATCTCTAAACCTCAAATTCGACCACTCCCACCGGCGTTGGTCGTGTTTTCGGCGACGGAATGAAGCGTCCTCCCCTCGCCAGACGACCTACACACTGTTCATTGTTCGTTATGTTGTCCTTCATCGCAAATCATTCGATTGAACCATTCGACGTTTCGCACGACGTTTGTCGATTTCCGGCTACAAGGTGATGGAATAAATGGTCGTGATGGTCTGACGACAGATATGATGAGCGGCGGCGTGACAATTGGCAGCGAAATCAGGTCAAATTAAAATTTGGGTTTTGGGTGTTAGGGATTTCAAATTTTGGGCTATTTTGTGACTTTTTTTTATTTATTTTTAAATATAATTTTGAAACTTTAAGAAGATTACATGTGTCAAATAACGGTGAAAATTAACAGACAATAACAACGAGGCACCTATTTGAGAAATATTAGAAATGTTAGGCATCTATTTGGCCCAAAATAAAGTTTAAGCACCTAATTAAAAAATGTATAATTTAGGCACTTATTTAACTGTTAAGCCTTAAACTATTTTTAACCTATTATTAGTTGGTCTAGCGCGTTAGACTATACCATTAAACAAGTTCAATTTTTTTCCTAATGCTGTAAATAAAGTAACTGGTTTTGGAGTGGAGGTGAGTAGATCGAGTCGAGTAAAAAAATTAAATTAGTTGAGTTGATAAATCTTATTTGATAGCTTAAATTTTATTTGAAATTTGTTATGGAGTCGAATGAAATTTTTGAGTTTCTGTTCAAATTTACTTGTAAATATTTTACAGTGTTATGATACTACTTAGTTTCAATTTAAATGGCTTTATATAATCATATACAATATACATATGTATTTTTCACATGTGATATACATATATATCATGCAGAGTTGAAAAACTCGAGTAGAACTTAAAAAATGATGCACTAATTACAAAAAAATCGATTTATTCAAGTTCTCATTTTATAACTCAATCTTCATATTAAAAAAATTCGAGTCAAATTTATAGAATTTCCATATTGAAGCACTTATACGCATCAAGCCAATGAGTTATAATAAACTCCTCGTTATGATTGGTTTTTGGTCAGAAGTCATACATTTCCCATTTTATATTTTTTAAATATGCAATATATTGTTGAATTGTTCCACCACAACGCATAAAATGGGTAAAAAAATGGTTGAGAATATATATTAAGTATGAGTCTCCTTTTATGTTTAAACTCTTAAACATTAATTGGAGAATCATTTATGAGATGATTTTTCTCAGCATCATAGGGAGAGAATACTCAGTTGGATAAAGAAGGAAAATGAATTATCATTATCTAAATCATCGAATATGAACTAAAAGTTCATAAGATAATTCAAGTTATTGTATGTCAACTGCCATACATATTTACTGATCTAATGAGAGTAATCAAGTCTCATATACCAGCTAAAATGCTCTAAGTTTAAATTACATGTTAGAGCGAATGGATGTAAATTATGCATGAAGCATAATAGTTGAAATTGGTTCTAATATCAAAATTCTCGTAAATAGATAGTAGTATGAGATAGTCATATATTGGAGGCGGGTGCTCCTGAAGAGACCCAAGACATAACTAATTATAAAACTCTTGAAGAGTTTCAGCTACCTAAAAGATTAAAATTTTGAAGAGATCTCGATGAGTTATGTCACTACGAGAATGGAACCATAAAATATAAAAGTTGTCGACAACGATTTTGCAAATAATTTTACATAGAATACTTCCATAGAAGTAAAGAAAGAAAACGAGGATCTTGTATAAGAATCTATAGATGTTGAAATGATTGGCCAATATAGAAATACGCTTTGAACTTTCAAAAGTGAAGTATTTGGACAAGTAGTCCATACACCTAAAGGTGTAATGCAAGTGAGGCACAAATAAGTAGTCGTAAATACGACTTGACTTATGATTTATGAAGAGTTTTAATTACTTCATGTTGGATGCAATTAATTTGGCAGTTATGAAATATATTACATGCGTCTAATTATTTATGGATCCTTATTTATCATTAAAGGATTTAAAATGCTAGAAGCATTTAAAAATTTTTGAGAAAATTTATTTAGACATGTCTCATAGAATATTTTGACGCATTTGATATAATCGCCTTAATGAGTACTAATTGAGGAAATGTTGCAAGAATGGTCAGATTTCCTTATTATTTTATAAAGGGTTTTGGATCAAGATTCATTATGATAATTTGAATTTCGTTAAAACTCCCGAAGAGCTTCAAATTGGAAACTCTTGAAGAATTTTCAAAGCATTTGATGAAAGTATTTGAGAAAAAGAATCTTGAGATGTAGTTTTGTCTTAACCTAAAGACCGAGCACTTAAATATGCGTTTTTGTCTATGAATGAACATAAGTTGAAAGAATCTTAAAGAAGATTCAATATGGATAAAGCATATCTATTGTAAGATTGTTGGATGTGAATAAAGATATTATATATTTTCTTAGTCTTGAGGCACCATATATTAGTTGGTCAAGAAATATTCATGGGTATACAAAGATCAACTTTTAGATCTTTAAACATTCGTTGATGCCTCCTCAAATGTCATAGAAATAGTTGTTATGCACGAGGCAAGCCAAAAATGTGTTTGGCTAAGAACATTGATCCAACATATCCAAAATATAGGTGAATTTACTTTCACAATATATGATACAAAGCTATCTTGTGTGAAGATAATGCAAGATGTATACCTCAATTTGAAAGGTGGATACATCATGGAACATATTACTAGTTTCATCCCTCACGATCTTTAGAAAAATAATATTCAAGATTGAATTATGAAGATTCAAAGATCTTTTGTGATGTTTTCATGAGGGGGTAAATACGTGTTGCACTCTTTTCCCTTAACCGAGATTTTGTCTCAATGAGTTGTCCTGGTAAGGTATTTAATGAGGCAACATGTTATGCGTATCAAAGATGTGTGTACTCTTTTTCATTCATTAAAGAATTTTTTCCCATTGAATTTTTTTATCTTAGTAAGGTTTTAACGAGGTACATTATCTTCATAGACATTTAAGGATGAGTGTTATGAATATTTATTTATGTGAATGTCTATCATGATTAGAACTTTATCAAAGAGGAGTGTTATGAATATTTATTTATGTGAATGTCTATCATGATTAGAACTTTATCAAAGGGGAGTGTTATGAATATGTATTTATGTGAATGTCTATCATGATTAGAACTTTATCTAAGGAGTTTGATTTATTTATTATTAGGAATATTATCTCTATTAATTAGAGTTTAATGTATTATGTACTTCTTATGCCTATAAATAGACAAAGACATTGTACACAATTTTAGTTTTGGATAATAATATGAATCTCCCTCTTTCTCTCATCTCTTTATTCTTTTATACTTGTTCGTTGTTCTTCATTATTTTGTTCACAACAATTTAACTAATTTTTTTACTTTAGCCAAATTATTAATGGTATACCCGCCGGCATATTTGGCTAAATTTTTTTTTTGAGATTTTATTAAGAAAAACACTCTCTCTAAATATTATTTAGAAAAACACCTCATAGAGCAAACTCGCGTTTAGCAAAACGAGAGTTATAAGCAATAAAAATTTGATAAATTAATCTTTTTTCGTACCTATCCACTTAACACGGGACTCACGTTTTGTAAAAAGAGAGTTCTAAACTCGCGTTTTGCAAAACGAGAGTTCGCCCTACGTGGCCTGAATAAGGATATTTTTCCAAATGTTATTTAAAAGAGGTATTTTTCTCAATAAAATTTCAAAAGGGAATATTCAACCAAATCACCTATACCCGCTAGCACTAAGTAAATTTCAAGTTTATATCTTCAATTTGATATTATGAACTGAGTCACATGGAGGGTGGAAGGGGTAATTTATCCCTTAATTTGAATGGTTTAATTTTTCAAGTCACCACTAGTTTTTAAACTATTATAATTATAGTTATATTTTGATATACAAGTTGTGTAAATTTTTTTACACAACTCTTCTATAAAATTTAAAACTTAAATCTCAAACCCTAGCACCCTAAAACATAAAACCTTAAACCTCAAACTCTAAATTCTAACTATAAACCTAAAATCCTAAACCCTAAAATTGAAAGGCTTGTGTAAAATTTACACAAGCTTGTATATCAAAGTATTTTCCTTATAATTAAGTCATTCTTCTTTTCAAACTAGGGGCAGATGATAAGCTAGGCCTGGATGAGCCTTGACACCCCAAGGATTGAGAAAATTAAAATTATACCTTAAAATATTTTAGAAATTTTAATTAGGTCCCTCAAATTTATTAAAAATCTCATTAAATTGTAACTTTTTTTTGAATAATTTTAATTAAGTTATACAAATTGTTAAATTTTTCATTAAGTTTCTCAATTTTTAAAAAAAATTCTCATTAACTCCTAAATAGTATCAAAAAAATTTATTAGACCTCCAAAAATTTTAAAAAATTTGATTAAGCCCCTCAAACTATCGCACTAAAATCCGCTCTTGTTTCAAACATTTTTAATTTATTAGTTTTTAAGACCATGTCGGTTAAAATTAATATAACGAATCTATAGAATATTTTGGTGGTACAAATTAATGCAAAAAAAATACAATAAGCTCAATTTTGATATTCATATTCCATAGAAGTATAATCTGCCCCAAAAGAAAGAGTCTACTCAAACTTGATATCCATATTCCATAGAAGAATAAATTTACCCATTGTTAAAGTCAAATAATAGGATAATACATTTGACTTGATAGCCGGAAATGTATGAACAAATTAACCGCCGCCAGAATATTCAACCCCAAACAAGTAGTAATCCATAACCGCCCAGCGGTCAACACGTGTCCAAAACGCTATGATAGAATAACACGTTGCGTTTTCACTATTCAATTTTGTTTTCTTTTCCCTTGTATCGTTTTCTTCACCTTCCTCCACAAAATTCCCAAACTCTATAAGATATTTTCGCGCATTTCAATTGTTCCCCAAATCCCTAAAATTTCCCCTTTTCTTCGATTCAATTCAATTCTCTTTCTTTTCCTTTTCTTGTCTAATGGATATCTCTTTAATTTGCGATACGCTAACGATAGCCACTTCCAACGGCCTGGGGTTTGCGAAATTGATTCTCGATCGCCACCATCTCTTCTCTGCAAACGGTTGCCTTTCCCTCTCCTCCGATTCCTCCGCCGATAATCCCGGAATTCTTCAGGTTACCGCCGGATTGGTCCCTTTCGACGCCGTTGCGCCTCCTCCCACCAAGCCTAATTCCTATAAGACGTTACCTCGAACTCTCCTCCGCAGAAAGCGTCGCACCAGGCGGAAGTTATTCAGCGGGGATGACTCAAACAACGCCGACGTTTACGGATTGTTCTTCAGCAGTGACGGCAGCGACGGGTACGGTCCGTTTGGCGGCGGTGGCGGTGGAGGTGGAGGGAGCAGTTGGGGTGGTAGTGGTTGGAATTTTGGTGGGTTTGGAGGGCAAAATTGGGATGAATCTTCGTCTTCATCTCCATGGACTGCAAATGCTATGGATTTTGTTTACGAGGTGATTTGCTGGATTGCTTTGTCGAATTGCGTGCACTTTGCGTTTAAGAAGGTGGTTAGAATTGTGGCAAATGGTATCGGGGAAGCAGGGGAAAGGGGAAAGGTTCCGATGAGATTGGTTTCAGTTTGCTGATATGGAGTTTAATTGGGTATTTTAAAATTCCTGCCTTTAATGTGTCAAATTGAAATTCAAGTTCAAATGTATATATGGTTGTATATACTCATTGTTTATATTCATAGGATATCTTATTAGCTATTCTTTGTTGCTGTTCAGTTGATTGTCAAATTTATGTATAGTTGCTTAATCTATGGAGTTTAATTGGGTATTTTAAAATTTCTGCCTTTTATGTATAGTTGCTTCTGTGTTATTGTTCCATGGTCTAAAGTCTTAAGGTGAAAATCGAGATTATAGTCATAGCTCAGATACACCCAATGTTTTGTCAAATTTATCACACTGAAGCTCAGAAGCTATGGACAGATGCCGTTTTTTTCAGTTAAGTTTGTTACTGTCCCTGCTATATGACACCATGCATTTGAAGGGTGTTCAAAATTAATATTACATTCATCGTCTCCTTGTCCTATTGGGTGGTGCTTGGATATTAGTAAGACATGGCATACCCCATCAAGTAAATGAAACAGGTTTGGAACCTTAACAGTTAGGTACTTAGGTTGCACTTAATCTATTTTGTTTCATTGCATGGAAAATGTCAGGTCAGTTTTTGATGATTCCTTGATCAAGTAGCATGTGTGAATAGAGACTGAAGTAATGCAGAATTGAACCTTACCATGTGCACACCAACACTTGCTTTTGATGTAGAGCAAGTGCCTAAGTGGAATTTTGCACATTTCCTGAAGTTGGCCCTATGATTATGCCTTTAGTCACTGGCTGATCTGTGGCACTTCTGATTGATCATGTCTGCCATGTGGCTTCCTCAACCATCCTGACAGAGTCTTCTTTTTCAGACTTGAAATTGAAGATTAATAGAACAGGAGGAATATTGTGGTACGTCTCCTAGTCCTTTTATGACATGGTGTTGGGCACTTTATTATATTGAAGATGAATTTGAGGACCTGCCAGTGCTTTTATTGGTACCATTTTCGAATTGATGTGGTAGGCTCATATGGTTATATGATTCTCTGTGCTTATGCCTTTTTCCTTGGACAAATAGTTTAATAGGTTCTCATTCTGCAGTAATGTGGGGTTTTTTTTTTTCTTTCAATCTTCTAGTACTTTAGTTTCTAATCCAGCGGGATATAGAATGATTTAGGCTAGTAGAGAAAAATATATAGACTTCTTGGTGGTAATCTCGAGTACTTGTCATGAAATCCCAGCAACAATGAATGAGATTGAACTCCGATATCGTTGGAGAACAAGTCTCTATACATAAACAGTAGATGCAATTCTTGATGCTTTAGAAACTAAGAACTAGAGTTACAAGTCATATGAAGAATGTTTGATCTTAATTTCACCCTGACCAAAAACTTAGATTTGTTTCAAACCAACATAAATGGAAATCCGAATTCTCAAACTTCTTTGGGCGGTCCGATATTGGTCATCATCAATGAAATGGCTTGATGAAATCAGTGATGTTCCTCTTGGAATTGAAATCACAACTCTATTCCCCTCATGATTGTGAAAGAATGGAGAGGGTCAAAAATGGCGAAATATGGAAAGCTTGCTTGGTGTGTCTATGTTTATGTTACACGGAGGGTGAGGAATCAAAGGCATTTTCAAAAGGAATGAGTCAGAGTTTGTCTGAGGGGAAATAGAAATTGGGTTATTTATGAATTTATCTCGCTTTCAAATATTTACGTTTTACCTACCCCAAATCATAGTTTCGTCTTTTAGAATGACCCCTATTCTATGTCGAGTTTCCCATGTAATAACAGTTGAAGACACAAACAAATAGTTAAATTTAGATGTCATCACATCAGGGTCCTACTTTTCCTGAAATGTCATCATCTACTATAAAAACAGTGGTGGACATTATCTATTGATTAAATTTGTTTATTTGTTTAGCAATTTATAAAGGATTTATATTTAATAGACTGACTATATTTTTATAAGCACCTTAGTTTTAGAGTTTAGGGACTTAGTTTAGGGTATAGGGTTCAGGCGTTTAGGCGTAGAAGTTTAGAATTTAGGGTGGTGGTAAGAATTTAAGGTTTAGAGGTTAAGATTTAGTTTGTAGGGTAATATGGTGAGAATTTAAGTTTTAACCTACACACCCTAAATTCTAACCACAAACCTTAAAATTTAACCACCATTCCTAAATCTAAACTCCTACACATAAACCTTGCACCCTAAACTAAATTTTTAAATCCTAAAATTAAGGCAACTGAGAAAATTTTTAGTTTTCATCACTGATGTATAAAACACTTACCCTTTGATAAATCTGATTTAAAATGATTTGTAAATACAAGAGAGTGGATGAGACAAATCCTAGTGCATTATGTTTTTGTAGATCCAATAATTAAATTTAGAATACCACATGTTGAGCGTTTTGTTTTAGAAACTTTAATCCTTCGGGTGACATTCCCTGGTTGATTTAAGGGCCCATCACATCATATGAAACAAATTCAATCGTGGCCAAATTAACTGCCAAAACTGTTTTGGCAATCATTTAATTATAGAAACAACCTAATGTGACATATACTCACCCTCACCCATCTTTGCTTCTTCCAATAATGATTGTGTTATTTGTATTTTAAAGCACAAATTCGGATATAATCTAATTGATTCGATTTTAATATTTGATGCCATAATCCATCAAATTGTTTTTATATGAACAAATTGTAATCGTATTTGTCAACAATTTCTAGAACGAGTAGTTAAAGTTTAAACTTTCAGTTGACATCTTTTTCTTCTCCTAAATTGTATGTTTAAGACTCAGTATGAGTAAAATCAGAGAAATTACCACAATATAGCAGTAGATTTTTTTTTAATTTTAAAAAATATGATTCCCATAAAATTATTTGAACAGTATAACATTTTATTGTTTGAATCAGAAATCAAACGAATTTTCATCTATTTTTGAACAACAAATTTTCAGAAAACAATAAAAAATGCCTTTGAGGTCCAAAGGATTGTCATCCGTCTTTAAACGGTGTCCCTTTATCAGATTTTTGACACGTGGTAGCTTGAGAGGTTAGCACACACTGATGGAAGGCGGACTGTCCTCCCCCTCCGTCTATGAACAGTAACGCAGGGTGGGGGTGGCAAGGGTGCAAGCTGGCAGGGTAGCTTTAACGTGGGCTGGCTGGCATGCAGCTGCATTCATGCCTTGGGGGTAAGTTATTTTATTTTGATTTTAGTTGGATAAATGGTAGGTGAGTTGGGTGGTTGGAATTTAAAATAGTTGGGGTTAAATAGGGTTTGAACGTTAGTTTCTTTTGTGGTGAAATTTTAGAGAAGATGGATTAAAGAAGAAGAAGATTTAGAGGATATTTTGTAAGTATAAGATATGTATTTTATTTTAAAAAAATATTTTAAGTAGTTTATTTGTAAAGTATGAATGTTTTTTTGTAGTTACAAATTTTTATTATTTTTTTAGTTAAATTTTTTGAATTTTATATCGTTATATTTTTTTTAAAATTTTGAAACTGATGTTTGAATTTTTTTATATTTAAAATTTTTGTCTTAAATAGGTGGTTGAAGAAAATTTGTGAAGAGATTGAGTAAAGAAAGGAAGATTTGAAGAAATATAGTAAGTATGACAAAATTTTAAGTTGATGGTTGAATTTTTTAAAATTTGTGAAGAGATTAAGTTCTTGTTTTTTTTTTTAATTTTTAAGTTGATGTTTGAAATTTTTATATTTCAATATTTGTATCAATGGTTTATTAGATTTTATTTACAATGCTTTTTGTAAAAAAATAAGTTTGGATGAAAATTTTAGAACGTTTTTTAAATTTTATTTATAATTTTGAAGAATTTCTTAATTTAGGAGTTGGCTTAGTAAAAATAATATTAATGTTTGAATTAGTCTTTCAATTTAGGAGTTTTTTAAATTTCATGTAGTTAGTAGTAGTGGAATACAACTTAAAACTGATAAGTTGATTTATTATGTTTATTATTTTTAGAGGATTTTATAGAATATTGGCAGAATACAAGTGGATTTGTTACTTATTGAATTGAATGGATTTTGTTAAAGGAAAATAGGACTTGGATGATCAAAATAGTAAATTAGTGAATAGTTTATAAAAATCTTAAAATCGAAGGGTTATGAAGGCAAATTAGTAAATTAGTGACTAGTTTGTAAAAATCTTAAAATTGATGGGTTTTGAAGGCAAATTAGTTAATTAGTGAATAGTTTGTAAAAATCTTAAAATTGAAGGGTTATGAAGGCAAATTAGTAAATTAGTGACTAGTCTGTAAAAATATAAAAATAGATGGGCTCTGAAGGTAAATTAGTAAATTAATGACTAGTTTGTAAAAATCTTAGAATTGAAGGGTAGTAAATTAGTGACGAGTTTGTAAAAATCTTAAAATTGATGAATTTTGAACGCAAATTAGTTAATTAGTGACTAGCTTATAAAAATCTTAAAATTAAAGGGTTTTGAAGGTAAATTAGCAAATTAATGACTAGTTTTGTTAAGGATTTTTTAATTTGCATGTAGTAAAATATATAGATGTTATTAGTATTTTAATTTAGTAGTGTAGTTGAATTGAAATTTAAACAAAATTAATTTGTAATATTTTTACTCTAATTTTTTAATCTGGTAAAATTTAACAAAATTTAAATTCAAACCTGTTGAGTTAATCAAACAATGACTAAACACCAAGAGGGGATGAATTGGTAGAATAAAAATTGAAGTGTAAGTAGGAAATTTAAAAGATGAAGATAACACGATTTAAAGTGGTTCAAGCTTTGAACAAGCTCTACATTCACTACCTCAGCACCATACTGAGGATTTTAACAATTCACTAACTTGAATTCTCGTCCCTCTTTCTCGGCTTAAGAAGAAACCTTACAAACCGGTCAATCTTTCTACCCAAAGATTGACCCAAGAACATTCTTTACAAGAGAGGTAAATTTTAAAAATACCTATCAAAGGCTAATTGTTTACCCAATTATAAATAAACACTCCTTAAACTATAAAAAAGATTTACAATGAAGAACTCCAAATGAGTTGGTACAAGAATTTGACACTTATGCTCAAAGGTTTGGATTTGATTGTTTGGATGTTGCTTTTTGGTTCAATAGTTGTTGCTGGTGCTTTTGAGGCTTACTTTTATACATTCTCGTTGATTTCTAGCCGTTTGGGTGGTTGAGATCATCAACAAAGCCGTTAGGACTCTCTCTTTCCTCCATAAATGCAGTTCTGCAACTACCCGTATCGGAACACGTGGCCCTGTATCGAAACAACCTCAAAAAAGAAAAAGCAGTTATGTGGTCCTTGGGGTTGTTTCGAAATGCCTGGTCGATTTTGAGTAATTTGACTTTGAAACACTTAGAAAATTTTATGGGGTTTAAATTTTGACTTTAAAACATTTTAAGTCTAAAATTTACTTGTCAAAGTGAGTCTTTTAAGTACTTAAAAATTTATTTACTTTGTAATTTGGTCCTTAGATTATTTATTATATCAAAATCAAACATTGGTATTACAATCTCCCCTTTTTGATATAACAAAATCAAAGTAAATTTTTAAGTAAACTCCCTCTAAATTGAAGCTAGGTTTTGAAAAATATTTTTTTAAAAAAATTAGCTTTAACTCTTCTCCCTCTTTTTGTTAGACCAGAATCAATGAAGGAATAAATAATGTAACCCAGATATAATGCAATATAGTACAAGACAAAGCATAATTAAGGCAACATAATATCATTAGGCATAATAAACAAAAGTAAAAGTTTCAAAATATCCAAACTTAATATCCAAAAACAAGAGATCAAAGCATAGGTCCTAAAACAAAACATAGATAGGTGCATAAAAAAGAAATCCTAAATTAGATGATATGCAATGAGATGCTAAAAATGGTAAGAAACACCAACACCTCAATAAAGAGAGATAACGAAATTAAAAACGTTCAAAATCCAAAAAGGTATAGAAGTAACACGCTAACGTCGGATTGAATGATCTTTAAAGAGTTTGAAGTTGGTATGTGCGTCATTGTTTCGAAGACTCTTTTGATAGAGTAGAGTGAGGTTGGGATGAGGGGATTCGTCATCATTGTTTGTACTTCCCCTAGTCTCATCAGTTCGCACTCTCTCCCTATAACTCATATTCGAAATTTGAAAATAAATCAAGATACAAAACACATGTATAAGTAAATCAACCAAATTCAATCTAATAGTCAAGGTGTTGATAAAAATCTATACAATATAGTTTAAAAACATATATAAATATATAAAAATTTTGGTAAAAAGATTTTCGAAAAATAGTAAAGAAAAATATACAATATAAATTTTATATTCGAACCAAAATTTTCAAATTTTAAAGAATTTTTGCAGAAACTTCAAAACCCATATTATAAGTATATATTTTATACAAAAATTGAGTAAAACCATTGAAGAAAATCAAACGAAAATTAAAAAATAAATGAAAAGGGTTTTATACCTTGATATAGGAAATTGAATGAAGGAGGATGATTAATGCACTAAATTGCTTGCAAAGCCTTAGCCTTGATGTGTAGATTGAAAACCCTCAAAAGATTTTAGGTATTGGTGTGAAAAGTCAAGAGATTTGAGGAGTTTATATAGGGGTTTTCAACTAGGGTTTGAAAGAAAAAGAGAGTTTGAGTTTTAATTAAAGTTGGATACTCATTTAAGGCATATTTAAACAATCCGCGCAAACGCGTATCGATATGCCATTTGGCGTATCAGAATAGGGGGATTGAAACGCTTCTGAGCTGTTTCGGTACAAGACCTATTTCGATATAGGTACTAGCCGTTTTAGAACAACACTGCGAACCTGTATTTAAATGCGAAGAGCCTGTTTCGATATGACAAATTACAATAACCAACTTATTTTAAGAAGTGAGAGCTCGTATCAAAACAAATGCACTTGTTTCGATACATCTTTGCCAGAAAATGCATTTTTGGGCAGTTTTAAGTTAAAAAAACTAACATAAATCGAGCCTAAATGCATGTAAATGATATATGAGCATGTTATATGGACTAAAGTTGTCGCATACACCCTCTAACAACAAGCATAGATGCAAAAGGAAGCAAATCAACACACGCATGATCATCAAATAATTTTAAGCACATTTTTTGTCATTTGGGACCTAAAAGGGTCAAGGAAAGCTGGTTAAACCTAACTCTCTCCTAAAGGTCCAAAAGCGTTTTTTATCTAAAGGTTTGGTAAATATTTCCGCTAATTGGTTCAAGGTATCAACATATTCTATAACTACATTATTTTTCAAGACATGGTCTCTAATGAAATGATGTCTAATTTCTATATGTTTGGTTCTAGAGTGTTAGATGAGATTCTTAGTGAGACAAATGACACTAGTGTTGTCACACTTAAGGGGTATGATATCTACTTGAACACCATAGTCTAAGAGCTGTTGCTTCATCCAAAGAACTTGAGCACAACAACTCCCTAAGGATATGTACTCCACTTCGGTGATAGATAAGGCTACACTATTTTGTTTCTTAGAGAACCAAGATACGAGCATACTACCTAAGAGTTAACATGTTTCGGAGGTACTTTTCCCATCTATCTTACATCCCCCATAATCCGCATCGGAGAAAGCATGAAGGTCAAAGGAGGAATCCCTAGGATACCAAAGATCTAAATTAGGTGTATCTCTAAGGTATCTAAAAGTTCTCTTAATGTCAACTAGGTGTGGTTCTCTAGGGCTAGCTTGAAACCTAGCACACAAGTAAACATTAAACATAATATCGGGTCTACTTGTGGTAAGGTAAAGCAAAGAGCCAATCATAGATCTATAAATCTTATAATCAACACACTTACCTCTTTCATCTTTGTCAAGCTTGATTGATGAGCTCATTGGAGTGACTTGAGGCTTTACGTTCTCCAAGCCAAACTTCTTGAGCATGTGATGAAGGTGCCATCTTTCATTTGCTTGATTGATGAAGGTTCCATCTTTCATTTGCTTGATTTGGAGCCCCAAAAAGAATGAGAGCTCATGCTCATCTCAAATTCACTTTGCATTAGCTTAGAAAATTCTTGGCAATAAGATTCATTAGTATAACCAAAAACAATATCATCAACATATATTTGAACTAATAATATGTCATTGCTATATCTTTTAATGAAACGTGTAGTATCCACCTTGTCTTTTTTAAAACATTTTTTAATTAAAAAGTTTGAAAGCCTTTCATACCAAGCTCTAGGAGTTTGTTTTAAACCATAAAGAACTTTAGTTAGTTTGAAAACATGATTTGGAAATTGTGGATCTTCAAAATTCGATGGTTGTTCAACATACACTTCTTCATTTATAAACCCATTTAGAAAAGCACTTTTCACATCGATTTGAAAAAGCTTGAAATCATGATAGCATGCAAATGCAAGAAGCATCCTAATAGCTTTCATTTTAGCTACGGTTGCATATGTTTCATCAAAATCAATCCTCTCTTCTTGAGTGTAACCATGAGCAACAAGCCTAGCCTTGTTCCTCACTATGTTACCACTCTCATCTAGTTTGTTTCTAAATACCCACTTAGTTCCTATAGTAGATTGATTACTAGGCATATCAACTAATGCACATACTATACTTCTCTCTAATTAATTAAGTTCCTCTTGCATAGCCAATATCCAAAAATCATCTTTTAATGCTTCTTTGATATTTTTAGGCTCTATGCATGAGATGAATGCAACATGATTCATAATTTTGAGAGAGGATCTAGTAGTTACCCCCTTTGATGGATCACCCAAGATTTCACCTCCTTTAACATAGTTGAACTCCCTTGGGTATGTCACCTCATTTTCCTCAAGAACCAAGTCCTTTGAGGCTCAAGAGCTAAGGAGGTTACCATCGAAAACATGTATAGACTCTTCAACAACCAAAGTTCCTTCATTAAACACCTGGTATGTTTTAGAGTTTAGGGGATAACCCAAAAATATTGCTTCATCACTTTTAGCATCAAATTTACCTAAGTTGTATTTTCCATTTTTTAAAACAAAACATTTACAACCAAAAGGGTGGAAATAGCTAATGTTAGGCTTTCTGGATTTCAAAATCTCATAAGATGTTTTCTTTAAAATATGTGTTGCATGTAAAAGAGTCTATCGCAATAGAGTGCAAGTGTACACGACGCAAGTAGCAAAGTGATGTACGAAGTATCGGATGTCGAATCCACAGGGACTGGAAATAGCCTTAACCTAGAATTGCTGCATAAAGAAAAGATAACTTTAATTGTTTGTAAGGGAATAATAAAAAGTACTGAAGATAAAAGAGTAAAGAAATCAGAATAGAGAAGAAATCAGAATAGAGAGAATGGGCCGGTATTGATTTGCTCAGTAGTGTAGGTGTTGCAAAGTCTAGAACTCTCTGTTCTGTCGTTGCGCCTGTCGCGGCAGCACTTGTCGCGGTAGCGGTCTGTTGTTGTCGCAGTAGGGATCAAACAACTCTATACTTCAAGCTTGGCAAGAATCCCTGTTGTGCCTTGGCCTATCACTAGGTCCAAGTCTGTCGATGAACACGTCTTTGATGATACCTCCCGGCGTGAATCGAAGGATGAACACCGATGTTGTTGAATTCTTCCTTAGCCACTTAACCTCATCCTATCCCTAGGTCAGAGATAGTTCAACCATACATCGGAGAACCCGTACTTATTCCTTTCTTATACTTAACTCTCCCGATATTAAGTAAATGTATAATCTCACAATGCTCTCCCGATACTCTTGCAAGATGTTGAAAACCAAAATAAGCAAACTTGAAGTCTATTTTATTGAACAAAAAAAATCCTAAAACAAATGCAATCCTTGCAACTACTTTACAGAATCAACCCTTAGCCATAGGGGAAGTTTAGAACATGACGAGAAGGGGGAAAACAACTAGGGTTTAGGGGAAGACGGCTAGAGAGTCAGATATCCTTCCCTAGGTCGAATTACATGCCTTTATATAGACATTGGGTTCAAGTTTTCTAATATGGCAAGAATACAAGTTTAAATTAAAGTACAACTCTATTAAAGACTAAATCTTCAGAGTAGATGTCTTTGATTTGTCCTCTCTTCTTGCTTGGAGTTTCTTCCTTGAACTTTGGGCTTGACCTTCATTCTGATCTAGGGCTCAGAAAAATATAAGAGTGCCCCACGACAGACCGAATTAATTTCCTCTTTCTATCGAGCTCCACTTCACTTCTTCCCTTCACAATTGTTGTCGTCATTGGCTGCCACGGCAGCATCCTTCTTCTCGTCTGTAGTCCCGTGTTCCAGCTCTGCTTCTCCACTGCCCTGCGTCTGCTACAGCAGCTACCTGCAAAAGTAACCAATTTCAGTAGCAGCTGTGCCATTTAATATAATTGTGATGTATGAATGAAATCTATCCTAAATGCATTGAATTATGCTTGAATGCAGTAGAAATATGGGTTAAATAGGGGGTAAAATATAGAACTTTTACACACTTAACACACCCCCAAACTCAAGTTTTTGCTTGCCCTCAAGGAATTATTACCTAACTTAATAATTTTTTTCTTTGGCTTAAACCAGTGAACTCTACATTACCTACCACTTGTATTCTATCAAGAGTAGTACCTTGTCGGGCATTTCTGGACTCATTCGGAACCATGCTATAATTTTTGTGAAGTGTGTGTGGGTTTTGTGAACACTTATGCATCTAGACTACCTTAGTATACCAGAATAGTTATGTCTACAAACTTGAGGTTATGCCATTTCAATTTTTTCTAGAGGCAATTCTTAGGCTCCTTTAGTTTTTTCTGACTCTTTATTTAACTGCATCTTTTCTGGAGGCAATTCTTAAGCTCTTTTAGTTTTTTCTAACTTAACTCAAAAAGAAATCTCCTAACATAAGTGCAAGGCAGTTTTGCAAGCTATTGAGTCTGAATATTTTTTCTTTCTTTCTTGTTTTTCTAGAGCCAGTGATAGGCACATCTAGGGGCAGTTTCAATCGAGTAAACATTCCTATTTCAGTGTACTAAAGTAATCTAAAAAGCATAAGAGTCACAAAGAGTGTTTTACATGATATAATCATAGCAAGGCTCTAAACAGATCCTAAAATTTCCTAAAGGCACTGTCACGACAACATATGTCGTGGTAGGTAAGTGAAGTTCAAAGACTTAAGCCAAATTTTCATTTTTAAGCAAAAATAAACTAAACATTAGACACAATTTCAAAACATAAAGACACTTCATTAATGGAGGGATGCCACCCCCAAACTCAAGGTTGCATTGCCCTCAATGCATGATGACAAAATGATAAAAAGAAAATAAAAACAACATCACAAATATAACAAACATCAAAGATAAGATAAAACTTAAATTTTAAACGATGTCGTCGCTGCTGCTGCTGCTGTTGATCTGTATCTGCCGGCGGGCAGTGAATTTCCTCGTCGGTGCCGGCAAATGGCTTGGAGAGGCAGAGGCGGTCTTTTTCTTGGCTTCCCTCGAAGGCTGGATGCGGGTAAGTGTGATCTGGGGTGGTTTCTCCAACACCTGCACCTCCTCGGAAGAGTTGCTGATGCTGCTGCTACCGCAGCTTCCGTCAGACTTCCCTTGGCCGGATCGTCCGTCACCTTGTTGGGTTTCTACCGCTTCATCTGTGTGAATTCTTTGGACAGGTTCCTCTTAACAGAGGGCTCGCCATCATATTCCTCCCAAATTGAGGAAGAGGAGAAACCAGCTATGAACTCGTCGAGGTCGGACATGGGCTCTTTTCTCTTTTGTCCCATGGCAGATGTTGTGGCGGTGTGGCTGCCACCTGCAGCTGTCGTGGCCGGGGTTGGAGTGGACGCGACAGACGGTGTTCTTGGTGTGGCAGCAGGGGTAGGGTATGGGCAGGGGTGGGAGCAGCAAAATAGTGATCGGGGAAAGCAGGAAACAGTACGTATGGAAAATTTAAATTGCTTTTAATAAAATGTACCGTTGTTGTGGTGAAATCGCGGACAAAGCTCATTCGGCCCAGCTACCATTCCTCCATTTTCTGCAGGGTAGCCAGGATTTGGGTGGAGGAGTCGGCTGGGGGAGCTGCTGCTGTGGACTGCCTCTGTTCTGTGGCGGCTTGCTCTGTCTGGATGGGCTCTGTCGGCTCACCTGCCGCGGCAGACGAGTTGAAGCTAGAGATTGGTGTTGCGGCTTTCAGCTCCATCAAATTGAGGATGTTTTTTTCCGTCCATCCTTTTCCCCGAACTTTCAGATCCTCAACAATTTCAGGGACATTATGGCCACGGTAGAGTGCTGTTATGAGGTAGGGGAAGACAAGGGGTCCCAATGGCCGCATTGCACAATCCAAAATCCCTCCCCGAATGTATCGACCAACATTTATAGGCCTCTCGTTTAAAATTGAATGGACGAGAGCTAACCTTGGTTGATTCATCGTGTTGTTGTGTGAGGAGGGCATAATCCTCTTTTTGACGAATGCATTCCACAGCTTGGCTTCGGGGGTGAGTTCGGCTCGTTTCACCGTCCTTGGGGTGTTTGGGGTCTGTATTCCATTGGGTTTCTTCCTCGGTGAGTTCTGTCATGACAGCATCATAATCTGCTGCCTCCAGGCTCTCTACAAACCTCTTATGCCCATCCTCCTTTCTACCGACGTAGAGTCCGTAAAGGGTGTTAATATATTCTGGCTCCAGAGGGACTTCCTTACCACGAACCGTCACTGTTGTCGCGTCTCTGCTATCGACGACAACATAAAATTCTCTGACCAGGGTGACGTTCATCTCTTCAAGTTACTCAGCAAACATCTGCCAATGTAGTGCTCTGATCTTACGGGCTATAAATGGTTTGAGCCCGAGATTCTCCGTTCGTTTGTTGTAGATGAACCCTTTCTCCTCCCACATATCTCTGCCTTGAAAGAAGCTGGGAGTGGCTGCTGCTGGGGCAGAGCTTGAGGCAGCACTTCGTCTGGTGTTTCTGGTACTCATGGTTGCAAGGGACTGTAGAAAAATGAAAGCAAATGAAAATCTAGAGAGGAAGCAAGTAGAGCGAGTAAAAGTGAAGTGAAAAATGAATAGTAAAACGGGGTTTATATAGATGAAGAGTTTGCTACCCGTTGGAGCTGTAACGGCAGGCGCGAATAACAGAGACAACTGTTACGCGGTTTCTGACGCGTCTGTCATGCGTTTCCGTGTCTGCTGCGCGTCTGTTACGCGTTTGCGTGTCTGCCGTGACAATGTGTTGACAGGCTGGATTTTCTGCGTCTGTCGCGGCAGCTGTAACGACAGGCTCCTATTTTGGGCTTTTTGTGCAGATGGTGAGATGGTGGGCTGAGTTCACTTCTTCTCTTCTTCTTGTCTCCTTTATTTCCTAAAAATAATAAAAATAAAAACTTAGTTCCTAAAAATAAAATAATTCTAATTTCCTAATATATATATATATATAAATAAGAATAATAAAATTAAGTTAAATTAGGGATGCCAAGAGGGGCATCTCCTAAAATAACTACTTCCTGCATTCTTGGGGCTTCAGTCCCCTGATAATGCTTCAATCTTTGTCCGTTGACTTTAAATTGGTGCCCGTCTTTTAAGGATTTGATCGTGATGGCACCATGATGAAAAACTTGCACCACTTGAAACGGGCCGGACCATCTAGATTTCAACTTTCATGGGAAGAGTTTCAACCTAGAGTTGAATAACAACACAAGCTGCCCTGGGTAGAACTGTCGTGGCAGTAATTTCTTGTCATGCCACTTCTTTGTCTTGTCCTTGTAAATCCTTGCGTTGTCATAGGCCATTGCTCGAATTTCTTCGATCACATTCAAGTCAAGTAGTCATTTCTGTCCTGCCTTTTCCAAGTCCATATTCATTGCCTTGATGGCCCAGTATGCCATGTACTCTATCTCAACAGGTAGATGACATGTTTTCCCGTAAATCAGCCGGTAGGGTGACATTCCCAATGGAGTTTTAAATGATGTTCTATAGGCCCAGAGTGCATCATTGAGGTGTAGGGACCAATCCTTTGGAGTTGGCTTAACCATCTTCTCAAGAATGTTCTTTACCTCTCTGTTGGATATTTCAGCCTGTCCATTGGTCTGAGGGTGGTAAGCTGTTGCGATCCGATGTTTGACACCATATTTCTTTAAAGCAATAGCTATAACCTTATTGTCAAAATGCCTCCCTTCATCACTGATAATCGCCTTCGGGATGCCAAATCTAGAAAAAATATTATTATGCAGAAATCTCTGGACGGTTTTGGCATCGTTTTTCTGTGTGGCGATCGCTTCATTCCATTTGGACACATAGTCCTCTGCCAGGAGGATATAAAGATTCCCACATGATGCTGGGAATGGTCCCATGAAATCAATCCCCCAAACGTCGAAGATTTCAACTTCAAGAATGTTTTGCAGCGGCATCTCATGTCTCCTTGAGATGTTTCCAGTCTGTTGACATTTGTCACAACTTTTGTAGAATGCCTGGGCATCCTTGAACAGTGAAGGCTAATAAAAACCAGACTGCAAAACCTTGGCGGCAGTTTTGTTACCACCTAAGTGTCCTCCATATTGTAAAGCATGGCAGTGATGAAGCACAACTTCCTGCTCATCCTGTGGTACACACCTCATGATGATCTAATCTGCACACATTTTGAAAAGAAGAGGTTCGTCCCAATAATAATGCTTAACATCATTTTGGAACCTCTTCCTAGCTTGATAGTTAAGGTCAGGAGGAAATATTCCGCTAACTAAATAATTAACGAAATCAACATACCATGGGAGTTCTGAAAACTTACCTGCCGCCATGGCTGTCGCGGCAGTGCTTGTGGCAGCGAACAACTGCTCGTCAGGGAAGGTCTCCAGTATGTGTGTCTCGTCTGTTGGGAGACTCTTTCCCCTCTCTAATCTTGACAAGTGATCTGCAACTTTGTTCTCTGTCCCCTTTTTATCCTTGATTTCTATGTCGAACTCTTGCAGCAGCAGAATCTAACGAATCAGTCTGAGCTTTGCATCTTTCTTAGCAAACATGTATTTTAGTGCAGAATGGTCTATGTGGACCACCACTTTCGTTCCAAGTATGTAGGATCGGAACTTGTCAATTGAAAACACCACAACCAACAATTCCTTCTCTTTTGTGGTGTAATTCACTTGGGCATCGTTGAGTGTTTTGCTAGCGTAGTAAATAATGTGGAATAGCTTGTCTTTCCTCTGCCCAAGTGCTGCCCCTACAACATAATCACTGGCATCACACATAATCTCGAATGGCAACTTCCAGTCTGGTGGTTGTACAATTGGGGCTGTTACTAGCTTCTCTTTCAGAATTCTGAATGCCTCAGTACATTCAATGTTGAAGTCGAAGGGACGATTCTGCTCTAAAAGGTGGCACAATGGTTCGGTGATCTTCAAAAAATTGGCTATAAACCTTCGATAGAACCCATCATTCCCTAAGAAACTCTGAATTCCCTTGACTGTGGTGGGTGGTGGCAGCTTTTCAATTACCTCGATCTTGGCTCTGTCAACTTCTATGTCGCGACAGCTTACCTTATGGCCTAGGACTATCCCTTCATCCACCATGAAGTGACATTTCTCCCAGTTTAATACCAAGTTTGCTTTCTCGCATCTTTCGAGCACTTTCTGCAGGTTGCCTAAGCATCTTTCAAAATTGTCTTCAAAGACAGAGAAATCATTCATGAATATCTCTAGGAAATCCTCCACCATATCGGAGAATATTGCCATCATACACCTCTGAAAGGTTGCTGGTGCGTTGCAAAGTCCAAATGGCATCCTCCGAAAAGCGTAAGTACCGTATGGGCAAGTGAAAGTCGTTTTCTCTTGATCCTCCGGTGCGATGGCTATTTGGTTATAACCTGAGTAACCATCAAGAAAACAGTAATAAGGCTTTCCCGCTAATCTATCAAGCATTTGATCAATAAAAGGCAGGGGAAAATGATCCTTCCGGGTAGCTTTGTTAAGCTTCCGGTAGTCCATACAAACCCTCCAACCGGTCACAGTCCTGGTTGGGATTAACTCGTTTTCTTCGTTGGTCACCACGGTTATTCCTCCTTTTTTAGGAACACACTGCACCGGGCTCACCCACTTACTATCCGAGATGGCATAAACTATCCCAGCATCTAGCCATTTGATAATTTCTTTTCGGACCACTTCTCGCATAACATCATTCAAACGTCTATGGGCATCAATGGTCGGCTTGTGATCATCCTCTAAGAGGATTTTATGCATGCATAACGCCAGACTGATGCCTTGGATATCAGCTATCGTCCATCCATAAGCCTTTTTGTGCTACTGCAGCATCCCTGTCAGCTGCTGTTTCTGTTCCTGCATCAACTTGGAAGAGATGATTACGGGCAACGTATCATTTAATCCAAGAAAAACATATTTGAGCTGCCCTGGCAGATGCTTAAGATCTAGAACATGTGGCTCTACAGTTGATGGCTTTTGGATGATATGTTCATTTGAGGTATAGTTTAAGGGCTCGAATAACTTACCTGGATGACTGCCTATCCAGTTTACCTCTTCATGATCTTCAGTATCAGATATGTCAGAATCTGAGGAGCTACTGTCGTTGTCGTGACAGTCTTCTAAATTGTTGCTGGGGCAGTGGCCAAATTTGATGTCATGGCAGTCCGACTTAATGCAGGGTTGGTCAAGGATAACTTCAGTAATAGCCTTGCATTCTTCTTCTGCATCAGCGTGCTTTATTGCTTGGAGAACATTCAGCTTGATCTCTTGATCATTCACTCTCACAGTTCTCCTTTTTCTACATCAATCAGTGATCTTCCAGTGGCTAAGAAGGGTCGCCCCAGGATGATTGGTGCATTCTCATCTGCTTTACAATCTAAAACAAGAAAGTCAGCAGGAAAAATAAATTTATCCACTCTTACCAGAATATCTTCAATTTTCCCTTCCGGTTGCACGTAAGAGCGATCTGCGAGCTGCAACATAACTGTTGTGGGTCGTGCTCGTCCAATACCTAATTTCTGAAATACAGATTTTGGCATTAAATTAATACTAGAACCTAGATCACAAAGTGCCTTACCCACGAATTTATCATCGATAATGCACAGTATTATGAAGCTCCCAAGATCCTTCTTTTTCTGGGTTGGATGCTTGTGCAGAATAGTCATGCATCCTTCTGTCAGTTTTACCGTCTCAAATTCCCCAAGTCTTGATTTCTTTGACATAGCGTCCTTGAGAAATTTGGCATAACCAGGCATCTTCTTGATGGCATCTAATAGCGGAATATTTATGTGGACATGCTTAAAAATATCATAGATCTTCTTAAGCTGGAACTCTTGTTTCTGCTTCTGTAGCCGCTGTGGAAAAGGAGGTGGAGGGCGATAATCTTCAATGCGTCCTTCCCATTTCATTCGGATCTGAGGAGGCTTAGGTTCTTCATCCTTCTTCTCTGTCCCTTATGCTGTCGTGGCAGGTATATTGGCAGCAAGCTGTTTATCGTCTGCCGGGGCAGTGTTCGCGGCATTCAATTCTAGGGCTGGTTCCTTAACTGGTTCAGCTTTCTTCTCTGGCCATGGTAATTGCTTCCCACTTCTAGTTGTGATAGCTTTGCACTGCTCATGTGTGGGTTGTCTAGTGACCTCAGTATCGCTAGGGAATCCTCCATTCTGCCTTGGCTTAATATGCTGGGAAACCTGACTCATCTGTGTCTCTAGTGATTTCAGAGTAGCTTCATGGTTAGTCATTCGCATCTCTGTTTTATCCATGAACGACTCAGTATTCTTGACGAAGTGATTCATGTTCTCAATGTAAGTTCCTGTCTGAGACATAAACGTGGCCAAGGTCTACTCCAATATACTAGTTGTGGCTGCTGGTGGCTGTTGCGGCTGCTGTTGCGGTTGCTTTCGAGTCAGAAGTCTAGGTGCCCCCTGATTTTGAGTGTTCTGTACTTGAGGGTTCAGGGCACTGTTTGGGTTACTCCAAGAGAATTTGGGATTCTTTCTCTAGTTGGGATTGTAATTGTTGGAATTGTAGTTCTGCTTGTTATAGTTCCCAACGTACATCACTTCTTCTAGCTGTAGTGGGCAGTCCTCCGAACTATGATTCCCACTGCAAGTTCCACATACCTCTTCTGCATCATAGACAGGTTGAGAATCCTTCTTCAGCAAGTTTTCTACTGCCTTTGTGAGATATGCAACTTGTGTCTTTAAGGAATTATCGGCTTCGTAATCCTTCACAGCTAGTACTCGTTTACCTCTCCTCGATGTAGGGAATTGGTCTTCATTCTTCGCCAAATTCTTTAACACTAGCATGGCTTCATCCGAATCTTTGTCCAACAACAACCCATTGGCTGCTGAATCGATTCTCATACGAGTCTATAGGTTGGCAGCATTGTAGAATTTGATTACCAGATTCCAAACAGGGAATCCATGCATCGGGCATTTCGTCAGAAGAGTAGTAAACTTGTCCCATGCCTCGTGCATTGGCTCGTCGTCTTCCTGTTGAAAAGTAGCAATTTCATTACGCAATCGCTTAGATAAATGGGAAGGGTTAAAACGAGACAAAAATTCACGAGTTAAATCTGCCCAAGTTCGTATTGAACCCGGAGTTAGTTTGTTCCACCAAGTTTTAGCTCTGTTACTCAATGAATGAGGAAATAAACGAAGCCTCTGTATCTCCGGATTTACTCATGGTAGTCTAAACGAACCACAGATTTCCTGGAACGTTTTCATATGTTCCCTAGCATCCTCTGTAGCAGCACCACTAAATTGGCCAGCGGAATTAATCGTGCTGAACATGATAGGTTTCAACTCGAAATTTTCAGCTTCCACGTCTGTCAGGGTGGTCTCTAGTTCCACATGATCATTGATCATGTAATCTAGGCATGACCGGCGTGCGGCCTCAGCAGCAGGAGGATCGGCAGGTCGTCCGTTTCCTCCATCTCTGATAGGATCTTCAGGACCTCGGAGATTCCCTTGGTTGTTCATGGCCTCTAACTGTTCTTCAAGGTATTCGTTTCTGGCTAATACGAGTCGGAGTCGGTTCCTAAGATTGCACGAACGTTTGATTTCAGGATCTATCTGATACTCAGGTTCCTTTCCTCGTCTCGATCTGCGCATAAACAGAAAACCTTGTAAAAAGCATAGGGTGAACAATCCAAGTAAAAACAGAAAATTTTAAAAAGTGCAGTAAAGCAGGGTAAAGTTATGTTGCATGTCCCCAGCAACGGCGCCAAAAACTTGTTGCGTGTAAAAGAGTCTATCGCAATAGAGTGAAAGTGTACATGACACAAGTAGTAAAGTGATACACGAAGTATCGGAAGTCGAATCCACAGGGACTGGAAATAGCCTTAACCTAGAATTGCTGCACAAAGAAAAGATAATTTTAATTGTTTGTAAGGGAATAATAAAAAGTACTGAAGATAAAAGAGTAAAGAAATCAGAATAGAGAGAATGAGACGGTATTGATTTGCTCAGTAGTGTAGGTGTTGCAAAGTCTAGAACTCTCTGTTCTGTCGTTGCGCCTGTCGCGGCAGCACCTGTCGCAGCAGCGGTCTGTTGTTGTCGCGGCAACAATCACACAACTCTGTACTTCAAGCTTGGTAAGAATCCCTGCTGTGCCTTGGCCTATCCCTAGGTCCAAGTCTGTCGATGAACACGTCTTTGATGATACCTCCCGGCGTGAATCGAAGGATGAACACCGATGTTGTTGAATTCTTCCTTAGCCACTTAACCTCATCCTATCCCTAGGTCCGAGATAGTTCAACCATACATTGGAGAACCCATACTTATTCCTTTCGTATACTTAACTCTCCCGATATTAAGTAAATGTATAATCTCACAATGCTCTCTCGATACTCTTTCAAGATGTTGAAAACCAGAATAAGCAAACTTCAAGTCTATTTTATTGAACGAAAAAAATCCTAAAACAAAAAAAATCCTTGCAACTACTTTACAAAATCAACCCTTAGCCCTAGGGGAAGTTTAGAACATGATGAGAAGGGGGAAAACGACTAGGGTTTAGGGGAAGACGGCTAGAGAGTCAGATATCCTTCCCTAGGTCGAATTACATGCCTTTATATAGACATTGGGTTCAAGTTTTCTAATATGGCAAGAATACAAGTTTAAATTAAAGTACAACTCTATTAAAGACTAAATCTTCAGAGTAGATGTCTTTGATTTGTCCTCTCTTCTTGCTTGGAGTTTCTTCCTTGAACTTTGGGCTTGACCTTCATTCTGATCTAGGGCTCAGAAAAATATAAGAGTGCCCCACGACATACCGGCTTAATTTCCTCTTTCTGTCGAGCTCCACTTCACTTCTTCCCTTCACAATTGTTGTCGTCATTGGCTGCCACGGCAGCGGCCGTGGCAGCATCCTTCTTCTCGTCTGCAGTCCTGTGTTCCAGCTCTGCTTATCCACTGCTATGCGTCTGCTACAATAGCTACCTGCAAAAGTAACCAATTTTAGTAGCAACCGTGCCATTTTATATAATTGTGATGTATGAATGAAATATATCCTAAATGCATTGAATTATGCTTGATTGCAGTAGAAATATGGGTTAAATATGTGGTAAAATATAGAACTTTTACACACTTAACAATAGGCTTAATCATTACTCTATTAATAATATAACAAGTCGTATTAGTGGCTTCCACCCAAAAATACTTAGGTAAATTGTTTTCACAAAGCATGGTCCTAGCCACCTCTTCTAAAGTTCTATTTTTCCTCTCAAATACCCCATTTTGTTGAGGAGTGGGAAGAGCCGAAAAATTATGGCTAATACCATTTTCATTACAAAAATCTTCAAAACCCATATTTTGAAACTCGGTTCCATGATCACTTTTAATATATGAGATTTTAAGATCAAGATCATTTTGGGTAATTTTTGTAAATGTGATGAAATTTTCTAAAGCCTCATCCTGAGTACTTAAGAATAGAACCCAAGTGTATCTAGAAAAGTCATCTACCAATACAAATGCATATGACTTACCACCCAAGCTCATAGTTCTAATAAGCCCAAATAAATCCATGTGGATTAATTGTAACACCCTACTAGTCGAAACATCATTAATGAGTTTAAATGAGGTTCTCTTTTGTTTACCCTTAGCACAAGCATCACATATTTTATCTAATGAAAATTTTAGTTTGGGTAAACCTCTAACTAGATTTTGGGAAACTAATTTTTCTAAAACACTTATGCTAGCATATAAATGTTTCCTATAAATGTGCAACATTCTCATCATGTGCAACTAAACATGTATGAGATGTATGTATGTCATCTAAATGCATCATATAAATGTTTCCTATGCGATAACCAATGAGCATTATTTTATTTGTTCTAATGTTCTCAATTTTACACCCATTTTTACCAAAATGAACATCAAAACCTTTGTCACAAAGTTGACTAATGCTCAATAAATTATGTTTTATACCATTGACATATAAAACATTTTCAATAAATGTAGACGAGAGATTACCAATGGAGCCTATACCTTCAATGTGGCATTTGGAGTTGTCACCACATGTCACAATTCCTGCACTTTTTGGTTTAAGCTCCAAGAATCTATTGTTGTCTCCGGTCATGTGCCTCGAGCAACTACTATCAAGTACCACATGTTTTTACTTGAAGCTTTCACCTTGAAGCATTGCTCCTCCTACAAACAAAGAGATTAAGCTTTGATTTTTGGTACCCAAAATGATTTGGTTCCATGAGAGTTAGCTCCCAAAAGCTTGGTCCCCTTAGGAATCCAAAAAGCAATTGCATTTAATTTATTAGAAACGGTGAGTTCCTTAGGAACCCATACACTCCTAATTCTTTTAACCTTAGGAACCCAAAAGCTTGGGTTTTTGAAGAATTTCCATTTTCAAGAGCATGTTTCCCAATAGTAAGAGAATTTTTGAGATTATCCACTTCCTTTGTGTGATAATCTTGGAAATCAGAAAGAAATTTTTTTGGTCTATGATTTTCTTTATAAGTTCATTAGAAAGATTTACCAAGTATAAAACCTTCTTTTCCAAATTGGAATTGGTTTTAGAAAAAGATTCATTTTGAAGTTTTAAATCGGAAATGATTTTCTTATTTTTCAAAATGGAATCCTTGTATTTTTCAACCAATTCATCATAAACATTTTGTAACTCATCATATTCATCATATAATTCATCAAAGGTAAGAGATGAGTTAGAGTTTACCATATGATCCTCCTCAAAGGCCATGAGGCAAAAATTGGCCACTTCCTTCTCTTCCTCGGATGACTTCTCGTCACTCCAAGTTGTCATTTGAGCTTTGGGCTTGTTCTTCTTCCCAAAGCTCTTCTTCCTCAATTAAGGACAATCAGTTCGAATATGGTCGGGCTTCTTGCTCTCTTAACAAGTGACTTGGTCATTTTTTTCCTATTTTCCTATATTCTTGAAGTCCCCTATTCTATTGAATTTTCTTCCTCAATTGGACTTCATGAATCAAGTGTATCGTTTGGCCAACATGGAAATCTCTTCGTCCTCTTCCTCACTAGAATCGCTTTCGTTGTATGAAGCTTTGAGTGTGATTCCTAGCTTCTTCTTTTTAACCTATCTCTTCTCTACCTTATTCTCTTCTTCTCTCCCTTGTTTCATGATCTTATGGTTGAGTAGAGATCTAACAAGGGCGTCTAGCTTGAGAGTCTTCAAATCTCGAGCTTCGATGATGGTCGTCCTCTTGCCATCCCAAGACTCTAGAAGAGAGTAGAGTATCTTCCGGACTAGCTTTTTTTTAGGAATAACTTCACCGAAGCCCTTTAGTCCATTGACGATGACCAAGAACCGATCAAACATATTGGAGACACTTTCATCGAGTTCTATTCTGAAATTTTCATAACTCGAATTGAGCAACCCAATCTTTGTCTCTTTGACGTCACTTGTTCCTTCATATGTAGTCTCTATGGTGTCCCACACTTCTTTGGCACTTTCGATTGAAGATACCTTTGAGTATATGTCGGGACTGAGAACATAAAATATCATGTGCAAGGCTTTGCCGTTGACTTGCAAATGTCTTCTATCTTCATCGATCATTTCGGCTTTGGTCTTCGGAACAAGCCTTCCTCCACCGCCTCTCTTCATCGGAAAAGAAGAACTGTCTTCTACCACTTCCCAAACCATGTAGTCGTTTGATTTAATGAAGAGCCGCATCTGATTGTTCTAATAGGGATAGTTATCCCCATTGAAGAATGGTGGTTTGGTGATAGATAGTGACTCATAGAGGTTTTGGCCAGAGGTGGATGCCATAACATGATGTTGATTGAAGTGCGATTGATCAAACTCTTCCAAGATCTACTCAAGAGGATGTTAGTCCTTCCAATGAATGTAGCTTTGATACCAATTATTGAGTTGATCAAACAATGGCTAAACACCAAGAGGGGTGAATTGGTAGAATAAAAATTGAAGGGTGCAAGTAGAAAATTTAAAAGATGAAGACAACGCGATTTAGAGTGGTTCAAGCTTCGAACAAGCTCTACACCCACTACCTCAGCACCCTACTAAGGATTTTAACAATTCACTAACTTGAATTTGTCCCCTTTTCTCGGCTTAGAAGAAAACCTTACAAACCGGTCAATCTTTCTACCTAAAGATTGACCCAAGAACACTCTTTACAAGAGAAAGATAGACAAACTTTAAAAATACCTCTCAAAGGCCAATTGTTTACCTAATTACAAATAAACACTCCACAAACTCTAAAAAGATTTACATTGAAGAACTCCAAATGAGTTGGGTATAAGAATTTGACACTTATGCTCAAGGGTTTGGATTTGATTGCTTGGATGTTTCTTTTTGGTTCAATAGTTGTTGTTGGTGCTTTTGAGGCTTGCTTTTATACCTTCTCATTGATTTCTAGCCGTTTGGGTGGTTGAGATCATCAATAGAGCCATTTGGGCTCTCTCTTCCCTCCATAAATGCAGTTCTGCAACTATACGTATCAGAACACGTGGCCCTATATCGAAACAACCTCAAAAAAGAAAGATTCATTATGTGTAAAAAGGGGACTGTATCGAAATTGCTATAGGCCGTATCAAAATAGTTTGAAATTGTAAAACGCCGTTTCGAAACACCAAAGGGGTGTATCGAAACAATTAACCAATTTTCAAAAATTTCGTTCTAACAAGTAACGACTAGTTCATTTAATGCTCAATTTTGAAAATATTTAACCCATGTATCGAAACTGTTATGAGCCATTTCGAAACGACGCTTAAAAAACAAAAGCCCAGATGAAGGCTGTATCGAAACGGACAAGCCCGTTTCGAAACCCTAGTCTCGAAATAGAGAATTGCGTATCGAAACAAGGTTTTTCTAGTAAGCTCCTAAAATCAATTCTTATCGAAACACCTTGGGGGTGTTTCGAAATACCTGGGCGATTTTGAGTAATTTGGCTTTGAAACACTTAGAAAATTTTATGGGGTTTATGTTTTGACTTTAAAACATTTTAAGTCTAAAATTTACTTGTCAAATGTGAGTCTTTTGATTACTTAAAAATTTATTTACTTTGCAATTTGATCCTTACATTATTTGTTATATCAAAATCAAACATTGGTTTTACATAACCCTAATACTTTTGTTGATTATGTTTATTAGAAAATTATTTTTTAATGTAGCAGATTTAGTCCCGGGTTGTAATATATTCTTACTTGTTCTTTAGGATGGCTGAGCAAACACCACTATTGCAGTTATAGGATCAACACATTAGTAGTCTGCCGGTTCTTGAGATGGTACAATTTTGTTAATAATTTATTTCTTAGAAACTGAATTATGTTAATAATATTTGATTTATTTATGGGTAATCTTTACCAGTGGTCCCTTTAGTTTAGGGTGTGTTCTATTTTGGTCACCAAAATTCAAAAAATATTATTCTGGTCACTTACGTTTAGAATCGTTTCTATTTTGGTCCCTTGGCCGTTAGTCCCCGTTACTTAAAAAAATTAGTTTCTAATTTAACCCCATACTTTAAAATTTTTGTTTTTCATCATCTTCCCCCAAAATTATAAAACTAAAACCCTAGAAAATTAATTCAAAACCCTAACATCTACCTCTCCTCCCCTATAAATTCACCTCACACAAAGAACACAAAAAATCACACAACCGTAAATTTGTAGGCAAGGCTCAACATAAAATAATTTTTTCTCTTTGTTTAATGTTGTTTATATGGTTCTGGGCGTTTATATAGCTTTAGCTGCAATTCTTTATTATGTTTGCTTAATTTGTGAGATTTGTTGATAGATCGATTGCTTCTTATCGAATGCAACTGGTTTTGTATCATAAGCATGTTGTTTGCTAATTTTTTAGCATGTTTTACCCTTATATGTTTTCTAATCACAATGATGATTCTGCAGATCAAAAAAAATTCAAAGATGCATTGGCCAAGCACAAATCAGACTGATGCAGCCTCGCGCCAACTAAAGGCCTTGATGAGAAGGAACTTCTGGAATTAGCCGTCAACAAAGACCTTTCCTTCAACTACACACCAAATCCAGTTCAACCTGCTCCACTTCCTGCAGCAGAAGAGATCCCGACATCGAAAGAAAAGCTCCCTACGACATCGTTTGAGCCGAAAGAAAGCGGGGAAAAGACCTTTGTTGGTGCTGGGAGATGAAATGTGGTTCGTTTTTTTTTCAACCCCATTCAACTCCCTGTAGCCACTATACAATTACAATGGTAGTATCTTCATGTTCATGTACTAAATTAAATATTAATGTTACAAATGAGAAACATAGTAGAGTTACAGGCTTTCGGATTTAGTTTTTTAGGGGAGGGGAGGCAGAGGTTAAGGTTTTGAATTAATTTTCTGGGGTTTTAGTTTTATAATTTTTGGGGAAGATGGTGAAAAATAAAATTTTGAAAGTTTGGGGGTTAAATTAGAAACTAATTTTTAAGTAACAGAGACCAACGGCCAAGGGACCAAAATAGAAACGATTCTAAACGTAAGTGACTAGAATAATCTTTTTTTAATTTGGTGACCAAAATAGAACACACCCTAAACGAAAGGGACCACTAGTGAAGATTACCCTTTATTTATTAATGTGTTAATTACAGGATTTTGAGGATAAATTTAAGCATCATCTGACCATGGCCAAAAATCCTCCAGACTATCGAATCATTGAATGGTTGGAAAAATCTAGATTTTATTATGCGACATTCCTTCGGGGGTACAAGTTGGTGCCCGAGTTGATTGCTGCTCTGATTGAGCGTTGGAGACCGAAAACCCATACGTTTCATATGTCATGTGGGGAATGCACAATCGCACTTGAAGACGAGGTCATGCTTATCGGGCTCCTAGTAAACGGGGCACCATTGATCGGGGAACCATTGACCGGGGACCAGTTGATCGACCAGACGAAAGCTACACCTGAAACACTTTGCTCATTTTACCTTGAGAAGGTGTTGAATAAATCAAATTTGAAAGGATCTCGTGTGAAAATGAGTTGGTTGGAAAGTGAATTTAAACTCGGTGAAAATAATTCGGTTGCTGCAAAATATAATGCCAGTCGAGCTTATATTCTCTAACTCATTGGAGGTATACTGATGCCAGATAAATCTGGACATGTTGTTCATACACGGTATCTACGCTTTTTGATATATCTGTGAGAAGCTGCTAAATATAGTTAGGGATCAGCCATATTAGCGTTCTTATATCATGAGTTGTGCAAGGGCGCTAAAATAGAAAATGGTCATAAGGTTCGGGGTATTGGTGGATGTTTGTTGTTGCTGCAAGCGTGGGCTTGGCAGCGACTTTTGTTCTAGACACCATTAGCTCAAACACCGATACAGTTCCTTTTTGTCACTAGGTAATTATCCTGATTTTGAGTTTAATTTAAAATTAATTTTATTTATTATTAAAACATTATTTATGATTTATATGCAGATAGTGTAAGAAAAAAGCGCACGCGGGATTGGCGAACAACAACTTGAAAGTATTTAGAGCACAAATTGATTTGTATTGTCAGGAGCAGGTATCTCGTTAACTATATTTTTTAAAATTTAGTTAGATAGATATTTACAGTTTATTATTTACATTATAGTTAGATGTCTTATTATAATAATCCATATATTGTAGTTTATTTGGATACCCTACACACCGGATGAGCTGATGAAACATTCTAACCAGTGGTGTAGTGTTACACTGTTTATCCACTTTGCGATTTTCGAGTTCCACTTTGCCGACAAGGTGCTGAGGCAGTTTGGCTTCCACCAGCCCATTACTAAGCATGATTATTTGTGCGATTTTGATGGACGCGGTAGGGTAGAAGTAAATTGGGAAGTCACACTCACCGAGTACATTAATTTGTAGAACAACAGAGCTTCGACGATACTGTTTTGTACTCTAATCTAAGAGGATGATTTTGATTTTGAGAGGTCAGAGTACCTGATCTATATTCTTAGTAATGGAATGTTGTACTTAACTTCGGTCAATGAATGGGAAGAATGTCGAAAATATAAGAAAAAATTCGGGGATAAGGGTGAATCCTCTAATAGTGTAGCAGCGGGCGCATCTCAAAATCCCATTTGGTGTTAAAACCCCAAGGGTTGACCAACCACTTGGGAACATCCAGAAGTGGGCTCTCCAGTTATATGGGAAAAGAAACTGACTCCTACATATGTACAACCAGAAGTAGGCCCGAGCTCTTCAGATACTCACGTGTTTGACGATGTTATTTTATACACACCCGAGTTTATTCCTATACAATCACCTCGGTACTCAAACTTTGGACAGAGCATGGATTTTCAGGAAATACAAAGTTTCCTGAATTCACCAGAGATTATGGGAGGGCAGAGCGGTTACATGGACATGTTCGCAACACCGCCTCCTATTCCCTCGGTGACTAAGGAGGTGAGCTACACTGAAGAGGTTGTTGAGGAGGATCCTGAGGCTGAACAGAGGGCACAACGTAAAAGGATCCTGAAACACATTTATTTTTCGATCATATCCGCTCATTGTCAGAAATTACGTAAGAGGATGCAGAAGAAAAAATGATTTTATGTATTTTGTGTAATACATTAGAGGAATTTGGGTTTGAATTTGAATGTTACTATTTTATATTTTTCACCATATTATGTTTTTTATTATTTATTTTTAATATATATAAAGTGCATGAATTAGAAAATGGTGGAATGGAAGAAAAAAAGTGCATGAATTATCAGGACTTTTGTCGTTATACCTTTTATTTGTAAAATTAGAAACAAAGCAAGTCTTTGCAAAAAGCTTTGCAAAATTGCAGCGCATCGTGTTTCATGAACTGAAAAACTAGGTTTTGTGTTGCCCACAACATCGACAACGATGGAAGAAGGTAATATTCTCGTAATTGTAAATACGAATAAATATTTAGCTACATCTGAAATTGAGTTTCTTAAATTATTGAATTTTTTAGTTGATCCATTTTAACGATTCAAGCGTGCTACAAACATAATATTTTTTAATACAAACATAATAAATCTCTGAGGCATAGACACATATCTTGGTTCATTTGGACAGTTTGATTTCGAATGGCATTCAGCCCTACATATCATACATCTCTTTCATTGTCCCTTCCCTCTGTGATGAAGATCCTTATTGGTATAGATGTGAGTCGATCTAGATTGGCGATTTGGAGTTTTGCGGAGTGTAGGATCCAGTAACCATTTTTCATGCTTCACTAACAGCCAATACTTTGAATTCGTGATTGGTGGGAACTCAATTATGTAAATATTGACCATCCATTGGAGATCGAAGCATTGGTCAACATAGTTGTACGAGTCAACCCCTACATACATACATGCTGCAACTGCATGAGCACATGGATATCGCCACGCCTGGAACTCGCCACAGTCACACCACCTACGTCTGAAATCGACTCGAAATACATTTGAGTGGGCTACTTTGTTGTTGCATCTCGAACCAACAATATTGAAAGTCCAGCCTTGTCAGTCGAATGCGTGAACAGTCAACGACGTTGCATACTTCACATTTTTCTACATTTTTGTCACAATATCCTAAGCCCAACATTGTCCCCTATTTATTAAGGACTCAGTCTGTTTCCTTTTAACAGACCAAACCTTAGTTAATCAATAGTACGTCTATTTCACCAAGCTTGCTATTGGGAGATGACATGATCCTTTTAATACTCAATTTATGCACTCCACAAGGTTGATTGTCTTTTACCCGTATCATCTACCACCTTTATCATACGATTGGGCTCATCTTTCCCTCTCGATATTGTTGGCCCAACTCCAAACACGCTCATCATATTTCTGTAAATTCACCATCTTCCTCTCAAATTATGGCCGTACCAGTTGATATCTTGTGCCATAATATATGTTGTTAGCATCTAGAAAATCAAAGCACATAATTGGATGGGCATATGTAAAAAAAGTTTGAAAAATGGTATTTACCCATGCTTAAAATCTCACTGCGAAGGTATGGATTTTTGAACTGCTCATAGCTGTTCTTATCGATGTGACGAACACAATATGCGGAGTATGCGTGCAGAGGTGTCCATGTAACACCCGAGTTTGGGGGTCGGGTGAAATTAAAATAATAAAATAATATTTTGGGCCTCGTGTTTTCAAAACAAATAATTTTTATTGGGCTTGTTTTGATTTAAAGCGCAATTCCATGGATTTTAAGATTTTTGAGATAGCCATCTCATTAATGGCAAAATTGTAAATAAGTGGTCTTGCAAAATAAAAATCACATTTATTTTAAAATAGCATTTTTCACCATCTTCTCCCCCTTCTCTCCATTTCAACGACAACTCTTCCTCTACCTCAAAGGTTACTTTTCCATCATCTCTCTTTCTCATTGCTGGAGATTTTTCAAAGGTAAAACCATTTTTGACTTGTCCTCCCTTCCCTCTACAAGTTGGTACCATTATTTTTCATAAAGCTCATGGTTTTTGTATTTTGAGGTTTTGAGTTTTTAGATTAAAAATGTCATCTTTATTGTCTTTAACTTAAGATTTTGATTTGTTGAGGTTATATAAGTTATTTACCATCTAAAAGGTCCAACATACTTGATTTTTACATGGTTTTATGATGTTTCCCGAAATTGGGTTTTAGGGAGGTTTTAGAGAGTTGAAATGTTGAGTTTTGGAGGTGTTTTGTGTGAGAATTTGTTGGCTGATGGTTAGGCTATGTATAAGGGTTGTTTTGGAAGCTTTTGGGAGTAATTTAGGTGTTGGAATCATTGGTTTTGGGTTGTGCTTTAGGGCTGCTCGGGAATGAAGGTTTTGGGGTTGTCTTTAGCTTGGAAACTTGTGGTTTGTGTTTGATTGGTGTTCCGGGTTGGCTACATTGATTTGTGAACTGATTTGAGGTTGTTTTGTTTGTGTTGGGATGATTAGAAGCAAGGATTTGTGTTGGTGAAGCCTCGGGATCGAATCTGGAACCGTTGGGAGCTTGACCGGCTGGTGTTGTTTGAGCTTGGATAGCCGGTGAGTGGTTAAATGCTTTTAAATGGTTTTCAAGTGTTGGTTCAAGCATGTGGACTAGGTTGGGCTTGGTAGACCCACCTAGAGTTGGGATTAGATTGGTAGTCTAATCTCAAGCTTTAGTTAGAGACTTTGGTTGATCTTTAAATGTTGAGTTGCCTCATGATTAATTCTGTTTATGTTGATTATGTATATTTTGTTATACATGTTTGTTGAGGCATGGTTTTGATGCATTGTTATATGCATGTGGTTTGGATTGTGGTTTGTGCATGACGGTAAGTCATGGTGAGTACGTGCTAAGCACGAAAGTTGAAATGAAACGATGTTGTGAAAGGTTATGAAATGTTTTAGTATTGGCACTAGTATGCTTGGGTACAATGATCGATCATTAGGATGTTTAGTGTGAACACGAGAGTCAAAATGCGTGTGTGGTCTTGGTGATGGTAGTCATCAAGATGGAGTACGGGTTCGCCCGGAAATCTTCTTATATATATATTAGTCGATGATGAGTGTAATCCCATCGACGTGCGTGAGGATGAGTGGAATCCCCTCCGCGTGAAACGGTGATGAGTGTAATCCCACCGCAAGGTAAATGTGAGTTGTTGGATGTGAGTTCCAACGGTTATCCGCGTATTCGAGTCATAGCTAGGTGCCAATATAGATTGATATATGTGTTGCCAATACGGATTGTGGATTATGTTGTTAATATGTTGAATATATGTGTTTCCATATGTTGTGGTTGTGGATCCTTTAAGCATGGCATGATAATGATATTATGTTCATGCATCATTTATATTTTTGCTTATGTGGTTTGAAGGTAAGATCATGCATTCTACCTTGGTTGTTCGCTCGTGCTTGGACCCTGCATTGTTGAGGTTTGTTTTATGAGCTTACCCTCACTAAGATTTATGCTTACGCTCTCTTTTGTTCGACAATGCAGATCCTTAGTTTGTGGGATGCTTGTGCAAGGAGAGGGCCTCCAAGTGTGCTAGTTTGGCTTTTGAGTTTATCAAGTATGGATTTCTATGTTATGAGAATGTAATAGTCAAGCAATGGGATTTGAGCTTTTGATGTATGTTGATGTTTGGTTTTAGGAGCATGTTTAGACTCCTTGTTTTGTGGATGATATGTTTAAGGTTGCTTGCCTAGTATGTTGGCCTTATGCCCTTTATAGATGCTTAAGTGTATCCTCTTATGTATGCTTCTATGTATGTTTGTCTAAGGCATGAATCTTAAATGCTATGAATGATTCTTATGTTGAATGTTGATCCTTTAAATGTATGGCTTTTACATGTTTGTTGAGTGCTAAGGATGTTTGTATAGGGTGTCTTGCATCTAGATTTGATGTATGTTGGTTGTGGAAGGTTTTCGGTTGTGTTTGAGGCAGACTTGTGCCATAAACCAGCTAAAACATGTCTGTTCGCAGCAGGTGTATCGAAATGGTTGGTCCCGTTTCGATACGGCCTCTTGTTTCAGGCCAGGCATTTCGGTACGAAAAGGGGTCGTTTCGATACGTTTTTACCACTGGAAATCCAAGATTTTGACGATAAATTGAAGTATCGAAACGGGCCTAGGCGTTTCGGAACGGTCTTCGTATCGTTGACCGCGAGAAATTGACCGCTGAGGGCGTTTTGGAATGGTTGACCAACGTTTCGATACGGTCTCCTCGTGTTGACTTTGGCCAGTTGACCTAGTCAAGGTGTTTCGATACACTCCTTGGGTGGTTCGAAACGACCTGTAGTTTAAGATAAAATGGGCTGTTTTTGGTTCGCTCTTTGGATGTTGACTCGCTTGTTTTCTTCTGCCGTTGTCTTTTCACATAGGATATGTTAATGTATCTAGACAAGATAATAATAAATGAAAAGTTTTTCCTCGGGTTGTTAACCGAAGTGAAGCCTTAACGGGTTTCGCCACAGTTATCCACGTGTAGCCCGCTCGGACCGGTCAGTCGCCCAGACCGGGACGAGGGGGTTACAGTCCAAGGATTTCCCTCTAGATTAATTGATGCTTTGATACTTGTCCCTCGATCAGATATGATATAGACCCCATCTTGTAGGACAACATGGTCATGTAAAATGGTAAAAAAGAAATTCCAAGCTTCCATCGTCTTCTCTTCAACAATTGCGAATGTAATCGAAATGACATTGCACTCACCATCTTGCGCAGCTTCAATCAACAGTATATGAGAGTATCTCCCATACAACCACGTGTCATCAACTTGGATCATACGTTTAGAATATGGAAAACCTTTAATGCATGGCTTGAATGCCCAAAATAGTCGATGGAAAAATTTTGTACCTTCAACCAGTTGGCTTTGTCGGTTGTATGCATCTTTTATTTCATACCTCACAATGGTGCTTGGGATGAAACAGGTCGTTGCTACCAATAAAGCCGGTAGCTCATTGTACGAATTATTGTAATCACCATACACAAAATGCAATGCCTTCTCCCTTGCAAGTCACCCCTTGTATTTTATTTGATATTCAAATTGATGCGCAATGGTTGCCTAAATTGCTGAAACAGGAACCGTTGGATTCGTTTCGACCAATTTCATCACATGATGGCTTATTACATTCGATTCCAATTTGGTGTGGTCTTGATCGATAGATGTTCGTAAACACATGTGATCGTCGTTGTACTTTGTGACCTCCCAACGATCTATCTTATTACCATACGACACTCAAATCTTCCAATTACACCCTTGTCCATATTTCACACACTTCGCAAAGAAAGTCCTCGGGGTGGATTCTGCAACCACGTAGTCCACATGCTGCATGATGCTATACTCTTTAATTTCCAATATAGCTTCATTCTTTTCATAAAATCGAAGCCCAACAAATAATTCACCATGTTGACTCGAAGTTAATTGGGGCATATATGGGAATTGCGGTGCCCTCATTGCATCGAAATCCACCAAGTTCATGTGAGCAAGAGGTTCATAGAATGTAACGTCATCCCCGATCGGAACAAATTCTCCAACATCGAAATTATGGGCTTCACCAACATCATTGGGGAACAAATTCTCCAACCTCGTAGGTTCTCAACATTAGCATCAACAATCGGATCAATAGCCGGATCAACAATCGGCCCGTTTGATGCTGCATATGTCGACAACCTACTTTGATGAAATCCACTATTTGTCCCACTTGCCAACATTGTGACAAAACTGCCTCTTGACATATCAAACTCGTTACCGAAACCCATTTGACTAGATTGCCCAACAACATTTTTAGATGGACCAGGAATATCACGTACCTAGCAAACAACTCAACATTTCGAATATACATAGAGTCATGCTCTGCGACCATTATTCCCACATATGTATTATCTTCCAGAGGTATTGCGAAATATCTGACTGGATTGGGACATGTTAGCCATCGATACCGCAAACCATGAATCTGAGCTCCAATTTTCTCTGATATCTTCTCCTTCAGTACTCGAAGTGTGATTTCTTTTTTAAATCTCATCTTCGTAGGGCTTTCATATTCAAAAACAATACCGACATCAGTTTTAACCATTTTCCATTGTAATGGACAATCGCCACAAAGTTGTTGTTGCTCATTTTCTCTGCATGTTCGGAAAAAATATTTTCAGTAATAATACACAAATCAAAATGAACAACTACAATACCACTAATTTCTCAACAATAAAAAATAAAGCATAAACAAAAAAATGATTTTTAATATATATATATATATTCGAATACACTTTAAAAATCTAAAAATAAACTATACTAATTTCTTAAAAACTACTAATTACGATTTTTTCCACTACTATAATCATAAACAAAAATAAAATATTCATTGTTCTAACACAAAAATTAAATTTCAAACCGACTTACAATATTTTGGAATCCCACAACTTCCTTCTTCTTCTTCTTCTTCTTCTTCTTCTTCTTCTTCTTCTTCTTCTTCCCCTCCTCCTCCTTCTTCTTTACTCAGATTTTTACTCAGATTTTTCTCTAAAAAATTGCCTCCAACAATACATGTCTAAAAATATATATAATTTTTCCCTTAAATACCCCTACACAAAATTTATCTACACTACTAAGTTTCAAATCAAAAAATAAACTACCCATATATAATTAAAAATTATTATATAAATTACAAAATAAAAAAAAACATCTTCTTTCTTACCTTCCAGAGGCTTGCATGGTCGGTGCATGCAGTGCCCTCTCTCCTTAAATCACGCTGAATACGCCTGCACCCCTGCCACCCCCACCCTGCGTTACTGTTTAAAGACGAGGGGAGGGCAATCCGCCTTCCAACAGTGCGTGCTGCCCTCATAGGTTGCCACGTGTCAAAAATCTGATAAAGGGGCAATGTTCAAAGACGGTTGATAATTTGTTGGACCTCAAACGCATTTTTTTTATTTTTAGGAAATTACTGTTCAAAAATGGATGGAAATTCATTTGATTTTTGATTCAAACAGTAAAATGCTATATTATTGGAAATAAAAAAACCCACTATTATATTGTGGTAATTTCTCTAGTAAAATTTCCTTTCGATAAAAATTGTTCAAAAAAGAGGGTAAACTACATAAATGTTTACTGAACTTTTAGGGCATATTCATTTTAGCCATCGTACTTTTAAAATATTCGATAAGGTCACTCAACTTTCAGTACGATTTTGATACGGTCCCTTCTGGTACCATTCGTTTGACATGAGTTTTCATTTTTCTTAAATAAAAAATGGGTAAACTACACCAATCATCACTCAATTTTCTTCTCACACCTATTTTAGTCACTAGAGTTTAACAATTTTTAATATAATAACTTAACTTTTGAATTGTTCATATTTTGGCCACTCTCAAATGACATGGTTATACAAATAAAAAATTCATTCAATCCTTAAAAAAAAATTGGGCAATGTTTTTTTTTTTACTTTGCTTATTAGATTTACCATATTACCATATTTGATATTTTAATAAGCAAATTAAAAAAATTATTACTCGAATCAAATATTCTAATTAATCGGTCAATCGATTATTCGATTTAATTGGTATAATATAAGATCGAGAATTGAATAATATGAATTTAGCAATTAACCAAAATATTTTTTAAGGCTTAATCAAATCCGATTTCGGCACAAAATTTTAAAATAAATTATTTCGATTCAGTTTACAGTTTTAAGCAAAATTGATTAACCAAGTTGATCTATTATATACAATATTTCTAAATTTTATGTATTATAATATCTTATAGTCTAGTGATTTTGATACCCTTATGATTTTTTAATTTTTTTTGGCTCTAGGTAGGATTAATAGGTTTGAACTTTCAATTTCTGACTTTCTAGTTGTTTTTACACTTTTATCACAACCGACCAATTATTAAATTTACCATATTATCATATTTGATATTTTAACAAACAAAGTAAAAAAAAATCATTTCCAGAGTCAAATATTTCGGTTAACTGGTTATTTGATTATATGATTTAATTGGTACAATATAAGATCGAGAATTGAATAATCTAAATTTACCAAAATAATTTTTAAAGGGTTAATCGAATCTATTTGTATAAACATGTCATTTGAGAGTGGCCAAAATATGAACAATTTGAAAGTTAAGTTATTAAATTGAAATTTTTTAAACTCTAGTGGCCAAAATAGGAGTGAGAAAAAGCTGAGTGATGATTGGTGTAGTTTACCAATTTTTTTATTAAAAACGAAAAATAACGTCAGCTTTTAACGGAAGGTAACAAGAGGGACCATATTGAAAGCGAACTACAAGTTCGGTGACTATATTAAAATCGAACTGAAAGTTGGGTGACCTTATCAAATATTTTAGAAGTTCGATGACTGAAATGAGTCCACCCTAGAAATTTGATGATCATTTATGTAGTTTACCCAAAAATTGTAACTGTACTTTTTATTATTATTGATGTTAAAATCTCAATTCCGAACCCAACAAGTGTCCCAGTAGAAAGGCGTACGATATTCATTTCTGGAGACACGAGTTCAATCGCAATATCTACAAGATGCTACTTTATCAAAAATTTAAAAATATTTATAAACAAATACTACCTTATAATCATTTTCAACTCAATAAAACTAAAATCCCAATCCAAAAAGGATAGACATTATGTAGTGGTTGAGATTTGGATTGTTTGGGAATGAAAAATAGAAAGAATTAATTTGGGATGGGGCCCAGTAGGAATTTTACAGCGGGAGTAGGTTTGGTTCACGCATCTTCCTTCCTTACCTTTCTTACCTCTCGATTCTCTATTCTGCATTCAAATTATGACTCCCTACATTGATACTCTTTGTCCCAACTAACGTTAATTTTTCACGAAGTTGAGAAAAAAAGTAAATTATTCAAGGTAAAATAATAAAAAGATGCCTTTAATGTTTGTATATTTTGTCATTTAGTCTCATATTCATATTTTTTTTGAGTAAATAACCTTCAACGTTTCAATTTGGTCAAAATATGCCTATGTTGAATGGAAACTACCAGTCAACAGCTGATTGTGACTGGATTTGCCACGCGTTAAGATTTGATGGTGTGGCATATGCCATGTCATATTTAAAAAAAAATATTTTGTTATATCATTCTTTATGGTGACACGTAACTGACTATCATGCTGACATGTGGTTGAATCGGATGATGACACGTGTCGAATATGATGTTGACACATGGTGAATATGATGCTGACACGTCAGTAGATAACACGTGGAAAATCCAGTCAACATCAGCCATTAATCGTCAGTTGACTGACAGTTTTCATCCAACAATGGCATATTTGGACCAAATTAAAACGTTGGGGTTGTTTGCTCCAAAAAAAAATAGGGGGCCAAATAAAAAAAATATGCAAACGTTGGGGACATCTTTTGTGATTTTTCCATTATTCAAATAACCACTTAACAATGAGATTGGTGTTGATATGACCACTTTACTTTTAATTTTTGGTAATAAGACCATATAATTATTTATATAATATCAAGCCACCTACAGTTAAAACCTAACAGAGAAACTGACGTGATAGTTATTTTTTTGTATAATTACACATTTAGACCCAGTTATTTACACATTCTATCAATTTAGTCCTTGATTGGAGGAGGAAAATGTGTCACCAAATTGATAGAATGTGAAAATAATGGGGACTAAATGTGTAATTATACAAATTTCTTTTAACTGTCATGTCAGCCTCACCGTTAGGTTTTAATGGTAGGTAGCTTAATTGACACCATTTAAATAGTTGTGTGGTCTTATTGTAAAACTGAAAGTATAATGGTCATATCAACACCAACTCCATAGTTAAATGGTTATTTGAGTAGTTTACCTAAAATTATATAAGATGTGTGATATAAAATAATAAAAATAATAAGTTTGTAAAAAAAATATTTTTTGGAAAACTAAAAATATAAAAAAAATGTTTTATAAAAGTTGTTGAGTTTATTAAAGCGACAATTTAAGTAAGACAATTTTAGTAATCGCTTAAAAATATTTTTTTTTGTTTAAAAAAGTGATTTTCGACCATAAGCAATGCTAAACACCTACAAATTGGGTGTGGAATCATGATTGAAAAAGTAATTTTCTACTTGTACTCAAAAGTCAAAATTTCTAGTCTTTGAAGTGAAAAATCACTTTTCAATATGAAGTTAATTTTTTACCCTAATTATTTAACTCGAATTAATTGTTAAGAATTTAATATTTAAATATTTAAATAAAAATTAATAATAAAATATTTTAATATTATATAATAATATTAAATATAATTTTTTAATATATTTAATTAAATTTTAGATATATTACATCATTATAAAAATGCATAATTTAGAGATTATTTTTTATTTAATCCGAGTTTATATTAATTATTTAAAAATATTTAAAACTTATATTATATATATTACTAATGAATTGTTAATATTTCTATATTTTTTGTTATAATTTAAGTTGATTTATTATATATAATTTATGTTCATTTATTTTTACTTTACACCATCATATCTAAAATTGATAGTTTATATTTTAAATGTATTTTTTAACAGTAATGTCAAATACTAAAATTTTTTAAGTTGTTTTTCAAAATCTCTTCCCGTACTTTTAAAAACACATTTGAAAAGTAATACCAGAAATAACAAATGAGACATAAAAAATAACAATTATCGTATAACCCATTCAATTGATATTTATTGGAGATCATGATTTAAACACACCTAAATACATGTGTTTTTCAATTTAAGGGTATAAAAACTATAGATGATTTAATTATTGCATAAAAATAATAATATTTGACATGTTAAATAAAAAATATATAATATATGACATTGTAGAACTAATTGTTTTGATATAATAATTGAAAAATGTTTTGGACTAAAGTGAAAAGAATTTAAAAAATGTTTTTAGTCAAAAACAACTTGAAAATATATTTAAGGCTTTTACAAGGCTTTGGAATGATTTAAAGTGTATTTAAAGTAGTCAAAATCATGTTTTAAATGTAACTGTACCGATACAGTGTGGAATCGTATCGATACCCTTTAAGGTTTTAACTACAATGACTTTCCAGTAGCCAAAACCCGTACCGATACGTTTTGCCGCATCGATACGGTGTGCTTTAAAATACCCAACGGCTAGTTCGCTTACCGATACGGTTGTATCGCGTACCAATACGCCCAACTACCCCCAACGGTCTTTTAAATTGCAGGATCGTATTGATACACTTGCCACGTGTATCGATACACACCAGATTGAAGTGCTCAACGGCTATCTCCTTATCGGGACCGCATCGATACGAATTCAAGGGTATAGATTCGCCAAGCTACAGAACTGCATTTATGGTGGGAAATAAAGGCTCCAATTGCTCTAATTCAACCCCAACGGTCCTCAACAGCTACAAACTCGATTAGGAGTGTAAAAGGGACCTCCAAGCATTAAGAGATGGTTAATGCTTAAAATTGTCAACAACACTATGATGAAAGATTGTCTTTAGAGCTAAATTGTATATTGCTTGTATAGACAACACTTGTGAGCTTAATTGTCAAATTTGCTCAAGTGTTTAGGTTTTGGGTGAGTGCTTAGAGTTGCAAACATATATCTATTAGAGTGATTTCTAGTTTGCTTTGAATTTCTCTTGTAAGAGAGTGTTTGATCAAGCTTTGGGTAGAAAGCTTGATCATTATAATGGTTTCCTCCTCATCTGAGAAAATGGGACGAAATTCATAGTAAATTTTGTTGAAATCCTTCGTAGGAAGCTAAGGTAGTGGATGTAGGCTTTGGGTTAGAAAGTCGAACCACTCTAAATCCTTGTGTTTAAATCTTACATTTTTAGCTTCCACAAATTCACCCAAAAATTCAATCTTCTTCACACTTGGCAAGCATCTCGATTGTGACCATCGAGCCCAACAATTGGTATCAGAGCGAGACTCAATTGATCAGGATTAACATCCTATTGAAGTGATCCAGGAAGCTTGATACATCAATCCAACCAACCGAAGCAATGGCGCACTCAATCGACAAGCCACCTTTCTTCAACAGTGAACATTATGCCTATTGGAAGAATAGAATGAAGTTCTTCATCAAGGGTAAAGATTATCATCTATGGGACCTTGTTGAAGATGAACCGTTCCTGCCAACAAGAAGAAAGGCGGAGTGGAATGCCAACGACAAGAAGATGATGGAGCTTAATTGCAAAGCCTTGTACTTCATCTTTTGTGCTTTAGGCCCGAACGTATATGCCCAAATCTCTTCTTGTGAGAGTGCCAAGGAAGTAGGGGACAAACTTGAAGTCACATACGAGGGAAATAACGAAGTAAAGGAGACCAAGATCGACCTCTTCAACTACGAGTATGAGAACTTCAAAATGGAACCGGATGAAGATATTACGAAGATGTTCGATAGATTATCCACCATCATTAATGGACTTAAAGGTTATGAAGAAGTCATTCCGGAAGAAAAGCTTGTCCGAAAGCTTATCTACTCCCTTCTCGAGTCATGGGGCTCAAAAAGGACCGCCATCATTGAAGCCAAAAATCTCAAGACCTTGAAGCTTGATGAACTCATGGGGTCACTTCTCACTCACCAAATTATGAAGAAAAACAAAGAAGAGGAGAAGAAGAAGGAAGAGATAAGAAAGATGGGGAAAAAGAAGATCATGGAGCTAGGCATCAACGCAAGTGTCGTTGCTCTCAATTCCTCCACATGCCATCATGTAGAATTAAGTGAAAAGGAAAGCAAAGATGAAGAGATGGCCCATCTCTTCAAGAAATTCACCTGATTCATGAAGAGCGAGATGGATAAATCCAAGCATGAATCGAAAAAGAAGATGAAGGATTCTCTCAAGTCCAACAAAAAGGGATCATCTTCAAAGAAAGCATATGTGGCGACATGGAGTGATGAAGACTCCACCGATGATGAGGTTTCCCACCTATGCTTCATGGCCCTCAATGAGGGGGAGGTAACTTCTAACTCATCTATTTCAAATTCGTATACATTTGATGAGTTACAAGTTGCCTATGATAATTTGCTTTTGGAATTTAAGGCATCATTTTCTAAAAACAAAAGGTTAGTTTCAAAATTGAAAAAGAAAAATGATTTGCTTTCCAAAACAAATCTAGAGTTTGATGCAAAACTCAAAGATTTTGAACTTAAAATTTTAGATTTACAAAATTTGCTTCAAACAATGGAAAAATATCATCAAAAAGAAGTTGATGATCTTAAGAAAGAAAATATTTTGATTTCCAAGGAACTAGAAAAGAAAAATAATTTTAGAAAATCAAAATTTATCAAAGACAATCTAGTGCCCATAGATTTTTTAACGATAAATGTTTTAGAAGTATTTGGGTCCCAAAAGGATTAAGTACTTCAACCAAAAAGGATGAAATTGAAAAATGGATTCCTAAAGGAACTAAACTTTGTGCAACTACCGTCTATGGATCCAAAGCAATTTGGATACCCAAAATTGCTTGATTATCTTATGATTAGGTATGATGGAGAATGATCAACAAGTCCAAATTTGAGGGGGGTCCATACACACAAGAAAAAACAATTGAAGAAGGAATGCATCACATCCTCTCTTGGACTCAAGTGTGGTAAATTTTAGTTGAATTCATTTGTCCTTCATTTGATTTATTTATTTTTAATTTAATTAGATTATCATATATGTTGGACTAACATTGTTTGATGCTTTGAGTAAGGGGGAGCAAATTTTAAAACCAAAAGTTTTTAATTGTGTCAAATTTTTTAAACCTCCTAAGTTATTTTGATCCTAATGTCTTTTTAAAATCTTTTTGATATAACAAAAAGGGGAGAAATGGTTTGAAAATTGATTTTTCAAGAGAATAAGGGGGAGCTTTAATCTCATTCAAATTTTAATCTCTTATTCAAATTTTTAAAAATATAAAGGGGAGAGAACCCCAAACAATTTTTCAAGTTGGTTTTATTATATCAAAAAGGGAGAGATTGTAGAACTAATCGTTTTGATATAATAATTGAAAAATATTTTGAACTAAAGTGAAAAGAATTTAAAATATGTTTTTAGTCAAAAACAACTTGAAAATATGTTTAAGGGTTTTACAAGGCTTTGGAATGATTTAAAGTAGTCAAAACCATGTTTTAAATGTAACCGCACCGATACGATGTGGAACCGTATCGATACCCTTTAAGGTTTTAACTACAGTGACTTTCCAGTAGTCAAAACTTGTACCGATACGCTTTGTCGTATCGATACGGTCTGCTTTAAAATACCCAACGGCTAGTTCGCGTACTGATACGGTTATATCGCATACTGATACACCCAACTACCCCCAACGGTCATTTTCCCAATGGTCTTCTAAATTGCAGGATCGTACCGATACGCTTGCCACGCATATCGATACACACCAGCTTGAAGTGCTCAACGGCTATCTCTTTATTGGGACCGTATCGATACAGATTCAAGGGTATCGATACGCCAAGCTATAGAACTGCATTTATGGTGGGAAATAAAGGCTCCCTCAGCTCTAATTCAACCCCCAACGGTTCTCAACGGCTACAAACTCTTTTAGGAGTATAAAAGGGACCTACAAGCATCAAGAGATGATTAATGCTTAAAATTGTCAACAACACTATGATGAAATATTGTCTTTAGAGCTAAATTGTATATTTCTTGTATAGACAACACTTGTGAGCTTAATTGTCAAATTTGCTCAAGTGTTTAGGTTTTGGGTGAGTGCTTAGAGTTGCAAACATATACCTATTAGAGGGATTTCTAGTTTGCTTTGAATTTCTCTTGTAAGAGAGTGTTTGATCAAGCTTTGGGTAGAAAGCTTGATCGTTGTAATGGTTTTCTCCTCATCCGAGAAAAGGGGACGAAATTCATAGTGAATTTGGTTGAAATCCTTCGTAGAAAGCTAAGGTAGTGGATGTAGGCTTTGGGTTAGAAATCTGAACCACTCTAAATCCTTGTGTTTAAATCTTACATTTTTAGCTTCCACAAATTCACCTAAAAATCCAATCATCTCCACACTTGGTAAACATCTCGGTTGTGACCATCGAGCCCAACAGACATGCTAATAATGCAGTTATAAGTTCAACCAGTGTCTTTTTTTAGAGAAAAATAATTTTTTTAGTTATTTTTTGACAGTAAACTCGAGTTTAAATTTAGATAGTGTTGATGTTGGCCGACACACCAACAGAGATGATCGAGGATGATCAACTTGAACAGAAAATATAAGAAATTGGAAGAAAGAGTTTGAGGGAAAACTGAGTATTATCTTTTTTATTGAAGAAGTTATCTCTTTGTGCATAAGTAATGTGGGATATATATATACACAATAAGTATAGCTAACAAAATCTAATAACAAGTTTGATCAACCCTTAACAGCTAACAAACTAACTTTAACATCTGTTTAACAACTAACAAGCTAACCCTACTCAACACTCCCCCCACAAGTTGGTGGGTGAAAAGCATCCTTCACTCCCAACTTGCTCATTAGATATTCGTACTGCTTACCCCCAAGTCATTTGATTATATGTCAGCATATTAATCCCTTGTAGAAATTTTTTGAGTTGCAATAATTCCCTTTTGAATTTTTTTACGAACAAAATTGCAATCAATTTCTATGTGGTTGGTCCTTTCATGAAAAAACAGGATTGGCATCAATTTGTAAAGCAACTTGACTATCACCATATAGTATTGTAGGTTCCAAGTTCACTTAGCAATCCTCTTAGCCAAATGATTTCAGCCACTATAGATGTCATCCATCTATGCTCGAATTCAATCGAGGATCTAGAAACGATATTATGTTTCTTTGATTTCCAACAACTAGTGATTCACCTAACTTGACACAGTATTCAGTAACTGATTTTCTTGTCATAGGGCATGCTGCCCAATCAGCTTCACAATAAGCTTTCAATTGAGAGTTTCTTTTTGCAGAAAGAAAATTTCTTTGGCCTGGATTCATTCTAACATACCTTTCTCCTCGTAAAGCAGCTTCATAATGCACCTTTTTTGGACCTTGCATGAAATGACTTAGGTGTTGAATTGCAAAAGCAATATCTGGTCTCGTGTTGGTTAAGTAAAGTAATATTCCAATCAACCGTTGATACACTGTCACATACTCTAAGAGTTTCTCTCCTCCTAACTTACTTTCAACCTTTTCACAAACTCGGTTGAAGTTAACTTCAAATTTTGTTCCAAAGGCATTGAAGCAATTCTTGCATTTTCCAACCTTGAATCATTAATTAACTCAAGGGCATACTTTCTTTGGTTAAGAATAATCCTTTCTTTTGATCTAAGGACTTCAATTCCCAAAAAGTACTTAAGTTGTCATAGATCTTTCATCTTAAAACTTTGATGAAGATTTTTTTTCAATTCTTTCATCATTTCCAGTGATCAATAGATCATCAACGTATACTAGTAAAATGACCACCTTTTCTCCTCATTTCTCGTAAACATTGAGTAGTCATAAAGACTTTACATGTACCCATTTGAAACAAGAACCTCAGTAAGCTTTAAATACCATTATCGAGATTGTAGAACTAATGCTTTGATATAATAATTGAAAAATGGTTTGGACTAATTTAAAAAGTATTTAAAACAATTTCCAAAGTTCAAATAACTTGAAACTATGTTTAGGGAAGTTTTTAAAAGGTTTTCACATGTTTTCAAAAGCCAATCTACACAAAACCTTACAGGCGTTTCGAAACACCTTAGGGCGTTTCCATATGATGTATTCCAATAACTAAAATGTTTCGATACTGGTATCGAAACAGGCTTTCCCTGGATGAGATTTTTTAGTAGCGTTTCGAAACGAGCTATGCCGTTTCGATACGCCTATGTGGCTTTGACCACAACAGTCATAAACCCCAACGGTTATTTCCCAACTAACATTTAAATACAGGTTGTTTCGATACGGGACTAGGCGTTTCGATACATGTTCCGAAACGGCCAAAGGGCGTTCCGATACGGGTGCCTCATCAGACTGCAACGACTCTTTCTACTTAAAGGGTGTTTCGAAACGGGCACGACTGTTTCGAAACGGTGAGCTGCAGAAGTGCATTTATGATGGGAAATAAAGTCCTCAACGGCTCCAATTCATCCCCAACGGCTAGTAACAAACTCCAACGGTTATTTCCCAACTAACATTTAAATGCAGGTTGTTTCGATACGGGACTAGGCGTTTCGATACGTGTTCCGAAACGGCCAAAAGGCGTTCCGATACGGGTGTCTCATCAGAATGCAATGACTCTTTCTACTTAAAGGGTGTTTCGAAACGGGCACGACTGTTTCGAAACGGTCAGCTGCAGAAGTGCATTTATGATGGGAAATAAAGTCCTCAACTGTAACCCCCTTAACCCAGCCTAGACGGTTGACCCGAATTAAGAAGTTTACACGGGGAAAACCAAAGTCAACCCGAAAGTCAACCTTGATTAACGACCCTTTTTTTTCTTTTTAATCTTGTCTAAATGCACATTAACCCTAGATATGTTCACAAGATCAACATACTCAAAGATCATAACATTCAGAGAACATTCAGGGACTCAATTACACAAATTACAACTTTAGTGACCAAAAAGTAAATTCTGAAAATTATAAGGACTTAACCCAATTTAAAGTTACCAACTTGAAATTAATCAACTTTCATGCTTCTCTGCCAAATTTCAGCTCAAACGGACATTCCAAACCCATACAATTGCAATAACAAGTTTCATGACCAAAACGCAAACATTTCAAAACATTTAACCAACAATTTCAGTGCCCAACGGTGGAGTGTTTCGGAACAGGGAAGACCCGTTCCGAAATGCGGGACCATTCCGAAACTGGTACCGAAACAGGGCCTGGCAGAGGCCAAACCGTTCCGGAACAGTTCCTTCCGTTTCGGAACGCCCAGGCCATTTCAGGCCCCCGTTCCGATACGGTAGCACCTGTTCCGAAACAGGCTGCCCAGATTGCAGAAAAGTTGCTGGTTTATCACTTAATTGACCTCTCAAACATGCTCCAAAAGCAACCAAATTATACCAGCAAGTCATTTAACATACAAGGAACATAATTGCATCAACCAAACATCAACATGGCTTCAAAATAAGAAATACCCAATTCTATAGGCATGCATCCTACTTAGAAAACCATTCAAGCATCAATATACCAAAACCACATCTCAAAGGCCAATTACAAGCTCAAACATTATTAACAACATAAATCCAACTTAGGGAGTCCAAAACATCTCCCAAAACATCAACATAGGTCCCCCATTGCCAAATACCCAAAAGCTAATAGTTTTTAGAAAATATTCACCATACATGAGCTTGAAACCTTCACTTGAATACTTGGATTCCTTGCTGCCCCAAATGCACTTCAATGCTCTGCATTATTGGTTTAAGAAAAGAGAGAGCGTAAGCAAATAGCTTAGTGAGGAATGCTCATTTAAAATCACACAATAATGCATTTATAAAACTCATTTATAAATTTAAGTTCAACATCATTTGTACATGCACATAAGCATTTTAAACCAGCAATTCATGCTTCAAGTTCGTATCATGTCATATTGGCAACAAGTGATACATTCAACATAAGATCCACACATGGACTTTTAAACACCATTGTGATCTTACAATTTCCAAGGACCACACATGGACTTTTAAACACCATTGTGTCCTTAACAAGAATCATCCATGGACTTTTAAACACCATGACAAGGACCACACAAGGACTTTTAACCACCTTTGTGTCCTTAACAAGAATCACCCAAGGACTTTTAAACACCTTGGTGTTCTTAAATAACAAGGCTTACACAAGGAATTTTAACCACCTTTGTAACCTTAACCAAGAACCAACCATGGACTTTTAAACACCATGTTGTTCTTAAAATTCACAAGATTCACACAAGGACTTTTAACCACCTTTGTGATCTTAACCAAGAACCAACCATGGACTTTTAACCACCATGTTGTTCTTAAATAAACAAGGCTCACACAAGGACTTTTAACCACCTTTGTGACCTTAACCATCACTTGCCAATATGCACCATTAACAACAATATTCCACTGTTTTAAAGCATTTAACAAAGCCATACACATCATGCATCTTTAAGCATCAAACCACATTAAAACAATGTTCAATAACAAGGATCTCTTACCTTGAGCATCCTTCAACACATGGCTTTTAATCTTAGCAAATAAACATGCTAAATATGCTTTCAAAACAGGATTTAAAACATGCAAACAAACCACATTGCATACAACCAATCTATGGTTCATCATCAAGAGAGTTTTTCCGAAAACTTACTCTTGAGCTTAGCTAAGTTGCTTAGACTTAAACTAAGCTCCCAAACCTTCAAAACACTGGTTTCAAAGCTGAAAACCAAAATCCACTCATCGATTCCGTTTCGCCACTTGCCGAAACACCAATCAAGCTTCCGGATCACCACCACTAGGATCCAAAGATGACTCCCCTGTTTTAAACACATCAAAGCAGAGGATTAATGCATCATCATGCATTAATATCTTCAATGAAAGCACCTAAACTCGCTACTCTCATCCACACTCCATTTTCGGCTACCAAACACAACCGAAAATGCATCCAAACAACTCCACAACACTACACAACCATGATCCATCAATTCTAAACATTCATAAACCTCAATTAACATCCAAAAAGGATCTAACATCACCCTTATACCTCCAGCTATAACAGATCATCAAGATCACTCCAAAAACCATCAAGAACTCAAGCTAAAATTAGGAAAATCAACCTATCCGGGATTGCATTGTTTAAACCTCAATTTCTCATCAAATTAACATTCATTTAACATCAAAAAGACACCTCAAAACACTGCCCAAACAGATCATACGAATTTTAACCAAAAATCAACCAAATCTTGCATTTAAAAGCCAAGATCAAGAACGCAACCTTAAAACCTTTTATAAAACACAAATTAAGGATTGAGAACTTGGGAATTTCAGTAAAGAACTGAGAGTTTAGAGGAGAAGGACGTTCATACCTCCAAACTTGAGTTTTCTCCCTTTTTGGAACCAAATTCTTGAAAATCCACTTAGCAAATGCAAAGGTTTTGTTGAAGAGATGATTGAAGATCAAAAGAGGATTGAAATGAGTTATTTAGGTGACAAAATCAGAGGGAAAAGCTCTGGAGAAATGTGTTTGGTTTGAGAGAAAAGATGAGAGAAAAAATGAAAATGGAAAATGTGGAAAAGTTAGTTGGAAACTTAGGAAAATATCTTCCCTCTCTTTTTCCTTATTTTAAAACCATTAATTAATCATTTAATATTTTAGAAAAATATGGAGAAACTCCCATTGGGTAAATAGCTCCTTAAAGATTCAAAGTTTCAATCCTTTTTAAAACAGTCTCATAGTTTTCGAAAATTACATTTTGGTCACCAACCAAAATGTCACACTTCCAAATAAAAGAGGATTTTAAGACATTTTTCCATATTTTTAATGCAACCCGAACTAGGCTTTCCTAAATTCACCTTTATATATTCGAACCGCACTCCGACCGAACCGATCCGAATCCCAAAACTCCTAAGCTCAAAATTGGGGCGTTACATCAACGGCTCCAATTCATCCCCAACGGCTATAAACTCATCAAGGAGTATAAAAGGGACCTCCAAGCATCAAGTAATGGTTAATGCTTCAATTTTCAATCAACAAATGATCAAGAATTGTCTTAGAGCTTAAATTGTCATTTATTGTATAGACAAACACTAGTGAGCCAAAATTGTCAAATTTGCTCAAGTGTTTTAGGTTTTGGGTGAGTGCTAAATTGTGCAAACAAATACCTATTAGAGGGATTTAAGTTTGCTTATTGTTTCTCTTTGTAAAAGAGGGTTTTGATCAAGGCTTTGGGTAGAAAGATTGATCGTGTATAAGGGTTTCCTCCTAAGCCTAGAAAAGGGGACGAATCAATAGTGGATTGATTGGAAATCCTTAGTGGGGAGCTAAGGTAGTGGATGTAGACCTTGGTTAGAAGGTTGAACCACTATAAATCATTGTGTCAATTATTTTTTTTAGCTTCCACAACCCTTCCACTCAAAAATGCACCTCTCCACCACTTGATGAGCCATATCGGTTGAACGAATCGAGCTCCTCACAACTCAATAGAGATGCTTGCTTTAGCTTGTATAGTGATTTGCGTAAACTGCAGACACGAGTCTCCCCTAGTTGCGAAAACCCTCAGTAGGCAGCATGTAAACCTCTTTATATAAATCACCTTGTAAGAAAGCGTTAAACACGTACATTTAGTATAACGACCAATTGTGTATGGAAGCTAATGTAATAATTGTTCGAACATTCACTTGTTTGGTGAGAGGAGAAAATGTGTCTTGATAGTCAATGCCCTCTCATTGATTATACCCTTTTGCAACTAATCTTACTTTATACCTTTCAAAAGATCCATCAGCATTGTGTTTTATTTTGTAGACCCGGTTGTATCCAATAAGTTTATGACTAAGTGGTAATGAAACTAGTTCCCATATACCATTTGCTTCTAGAGCTGCAACTTCTTGTTTCATAGCTTGTACCCATTTATCATCTGCCATTGCTTCTTTGTATGTTTGAGGCTCATAAGTTGATGAAACGGAAACAACAAAGAAATAAGTGTGAGCAGGTAAATGTGAATAAGAAACTAAATCTGCAATAGAATTTTGATTTTGTTTAGAAGGCTTTGTACACACAAAGTCACTTAACCAAGTTGGTTTTTTAGTAACACGAGTAGACTTTCTTGATGAAACAGATGACTGGGAAACATTAGAAAGAATATAATGAACAGGTAATGAAATATGTAAAGACTATTCAGGTATAGCAATAGAAGCATCATTCGAATATGAAATATTAGTAGGATCGACATTATGTATTTAAGAATTATTGATGACGAAAGGAACATTAGTAGGAGCAGTAAGAGGATTATATTCAATGTCCAAAAAATCAAGGTTATTGTTTTGTGAAGGTGGAAATAAAGGAGAATTTTTAACAGGAAATGTGAATGAGAATTTTTTTTCATAAAATATAACATCCCTACTGACAAAGAATGATTTTTTTTTCAGGATTGAAAAGAATCTATCCTTTTTGAACTAAGAAGTATCCCATAAAGACTGAAGAGATTGCCTTAGCTGAAAATTTATCAAAATAATTGGTAATAGTGACATATGTTAAACAACCAAAGACACACAAATGCTTTAAAGATGGTGGTTTGTTATACTGAACTTCAAAAGTTGATTTCCATTCCAAAACAACACTAGGCAAACGATTTATAATATAACATGTAACACTTATACACTATCCCCAAAACTTAGTAGGAACATGTGATTGAAACTTGAGAGCTCTTGCAACTTCTAAAACATTACGATGTTTACGCTCAGCAACACCATTTTATTGTGGCATATAAACACAAGAACTTTGGTGCTCAATATCATTATCTTTAAAAAATAGTTCCTTCATTAGTAAAGAATTTAGCGACATTATCATTTCGATTTTTTTGATAATGACCGAAAATTGAGTTTGAATATAAGCAACAAACTGTTTTAAAGCAACTAAGGCATCACTCTTTGATTTCAGTAATCTGATCCATATCATACGTGTATGATCATTTACAATAGTAAAAAAATAACAATGTCCATGAAGAGTGCTAATACAATATAATTCCCATAAGTCTATATGTATGAGAGAAAAGTTGCATCAGTACGAGAAATACTAGAGAAAAAAGGCAATCGAGTCTGTTTAGCAAGAGGAGATATACCACAATCTTTTATTTCAGTTTCACCAAATTTGTTGCACAATAATTCTAGTATTTTATGCAAAGTACTACTTGAGCTATGTCCTAGTCTAGCATGTCATATAAGATTGATACAAATGCTATATTGAGTAACATATAAGTAAAAATCATTATTTCTGGTAGTAGGTAATATGGAAGCAGAAAACAAAGAATGTTTATTTTCAGAATATTGAAGAACATATCAACATCATGTGCACTACCAATCTTCTTCATCTTCCCACTGTAAATATCCTGAGAAATACAAATTTGAGGGAGGAAAATAATAACATAATTTAAATCTCTTGTTAATTGAGATATTGAGATGATATTAAAACAAAAACTAGGTATACACAAAACTTTGTTCAAAGTTTATGTGGAAAACAACCTATAAGATTCTATGTGAGTTACATGAGTTGAATTTTCATTTGGTAATTGAACAACAGAAGAAAAATCACAAGTGACGGGAGATTGTAAGCAACTCAAATTATATGTCATGTGATTTGTTGTTTATGTATCTAAAATTCATTCTTGATTTAAAGGATTTAGCAGCATACTTGCTATTAGGGGTGCTAAAAAAATATCCGACCCATTGACCCGACCATAAAAATTCGAGTATTTTTATTATAAAAAAAATCATGTTCCGGGTCGGGTGCCCGACTCGCCATTTCCCGGGTTAGGCTCGGGTCGCAAAAACAGAAAAACCTGGGTACCCAGATACCTGACTATTCACATCTTTAAACTTATTTTTATATTTAATTATTTATATATTAAAATATAAAAAACTAATTAAAAATATTTAAAAAAATCCTTCCTCCTTATGTTCGACGTTCCCAGCTTTCCCCCAAAATTGAATCCCTAAAAACTAAAGTTAGAAACTTCCTCACCGTGGCTGCTCTGCACGGTTGCACCTCCACTTCAGATCACTATTTTCTCGCGCTTGTCAACGACCGTTGCGGCCGGTCGCTCATCTCGGCTACAAACTTCTTGCGATAGGAGACACGACAAGCACCCACAGACCACAGTCCCACACAACCACAGATTCAAGTATTCAATTGTAAGTTTAAGCCTTAAACTTTTTTATACTTTAAGGAGCCATATATCTAAAATACTAAAGGGAAAACTATGTTGTAATGTTTGCTGCCGTTGTTGTATCATATATGAACATTTCAACTTTTTTTGTTATGTCAAAGCCATTGAAATTTCTTGTTAAATACTCCCTGGAATAATGGTTGATTTTTTAAATAATGGACGATAGTAAAAAAGTAAATAGAAAAAGGAAAATAATTTGATGCACAAGCTGTGTAAACTTTAGTTTACACAAGCCCTTTAATTTTAGGGTTTAGGGTTTAGGGTTTAATGTTAGGGTTTAGGGGTTTAGTATGTAGGGTATATAATTTAAGGTTTATGGTTAGAATTTAGAGTTTAGGGCTTAGGGTTTAGGGTTTAGGTTGCTAGGGTTTGTGATTTAGATTTTAAATTTTATAAAAGGATTGTGTAAAAAAAATTTACACAGCTTGTGCATCAAAATAAAACCCATAGAAAAAATCCATTAACTCTGACTTGGTTATCAATCAAGTGTAAATGATACATTTGATATATTTATATACATATGCCATTATTGATTGCCTACTAATAATTAACCATTGAGCTAATCTATAAATACATAATTGTTTTAAGAGGTGTGAGAAAAATTTCAATTTTAGGAGTCTAAAGCCACTGCTTCTGCTTGCCCCTTTAGCTTTATCAAAACCAGAACGTTTAATGAATTAGGGTTTTGAATGAATTATAGAAAGAATGGTCGAATATCAGTATGGTTGAAGTTAAAAGAGTAGCATAATGGTGTGGGTTCAAACATAGAAAAAGGAGAAGGGAAGGACCTCACAATTTCATATGCTAGAAATTGCAAAGAGAGTTCAAAATGATATAAAACAACCTTAAAAGGCAAACCACATCAACAAAATCATAACATGAAAAGGGGAATAAAAACAAAAAATCTCATCTTATCACTTTTGTAATCATCAGACGGACACAAAGTTGAAACTTTCATTTTTTTATCATGTGCTGATGGAAAAAAGGGCTGTCCTTTAGTTTGTAGCACACAAAAAATCAAGATTATGTTTTATTTTTTTACTCTTACACAAAAAGTAATGGTTGATTTTTTTTTCAGATTATGTCGATGACAAAGGAAAATATTGATGATATAGAGATGTTATCTTCCTCAGCTAAGTCGTCTAAGGAATCCGAAAAGACTAAAGTGGTTGAGATAGAGAATCCAATAAATACGAAAAACAAAAGGAAGAGGAAGCTTCAACAAATAAATGAGGAAAAAAAGTTTCTTCTGCTTGGGATCATTTCAAAGCAATTGAGGGTGATAAAGAACATGTCGAATGCATTTATTGTGCCCAAAAAATAATTTGTGCATCTGCCAATGGAACTAATGCAATGAAGCGTCATATTGACTGGTGCAAGAAAGCCCATTTTAACTTGAAAAAAAAACACAAACAATCTTAGATTTTGAGTCTAAGACAAAGTGCAACGCCGATGGGGCCATAGAAACTGTTAGTGTTCTTAAACTATGGCGTTTTGATCCATAGAAGATTAGAGAAACACTCACTAAAATGGTGATTGTTGATGAGTTACCATTTAGCTTTGTTGAACGTGAAGGATTTCGTATGTTCTACAGGATCGTCATTTTTTATTTTATTCCTCCTTCATGTGCTACTATTACAAGAGATTGATATGCTTTGTTTATCAAAAAAATAAAGACGCTGAAGAAATTTTTCAAAAAAATTTCATTTAGGGTATGTCTTACCACAGATACATGGACATTTGCTCATAATTTGTCGTATGTGTCTTACTGCCTATTCCATAAATGATACTTGGAAATTGCACAAGATGATCATCAATTTTTTTCCCAATTGTTGGTCATTCTGGTGAGCTTATTTGTAGGGTCGTTGAAAAGTGTTTACTAGAATGGAGTCTTAAGAGAATCTTGACAGTAACGGTTGATAATGCTAGTTCGAATGATCTAGCGATCAAGTATTTGAAGCAAATTGTCAACTTGTGGGATGGAAGTATGTTGGATGCTCAATTTTTGCATATGAGATGTGTTCCACATATTCTGAGTTTGGTTGTTAAAGATGGGCTGAAAGATGTTGATGATTCTGTTACGAAAGTACGTGTTGCCGTGAAATATGAGAGATCTTCCCCTGCAAGGCTACAAAAGTTTCGATCTTGTGTTGAAGAAGAAAATATATATAGCAAATCTATTGTTTGTTTGAACATTGAAACAAGGTGGAATTTCACTTATTTCATGCTCAAAAGTGTTTTTGTGTTTAGGAAGGCCTTTAAAAATATGAAAATGAAGTGCATTCTTTACACAAAAGAGCTTAGGAAGATTTGTGGTCCTCTTGATGATGAGGATTGGGACAAAGTTACTACTTTTTTGCCTTTTCTTGAGATCTTTTATGAGGCTAAATTGAGCTTCTCTGGATCAAGGTATGTGATCGGTAATAATTTTGTGGAAGAAATATTTGATATTAGGTATACGATTAATTGTTATCTTGATGACTTGAATGTTAGGCTTAGGAGAATGGCAGGCCAAATGAAGATGAAATTTGATAAGTATTGGGCGAATGTTAACAATGTGAATATGTTGATGTTCATTGATTTAGTTCTTGATTCTAGGCATAAGTTAAGATATGTTGAGTGGATCGTTCATCATTCTTATGATCCTAGCAACTCTTTTGTCTTGTGCCAACGAATTAAAGACATTTTGACATCGTTGTTTGATTTTTATATTTTTTTGAACCCTTCCGCACCACAAATGAAATCTCGCTATATGGACGATGTTGGTCATGGAGATGAAGGAGGAATAATGAAGTTGAAATGAACAAATTTGAGAAAGGAATTTGTGACTAAGATAGAATTATTTGATGCTTCTGAAACAACTGAGCTAGACAAGTATTCGGGGGAGAAATGTGTTCTTTGAGACTGATGATTTTGACATCTTGTCTTGGTGGTCTATGCAAACAATGAACTATTCTATTCTTATGAGAATAGCACGTGATGTACTTGCAATTTTGGTTTCTATCGTTGGTTCAGAGTCCACTTTTAGTACGGGAGAACATGTGCTTGATTCCTTCTGCACCTATTTGACTCCTAGGTTAGTGGAAGCTCTTATTTGTACTCAAAATTGAATTTGTGCTTCTTATAATACTATTATGATAGAGGAGAGCTAGCTAGCATTGGAGAATATGAAAGAAGGTTAGTTTTCAATTTCACATTTAGATATTTAAATATTTATATTTTAAAACATATGCAGTACATTGTAATAATTTATTACTTGAAATACTTAATGTAGAAATGCAAGATCTAACTTCGGAGAAACCAACGATTATCACTAATGAGACAAATGAATTTCCAGACGTCACAAATGAAAAGCCATGCCCATAGACCATAAGTCCTAAACTTTGGTAAGCTATTAAATTTTAGTTATGTTTTCGGTGATGAAAATTCTACTTGATATTTCTTTTGATGAAAATTCTACTTGATATTTCTTTTGATGAAAGTTTAGTTATGTTTTCGTTTTGCATCTTGGTAAGATATTAGTTGTTGTAAACTTGTGGTTTACTTATATCTAATAAAAATATTGTTTATAGGAAATTAGAATGGAAAATGAAGGAAAGTGGTCATGATCATGATTCATGGATGTAGATAATTTGATGTAGTTTTTTGTTGGTAGAAAATGGTCATTCAAGTTGATTATATCTAGCTTGCTATGAACTTTTATGTTTTATTTATATTATGGATTTTGTATTTGAAAACTTATGTTGTTTGGAATTTGGATTATGTAATTTGGATCACATTAGCCACAAGCAGTCTTTACCTGAGGTCACTCAGCCAATCAAGTTACTCGAGCTCACTTAGCCTATCGAGTTTCTTATCTTATCCGGATCACCATAGTCACGAATAGGTTAGTAACCGACCCAGATCACCCAGCTCGTGGGTACGGCGGATGTACTAGATCACTCAGCCCGGAGTACACATCCCCTTATATAAGTATCATAGTATTGACACTAGGACATCCGAATTCATATACAACAATAATAAAATAATGCATGCTCCTCAAGCATTGATACACCTCACTAAGAGGTAAGTGGCACCAAGCCAAGCAATCACAAATGCCCCCAAGGCATAACACTGACCATCACATTTATATCAAGTCATCATTACCAAGCTATTACAAGTTACTCTCGTCTATGAGGATTGAAACTTGGTTTCTTAGTTTTTACAATTCATTTTACCCCATTAGGCCCTAGTCTTCGAATTAAAGGTCCTTTATTGGAACTAGCTTTACTACCAAAATATTCTACTTGTTATGTAGAAAAAACAAGAAAACCAATTGGTGACCAAGAAAATCGGTTACTGAACAAGAAAAATAGTTGTTGACCAAGAAAATCGGTTGCTCGCCAAGAAAACCAATTGTTGACCAAGAAAATCGGTTTCTCACTAAGAAAATCGGTTGCTCACCAAGAAAACACGTTGCTGTCCAAGAAAACTAGTTGGTTATTGATACGTGAACCCAAAATTCGTATATGGAGTTTGTAAATCACCCCCAATGCCCCTAAAACCCAAAGGTATAACCTCAAATCAAACCTTCACATTAAGAGAAGAAATTGAAGTGGTTTCCTACCATTTTTACACCTTATTAACAACTAATTCATATTTCACCATTAAAGGCTCTAAGCTACTTTAACACCAAAATTACCAACCTTAACCACAATATCAAACAATGAAATTACTTTAGGATATTCAAGAATCAAAGAGCCAAAAATATACTGACCTTGTAGCAAAATCCCGAATTTGCTCCTCACACCCAAAATCCTCAACTTCGTCTCTTTAACTCCAACTTGAATAAGCCCCGGGACACATCATTTATACATCAAAACAAGGAAACGAACCAATACTTAACCCCCAAGCACCAAAGAGATGTCTAGCCACATATTAACAACCTTGAAAAGCATGGAAGAAACCCCAAGAACTTAAATCCCTTCAAAAGTTCATTCATGAAGAACTCACATTTATACCTCTAGAGTATACTTTTCTTGAAGCTCTTGATGGGGAGATTAACATACTTGAATCTTGGACCTTGGGTAGAAGATTTGGTGTATAAAGTTAGCTCTTTTAATCTAAAATGGCCATGAGTGTTTTAGAGAAAAGATGAAGAAGAAAGATGAAGAAAAGGTGTTAGGTGGTGATCTTACCAAGGTTTTCTCGTCCTCGCCCTTAAAACCCCATGTGATAGCCAATACTAAAGAGGATGACCAGCCTTTCTTTTTAAAAGGGGTATAATTACCCTATAAAACCTCATACTTTCACCCTTGTCCCAAAATGGTATCTTTCCAAGCACAAATGACTCAATCTTCATTCAATAAGGCCCAAACTTGGCTCAAAGAGTCCAATCACCAAATCTAACTCGGTTATCCATAACTTGGGTTAACGACCAACGTTGACTCGAAAATTCAGATCGTTACAACCTTACACCTATCTCACTACGATCTTGAATTTTCAGAAACTGATTCCCTCAAACACGTGCCATCAACAAAGCCAACTTTATTTTTTGCTAACTAAGTGATCCTCATTGATCTGCTCCACAAGTTGTAGTTCTCTATTCCCGCTAGCTGATGGGAAACAAGAAGTGTACCATGCGTATCATATAGGTGTAAAAACAAAAGGATGATTTGAGTCTATTGTTGTTTCTATTCTTTGAAAACCAGTGTAATGACAAAAGACGATGATCATAAAAGAATTAAAGTTCTTGAAACCTTAACTGAACCCTATAACCGATCTTGAGTGTTAAAATATTGTCGGAATCACGATCACTGGTAGCTTTGATACCATGTTGATGTTGGTCGTCACACCAACAGAGATGGTTAAAGATGATCAAGTTGAATAGAAAAGATAAGAAACTAGAAGAAATAGTGTCATGGAAAACTGAGTATAATCTTTTTTTTATTGAAGAAGTTATCTCTTTGTACATAAGCAATATGGGATATATATATATACACAATAAGCATAACTAACAAAAACTAACAACAACTTTAATCAACCCTTAACAGCTAACAAACTAACTTTAATAGTTGTTTAACAGCTAACAAAACTAATCTTGTATGGGTTCGAATTTCGGTATGAGAATATAATACCTTACTATATAATAAGAAAAAGGTATCCACTGTTAATAATAAATTAATGACTAATTCTTTTATTGTACGCGATCTCACTAAAAGGTAAAATATAAATATTAATAAAACATTGGGTTGATGGCAACAAAATTAAGAAATTGAGTTCTTTGAGGTTCTGGTTTAAGTCTCACCTAATGTAAATTATATATTATATTTTTTGTATTTATTATGACTTGAGTAAGTATATTTTAATTAGTAGTTTTTTATTGAAAAAAGGAACTATTATCAAAAGCCTCGTTAAAAACTTCCACAATCCTAAACAACAGAAAATAGTACTTCTGGTAATATGTACAATAAATAAAAACTCACATCAAACTCAGAGACCACGCACAAAATAAGACAAACGAATAAGCATCATGATACGCCCTAATCAACAATAACAAACGGATACATTGTCTTGAGGACTAGGAAATGTGATTTCTCCTATAGCCTGCCCTTTTGTCATCCTTGCCAAAACATCGAAAACTTGATTGGTCACACGATAATTCACTATAATTTCTTTTTACTTAAATTTGTTGAGTGTGTAAAAGTTCTATTATTTACACCCTTTTTAACCCATATTTCTGCTGCATTCAAGCATCATTGCATTGCATTTAGGTTAGTTTTCAGTAAAACATCACAAACGGATTAAAAGCACGGATTCTACTAAAAGATGGCTTATTTTGCAGATATCTGCCATAGTTGACAAAGAAGGCAGGCGCAGGGCAGAGAAGCAGAAGAGCTGAACTGGACAAGCAGACGAAGAAGACGAAGCTGCCATGGATCTGTCGTGACAGCAGGGTGACAGCAGATTTATGAAGAGGAAAAGTAAAGTGGACCTCGATAGATAGAGAAAAATCTGCTCGTTTGTCGTGTGAAAGCCAAATATTTTTCCAAGCCCCGGATCAAAAGATATGTCAAGCCAAAGCTCAAGGAAAGGAATTCCCATAAAGCAAGGAGGCGGCTGAAAAGTAGGAATCCTTAGAGATTAAGCATTTATTAGAATCTTACTTTTCATTAAAGTTATAATCCTTGTTAAATTAGAATACTTGAGCCCAAAGCTTATATAAGGGCATAGGTTTTAACCTAGAGAGAGATCCCTCATTCTTCCCCATAACCGATAACCTAAACCCCCTGCCGTTCACCCGTCACCGACATGTTCTAAATTCCCCCTAGGGCTACGGGTTGTTTTGTAAAGTAGTTGCAAGGGTTGTTTTGTTTTAGGATTTTCCAAGTTCAATAAAATAAATTTCAAGTTCTCTTATTTTGGTTTTAATATCTTGCAAGAGCATCGGGAGAGCATTGTGAGGTTATCTATTTACTTAGCATCGGGAGAGTTAAGTATACGAAAGAAATAAGAGCAAGTTCTCTAGTTTATAGTTGAACTATCTTGTGCCTAGGGATAGGGCAAGGTTAAGTGGCTAAAGAAGAATTCATACACATCGGTGTTCATCCTTCGATTCACACCGGGAGGTATCATCAAAGACGTGATCATCGACAGACTTGGACTTAGGGATAGGCCAAGGTAGATCTGGGATTCTTGCCAAACTTGAAGTACGGAGTTGGCGTGTCTGCAGCCGCGACAACCAACGGACAGCCGCCGCGACAGGTGCTGTCGGCGACGGGAGCGACGACAGAACTAGAGTTCCTAAGCAATCCAATACCTGCACTACCGAGCAATTCAATACCAGCCCATTCTCTCTATCTTGATATCTCAATTATTTTATTTGCGATTTTCCTTATTATTTTCGTGACATCTTTCTAAACTATTTCTTTTACTTCGTGCAGTAACTTAAGGTGAAGCTATTAGCCCAATCCCTGTGGAGACGATATCCGATACTTCGTATCATTTTACTACTTGCGTCGTGTACACTTGCACTACAATTGCGATAGACTCTTTTACACGCAACAAAATTCACTATAATTTTTTCATATGTGAAATTAATACTTGAAACTGGGATTATACTTGTACTTCTAATTTCAAGAAATTAATACGAATAAAAATATGTCAAATGTAAATTTAAAATAAATAAATAATAATCTAATCTTAATCTTAACCCTTAAAAAATTGAAAAATTCTACAACGCTCGACGAGTACCGCTGAGCACCATTAAATTAATTTATAAAGATTAAATATCTAAAGGACTCAATGTATAATTATAAATTATTTAAAAATTTAAAGGTAAATTATTTAAAATAAAATATTAATTAAATTAATTTCCATATATAAAATATTTTTTAATTTTTTTAAAATAATTGGATCAAATATCAATCTTAGTCAATTTAAAAAATAAAAACCCTAAACAATAAACTCAAAACCCCAAACCCTAAACTTGAAACCATAAACTATAAACCATAAACCTTAAATCCTAAATTTGAATATTGGGTTTAGAGTTTATAGTTTTGGGTTTCATGTTTTGGTTTTTGGGTTTAGGGTTCAGAGTTTATGGTTTTATGTTTAAGGTTTAGTGGTTGGTATTTGATCCAATTATTATTTTTTTAAAATATTAATAAAAATTATATATATAGAAAATAATTTAATTAATATTATATGTTTAAATAATTTATAATTATATGTTTAGTCCTTTAGATTTTAAATCTTTATTAATTAATTTAATAGTGTTCAACGGTGCTCATCGTTAGTGGTGCTCAGCGGTACTCGTCGAGAGTGGTAGACTCATCTAAATTGAAAAATTCTACAACGCTCGACGAGCACCGTTGAACACCACTAACGCTGAGCACCATTAAATTAATTTATAAAGATTAAAAATCTAAAGAACTCAATGTATAATTATAAATTATTTAAAAATTTAAAGGTAAATTATTTAAAATAAAATATTAATTAAATTAATTTCCATATATAAAATATTTTTTAATCTTTTTTTAAATAATTGGTGCTCAGCTTTGCTCATCATTAGTGGTGCTCAACGGTACTCGTCGAGCGTGGTAGACTCATCCTAAGAGATTTTAAATCTTTATTAATTAATATAATAGTGTTCAGTGGTGCTCATCGTTAGTGGTGTTCAACGGTACTCATCGAGCGTGGTAGACTCATCCTAAAATAATTTCATTAACAAAGATGAGAATCATATAAGAGGAAATAAGTATTTTATAATTGTTTAATTAATATTCTAATCTTAATCCTATATTTATTTTGATCTAACACTTAAAGAAATTATAGGTTTTACACTAAATATAAATGAATTATACAAAACTTTATGAAATGTAAATCTACCTGTTGCTGGAAATTAGGCTTTAAAGTTAAATATTGTCTTAAGTTTTAAGTCAAAACATGGAATATGCTCCTGGAGTCAAAAAATGTACGCTGAATTAAAGGAATCAAACAAAAGTGTTTTTTTTTCTTTTTATTGTGCGTTTGTTTATTTAAATTGTACATTATTTCGGCTCGTAAGAGTTGGTAATTTAAACTTTGAATTCATGTCGATCGAATTATAGTGTATTGAAAGGAAATATATATATATATGAAGAAAAAAAATTAATTATAATCATAATACTACTTAGAGGGAAGATGAGAGAAAAAAGAAACTCTAGAGGAAGTAAAATAGTGTTCTTACCATGCTTAGAACTCATGACATACACATTGGCCAACATGCCAAATGTACTTGCTCAATAGGAAATATTATTTTAATTTTACTTTACATAAGATTCTAAGATCGACTTTAAACATAATCCATCAAGTGGTTCCAGTAAAAAAAGAATGTTTGTGATCTGAATTCTAGCAGTTTATCTACGTATATGCATAATATTAAAAAATTAAAATTAATAAATATATATTATCTTGTAATCACATTAGACAAATAAAAAATCTACCCCAAACAATTTTATTCTTTTATTAGGAAAAAATCCTTTAAATTCATGGATAATTGTAGACATTTTTTCACTGGGTTCAAGTAGTTTTAATTTTTCATGTTCTTTTTCAAACCCAATTAACGTTTCCAAATTGCTAACCTTGCGTGTGTTACAAAGCTTTCAACTCTTTTTAAAAAAAAAAAAACATTGACTGACACCATATATTTTATGCCACAAACATGTAATGTGCTTTTTAGTGAAGACTAAGATATAAATTTAATCCAAATTTATTATTACGAGATAGTTAAATTATTTAATTTTGGTCACATTTAGTGTACAAAGTTTTGAGTTAAAATTAATAAATTTAATTAATTTTAAATTTTGATCAATTAAATTCACTAATTTAATTGTTTGATAAATAGAAAATTGCAACGACATGTTGAACTCAATCTTCTAAAACTAAATAATATGCTCCTAACAAAGTTTTGTCTTTAGAGTATTAAATATAATGGTTGTAAAGATACTTTTATCTTTGACAATTTAGTTGTATTTAAATTACACAAAAAATTTTTTTTTTGAAGTAAACCATATTCTCAATTATAATTTAAATAATTATTTTTCCTTCAAATATATGATATTAATACATTATGCATTTGCTTCAAATATTGTTTAAATTTAATAATTAATCAAATTATATAAACAAGATAATTAATGAATAAAAAATAATATATAAATTATTTACAAATTAAATATCAAAATTCGAACTCATATAAAATGAGATAATATAAATATCTTTAATCACTAAATCAATTAGTTCATCTCAATCAAATATGATTCTCTTAATTCCAAATAACATAACTCAGAACATATAAAAGATGAAGGCCTTTAATCTTTTTTTATCAAATTGAATCCATGTTTGGTAAATAGTGGTTTGGGCAAATATTAAAAGTTTGATGTATAATTAGAGGTTTGACTAGTCAAATCCGCTAATGTTGATGTTTGGTAAATAGCGGATTGAAAGAGCGGATTGGGGTGAAAAAGCTAATTTTGAAAAAGCTTCTAATATGAGCTTTTTGAGATTAGAGGTTTGATATTAGAGTTGTAATGACTTTTTTACCCTTAACAATTGCCAACAATATCTGAATAATCTAAATTAAATAATAATACTTTTTTAAAATAAATAATAACATATTAAATATTAGACTTATTTTTTGTAACTACTAATTTATATGGTGACATTTGTAAGTTAATTCTATATTTTATTATCACATATTTATATGCGCATATAAAAATTTAATAATTATATAAATATTAAATTAATATATAAATCTTTCAAATATGTTTAGGAAATTTATATTAAATTTTTTTTTACAAATCTAATTAATATTTATTAGATACAAAATATTAATAACTGATAAATTATTCAAATAAGTATTAAATATAACCATGTCCTTATATGTCATTTTGATTGTTTAAATAATCAAACAGCTATCAGCTATCAGTTAATTTTACCGAACACTTTTATACAATCAGCTAATACAATTCGCTAGTCAAATCAGCTAATGCAATCAGCTATCAGCTATCATGTTGAGTTGTGTGAGGCTCGATTCGATCAACCGTTCTTGCTCGCCAAGTGTGGAGAAGTTGAATAATTGGGTGTTTTAGTGGGAGGTGAAAATTTGGCAATTTGACACAAGGATTTATAGTGGTTCAACCTTCTAACCAAGGTCTATATCCACTACCTTAGCTCCCCACTAAGGATTTTCAAACAAATTCACTAAGAATTTCGTCCCCTTTTCTAGGCTAAGGAGGCAACCTTTACAACCCTCAAAGCTTTCTACCCAAAGCTTGAGGAAACACTCTCTTGTACAAAGAAAGACTTAGCAAACTAAAAATCCCTCTAATAGTTGTTTGTTTGCAATTCTAAGCACTCACCCAAAACCTAAACACTTGAACAAATATAATAATGTAAGCTCACAAGTGTTGTCTAAGCAAGGAATTTATAATTTAAGCTCTAGACAAATTTTGACATCATAATGTTGTAACAATTGAAGCATTAATCATTACAAGATGCTTGGAGGTCCCTTTTATACTCCCAATTGAGTTTGTAGCCGTTACTAGCCGTTGGGATTGAATTGGAGCCGCTGGAGCCTTGATTTTCCATCATAAATGCAGTTCTACAGCTTGGCCTATCGATACTCGTCAAGCTGTATCGATATGGTCTCAATGAGGAATTAGTCGTTGGGCTTTTCAGCTGATGTGTATCGATACGCTTGCCTAGTGTATCGGTACGGTCCTGCAAATTCAAATGACCGTTGGGATAATTAGGCATATCGGTACGCGATACAATCGTATCGGTACGCGACTAGCCATTGGGCTATTTCAAATCACACCGTATCGATACGGCTAAGCGTATCGGTACGAGTTTTGGCTACTGGAATTCTGGTAGTTTGAAAACCCTAAGGCGTATTGGTACGGTTCAATACCGTATCGGTACGGTCACTTGAAATTCATGGCTTTGACTACTTTAAATACTCTTTAAATCATTCCAAAGCCTTTTGAAAAACCTTAAACATATTTTCAAGTTGTTTTTGACTAAAAACTTATTTTAAATTCTTTGCAATTTAGTCCAAAACATTTTTCAAATATTATATCAAAACTTAGTTCTACAATCTCCCCCTTTTTGATATAATAAAACCTACTTGAAAAATTGTTTGGAATTCTCCCCCTTTAACTTTAAAATTGTGAATAAGAGATTTACATATGAAATCAAATAAAGTTCCTCCTTATTCATTTGAAAATTCAATTTTTCAAACCAATTTCTCCCTCTTTTTGTTATGTCAAAAAGAATTTAAAATGATATTTAGCTCAAATAACATAGGAGGCAAAAAAAATTGACACACTTAAAATTTTGGTTTAAAATTGGCTACCCTTACTCAAAGCATCATAAGAATGTTAGTTCAACACATATGATTATCTAGTTGACTTAAATGAAAATAAATCAAATAAAAACAAAAGCAACTAGATTTTACCACACTTGAACTCAAGGGAGGATGTGAAGCATTCATTCTTCAAGTGTTCTTCCTATGAGTGCATGGAGCTCCCCCTCAAAGTTTGACTTGTTGATCACTCTCCATCACGCCTAGAAAAAGACAATCAAGTAATTTTTGGTATCCAAATTGCTTTGGATCCATAGACATTAGTAGCACAAAATTTAGTCCCCTTAGGAATCCACTTTTCAATTTCATCTTTTTTAGTTGAAGTGGTTAGTCCTTTTGGGACCCAAACACTTCTAAAGCATTTTCCATTCACAAATCTAGGGGCACTAGATTGTCTTACATAAAAATTTGATTTCCAAAATTACTTTTCTTTTCAAGTTCATTGGAAATCAAATCTTTTTCTTTTTGAACTTTAAGAAGCAAATTTTGTAAATCAAAACATTTTTGTTCAAAATCTTTCAATTTTGCTTCAAGTTCAAGATTTGTTTTGGAAAGCAAATCATTTTCAATTTTTATTTTTGAAATCAACTTTTTGTTCTTGGAAAATGATGTCTTGAATTCCAAAAGCAAATCATCATAGGCATCTTGTAACTCAACAAATGTATAAGAAATTGAAATAGATGAGTTAGAAGTTACCTCCCCCTTATTGAGGGCCATCAAGCATAGGTGGGCTACTTCATCATCGATGGAGTCTTCATCACTCCATGTGGCCACATATGCTTGTTTTGAAGATGATCCCTTCTTTTTGGATTTGTGGGAGTCCTTCATCTTCTTCATCGATTCATGCTTGGATTTTTCCATTTTACTCTTCATGAACCGGGAAAATTTGTTGAAGAGATAGGCCATCTCTTTATCTTCACTTTCCTCCTCACTTGAATCTACATGATGGCATGTGGAGGATTTGAGAGCTACGACACTAGCATTGATGCCTAGCTTCATGATCTTCTTTTTCCTCATCGCTCTAATCTCTTCCTTCTTCTTCTCCTCTTCTTTGTTTTTCTTCATTATTTGGTGAGTGAGAAGTGACATCATGAGTTCATCAAGCTTCAAGGTTTAAAGATTCTTGGCTTCGATGATGGCGGTCCTCTTTGAGTCTCATGACTCGGGAAGGGAGTAGATGAGCTTTCGGACAAGCTTCTCTTCCGGGATGGCTTCTCCATAACCTTTAAGTCCATTTGTGATAGTGGAGAACCTATCAAACATCTTCTCGATGTTTTCTTCCGGATCTATCTTGAAGTTCTCATACTCTAAGGTGAGGATCCCAATCTTGGTCTCCTTAACTTCATCGGTTCCCTCGTATGTGACTTCAAGCTTGTCCCATACCTCCTTGGCACTCTCACGAGATGACATCTTATCATAGATGGTTGGGCCAAATGCACAAAAAAGCATGTGCAAGGCTTTGAAATTAAGCTCCATCTTCTTGCGATCGTCGGCACTCCATTCTGCTTTGCTTCCTTGAGGCACGAACGGACCATCTTCAACTATGTCCCATAGCTTGTAATCTCTTGACTTCAAGAAGAGTTTCATCTTTGTCTTCCAATGGGCATAGTGATTTTCGTCGAAGAAAGATGGTTTGTCGATTGATTGTGCCATTGAGCTGGTTGGTGAAATGTTGATCGATCTTGTCGAATCTTCTCAATAGGATGTGAATCCCCTTCGATTGAGCCAACCTCTGATACCAATTATTGAGTTGTGTGGGACTCGATTCGATCAACCGTTCTTGCTCACCAAGTGTGGAGAAGTTGGATAATTGGGTGTTTTAGTGGGAGGTGAAAATTGGCAATTTGACACAAGGATTTATAGTAGTTCAACCTTCTAACCAAGGTCTACATCCACTACCTTAGCTCCCCACTAAGGATTTCCAAACAAATTCACTAAGAATTTCGTCCCCTTTTCTAGGCTAAGGAGGCAACCTTTACAACCCTCAAAGCTTTCTACCCAAAGCTTGAGGAAACACTCTCTTGTACAAAGAAAGACTTAGCAAACTAGAAATCCCTCTAATAGGTGTTTGTTTGCAATTCTAAGCACTCACCCAAAACCTAAACACTTGAGCAAATATAACAATGTAAGCTCACAAGTGTTGTCTAAGAAAGGAATTTATAATTTAAGCTCTAGACAAATTTTGACATCATAATGTTGTAACAATTGAAGCATTAACCATTACAAGATGCTTTGAGGTCCCTTTTATACTCCCAATTGAGTTTGTATTCGTTACTGGCCGTTGGGATTGAATTGGAGCCGTTGGAGCCTTTATTTCCCACCATAAATGCAGTTCTACAGCTTGGCCTATCGATACTCGTCAAGTCGTATCCATACGGTCTCAATGAGGAATTAGCCGTTGGGCTTTTCAGATGATGCGTATCAATACGCTTGCCTAGCGTATCGGTACTGTCCTGCAAATTCAAATGACCGTTGGGAAATGACCGTTGGGGTAGTTAGGCGTATTGGTACGCGATACAACCGTATCGGTACGCGACTAGCCGTTGGGCTATTTCAAATCACACCGTATTGATACGGCTAAGCGTATCTGTACATGTTTTGGCTACTGGAATTCTGGTAGTTTGAAAACCCTAAGCCGTATCGGTATGGTTCAATACCGTATCGGTACGGTCACTTGAAATTCATGGTTTTGACTACTTTAAATACTCTTTAAATCATTCCAAAGCCTTTTGAAAACCCTTAAACATATTTTCAAGTTATTTTTGACTAAAAACTTATTTTAAATTCTTTGCAATTTAGTCCAAAACATTTTTCAAATATTATATCAAAACTTAGTTCTACATATCCGCTAATTGCCAAACAGGGCCAATAAATTTATTAAGTTAACGCCAATTAAAATTTTCCAAGATGTGGTATTAAAACTTTCTTTATCAAATAGTCTATTGATTTGTAAAGGATTAAGTTGCTCCTTTGAAACCCTAACTTTTTTTCTCTCTAACGTCGCCACTCTCTCATTTTGATTTAAACTAAGGTCGGCGGCGGCAACAATTTTAGGGTTGTTTTGTCGACCGTCGGCCGCTCACTTTCATTTGTTTGTTTTGTTCTTTTATTTTTCAGTCTTTTGATTCAATAAATTTGTCTTCATGACACGTTTTCCTCTACCGTTTGGTACGTTTTTCTGCTTTTTAGCACGCTTTTTTGTTATTTGTTTTCTATCAGGGTTGGATCTGACGTCACCACGACTGATCAAGATGGCGCTCCTTTTATTATGTTGCTGATCTCCCTGTCTCGGGCCCTTGAATCGGATTCGGATACGCGATTACATCTACCGTTTATTCGCGATTGAGTTGTGGTAATGACCTTTTTGTCAACGTACGTTCACTGTAATATGCATTTGTCAATGTTGTTTGTTGATGGTTTTACCCATCCTTGTCGATTTGGGGATGTTTGTATCTGTCTTTTGTTTCGAGTCTTTGGATTAGGTTCTTACCTTTTCTTGTATGGTCCTATTATGATCTAGAGCCGCTAATTTAGTGTTTGGGTTTGTATCTAGATTTAAATGTTCGTTTACTTAGTGGTAAACTTTCGTTGTAATTTCGGATATTCCCTCGTTTAATAAAAATAAGTGGATTCAATTTCCAACAAAAAAAACATTCTTTATCAAAGTAAATAATCTTAACTATTCAATTTTATAATATATGATAAAAGAGTTAAATTATGATTTTTATTTTTATATTACATTAAAGTATACTGATTATATTTTATATTTAAAGATAGCTTGTGTGTTTCGTTATTGTTTTATTATCGTGTTGTACATTTTTCTGATAAAAAATAGGTATCGTTGTCATGTGCCTCATTAAAAAAATCTGTCTAAACCTAATGGTGGAAAAAAGAGTGCACATAATAACATATACAAAACACATGAGGATTACATCCTAAGAGGAACTAAATCCTCGCGTAATAGATCAACAATAAAATTCAGAATAGAAACCAAGAGAACTAAGTCGAGATTCGAGAGACTTGCACGTTTTGCCAAAGCATCTACAACTTGATTGCACTTCCTAGGGATAGCACGAATCGAGATCCGCCAATATCTCTGGATCACATCTTGGATAGCACGAGTGATAGCGAGAGCAAAACCATCACGCTCTACCTGATGAATAAGCTTGATAGCTTGAGCATTATCGGATTCTACCTCTAAACTCTGAAAGCCTAGATCCCACACAATAACAAGACCCAGGAAAATACTCCATAACTCGGCTTCCACGACTGAGCAGCAACTAATAAATTTAGTAAAATCATGCAGCCAGGAACCAAAACGATCCCTAATCACCCCACCACACCGAGCTTTCCCATCATGAGTCGAGCATGAGGCGTCGACATTTAACTTCACCCGATCGACAGATGGCGGCAACCAACAAGCTACAGGCGTCACCGATGAAGGCCCAACTTGCCTTCAACATTTAGTTTCGAGCGATAGTCGAGTTGCGTTCGCAAGCCAAAAACTTCGTTCAATGATATAACCCCAATTATCAATTTCGGCACCAAAGGCAATGGCCTTTCTTTTACACCAAATATTGCAAACCACCGCAGCAAACAGCAGGTTCCAGTTTCCTTCCCTTGCGCCAAATGAAGCATTCTCCTGTAAATTGGCCTCAAACCACTGCAGCAGTGAGAGGTCAAAGAACTCAACAATCTTGGACGCTCGAATCAGTCGAAATCAAACCGGTTGGATAGCTGGACAAGAGCGCAACAGGTGCTCAACAAATTCGTCCTGATCGTGGCAAATTGAACATCGCAAGTCGGTCGTAAAATAACGATGACCATGTTCAACGTTGGTCATAAAGTTTAACCAATAAGATGTTATCATGTCTACAAACTTAACGACAAATAGTGTGATTACAACATTACAATTACAGAACTTAATTAATCATATATTTTTTTCAAGTAAGAAACTAATTTAGTACATAATTGAAAGTGACGACTCGCTTAATTTTTTTGATGCAATTAGCGGATAAAAGACATTTACGCCTAATAATAAAAGAAAAGGAGAGATTGAGCAAGCAAATTTAGTCGGTTGGTCAAGCTACTCAATTTTGTTCTCTTATATTTCTGTAGATTGTGAGTTCGAAACTCACTAGGAGCACTCCCCTTTCTTCTTTGAGTCCCCGTTTTCCTCTCCTCTAAATAAAATAATGTTACTCGAAAAATTTCAAATAAAGTTTGTGTTGTAAAATAGAAATTCGAATAATTTAAAATTTCTAATAATTAGTAGATTTATTTTTAAGTTCGGGACGAGTCCTTCGATTCTTTTATTGATATATACATACTGATATATAAAAATATGAAGAAATATTGTCACATATGAAAGAATATGAATATATATATATATATGAATAAATAAATATATATATATATATGCATATCTTATATGATTAGAGAAAGCCATTTAAATTGGAATCAAACCGTACTATAACATGATATATAATTACAATTAAATTTTTATAGGAACTCGAAAACTCGACTCGAATTTCTTCAACTCGAATCGACTCGAAAGATTTTCGAATGAAAGTTCGAATTATAAAATTAGACTCGTCAACTCGAATAACTCGAAATTTTTTCACTCGACTTGATCGAACGCTCACCCCTAGGGTAGAAGACATTTTGGCTGGTTGACCAATATGCTTATCTTTGTTCTCTCGTAATCCTTTAGGACATTGGTTCTAGACCCACCAGAAATACTCCCTTGCTTCCCCTAGAGTCCCTCGTTTTCCTTCTCTCTAGATAGTATAAGGATTAGATTTAAGATTTATAAAAAAATCAAATTAGACAATCGATGTGTTTGGACAATCATCATGGTTATAAGTTCAATAGAAATGGGTGTAATTGTGAGCGTAATTACAGTCCTCAATTTATAATTAATATTATTTTAAAATTTATAATTATATAATTATGTAATTAAAATTTGTACCGTTAAAATTAACATAAAAAATTACAATACAATTACAGTTTGTTAATCAAACACGTGAATATAATTATTAAAATAGTAATTTAAAACCAGGATTCTAAATATATGTAAACTATTAAGACAATGAGTGCATAAAAAAGTTTTCTCCAGATGCATGCATGGGGAGTTATTCTGGTTACTTCCTTGGCTTGAATCCAATTCGTAATTAAAAACAAAAACAAATCTTTTACCCACCGCTCTTTAGATTTGATCCTTTGTACTCATCCTTTAGCTGTCATGATTTTATATAAAGTTGATAAATCAATAAATTATTTCATATCATTATAATATTTTTCATGGTTCTAATGGTAAATCAAAACGATCTTATCCTACCGTGATCAACTCAATAAATTCGGTACTAGAACCAACTTAATTTCTTTGAAAAAAAATAGTAATTAGCCATTTAATTGTAACTTTTAACCTTACTAATGGGTTGGTCCAAGTGGTAAGTAGTTTGGTTTTGTTTAATCAACATTTCAGATTTGACGCGTTGTGTATACAGAAAGTCTCGTTGAGAGACTCACCCACAAAAATTAGATATGTGACGCAAGTCGGTCCGAACTAGTCAGGGCTAAACCCTGAAAACAAAAAAGGCAACAAAAAGAAATTGTAACTTTGAACATTATTATTCATTCAATGACTTGTATTTTGCTAATAATTCTGGCTTAACAATGAGGACTAGGGGTGGTAATTAGGTGTGGAATATTTTAAAATCGTGGGGATTCAAACCGACGGGGATGAGAAGTAATTGAAACCTTTATTCACGGAGATGGGGAGGGAGAAACATTTATCATCGAAACTCAAATGGAGACGAGGACAGGGATTGCTATATCCGAACCATGAGGATAACCGAACCGTAACCATATAAATAACTGTGGAGATCCCCCAAACAATATCCACAAAGATCCCTGATATTTTACAAAATTTTTAAAATACATAAAATCAACTCTCTTTTACATGTATACATACCTATCTTATTATCAATATATTTGTGTCTTTTGTTTAAATCTTATTATTGGGTGACCTCTCTAGTAATTTATCATTTTTTGTTATGTATATAATCTATTTATCTTTCTATTTATGCCGTTCAGTTAAAAAAACATTGTTCCCCTTCAATTATATGTTTAAGTGTATTCAGTATATGACTTGTAAATTAAAATCGACCATATATTTTGGTTAGTAAAATAGTAAATTTTGTTTAACTTTTAGGATGAAGATTCTTCAAAAATTATAAGAATCTAATAGGTATAAAAACGTAAAATTGATCGAAACATGTAACAGTGATTACTCAAAATCATACCCACAAAATATTGAAAACGGAGTGAGAAATACAAATTCATCTCCGAACTAACCGATTCTCACTCCTAGTAAGGACGCTACCCTCACAACCTTAATGCTTTTATTGGTTTGTTAGCTAGGTATTTTAGTTATTCGTTCAATTATTGATATATAGACGTAATAATTGATTACGAGCATTACAATTTAGAAAATATAAGAAAATTTCCATCTCTAATAAAAATATATATATTATGTACCGAATAGAAATCTTCTATTTTTTTCTTCTATTTATGCCCATAAATTTAGTGTTTGTGGTTTAAGTTTAGAGTTTAGGGAATTTTTGGTAGAGTTTAGGATTTAGAATTTAGGGCTAGGGCTTAAAATTTAATTTTTTTTAGTGTTTTTTAGTACTGAGTATAGAAAGGGGCATCGAAAAATGACAGAGGATTTTTGTCCTTATGCACCGACATGAAAATTTTATTTTACACACATGGTTATAATTTAGAGTTTAAATGTTAATTTTAAGGTTTATGGTTTAGTGGTTCTATATTTTATGATTTAAGTCTTTATATTTAATGTTTTAAAATTTATGATTTAAGATTAAAAGAGAATGTTTAAGATTTATGAATTTAGATTTTAGAGATTTAAACTTAGCAAGTGCCCGAGAGTCTTAGTTGATCCATGATTTATGTTTCATCTTTCGTTTCCTTTTCGTTTGTTTCGAGAAATATATCGATCACTTCCGATTCTTTCTTTTTCTATTGATTCTTTTCCGATCGAGATGTATGGATCCATGAATCTATGTGTCTATATCGATCATGTTCATGGATTAACGAAAATGTGCAAAAGCTCTATCTACCTCTGCCATTCTATGAGTCTCTTCCTTTTTGCGTATGGCATCGCCACTCCTTTTGGCAGCATCCACTAATTCGAAACTTAATTTGAAAGCCATATTTTGACCCGGACGCTTTTGGGATGCCCCTAATAACCAACGAATGGCAAGTGTTTTTCGTTGTGTGGATCCTATTTCAATGGGAACTTGATGAGTCGATCCGCCTAATATTGTAATTTAAGATTTAAAGTTATGATTTTAAATTTTAGATTGTGAAATTGACATAAACATGCTTTGTATAAAAAAAATTACACCCTTTATGCATCAAATATTGAACTTTTAAAATTTGTATACAAGCAAAAGCAAAAGCAAAATCATAATAATGGATTCTCCAGCCAAAAAGAGTGATAAGTATCAAGTTTCAAGGGAAATTTTGGCGGGTCATATTAAGAAAATATACACATATAATCAACTATCCTCCTGATTTTCCTATGTATGGAATATGATTGGTGTATGGTATAAACGAGTTGAGTCTGAGTAGTGCTAAGCTCGACTTGACTTGTTAAAAATTCGAATTAAGTTGAGTCTAATCGAGTCGAGTATTGATCGACCTTTGACCGAGTTAGACTCGAGTAACTCGTGTTCTGTCTTGTCTCATTTACAACAACAACAACAATAGTAATAATTTCATCATCATCATCATCATCAAACAACAAACATTTTAGTTTACTTTAATTTTAAAAAATTAAAAGTTTTAATATATTATATTTTCGAGTAGGTTGCGAGCTTTTCGAGTTAAGTATCGAGTAGCTCGGCTCGTTAAGAACTCGAACTGAGTTCAAACTTGAGTTAAGTTCAATCGATTCAAATATTGATCGAACTTTGGTCGAATTGAACTCAAATAGCTCGCGATCTATCTTATCTCATTTACGATCCTAATCAAATGTTGAAGGAAGGCAGAAAAGGTAAAAAGAAGAGGTAAAATGCTCCAAATTATTTACACCACCTCACTTGTCCAATTCCCTCTTCGGTCCGGTTCAGAATAAGGATATAATCGTCAACATATAAGAGTTTGGTATACTTAAACAATCCCTTCATTTTCATGCCAATATCCAAAACCCAATGTAGTTTCAATTCTAATATATATTTTTCTTCAAAATCAATGGGACTTTTATTATTAAGCGTGTAGCCGAGTTTTTGGACAAATTTAATTGCACCGGTAAAAGTTTGTTCTTGATCTTCCGGTTTAGTTTAACGATGCTATTTTAGAGATTAATTTCTCCAAGGCAGAAGAAACGAGGCGATTAGTGTTGATAATTAACATATTCCTTGATGGCCGGTAAGTTGGCAATGCGTACGTTGGCATCACATGTGTTCAAATATCTATAATTAAAAATAATGCACAAACATCAATCAAACTCACTATTTTTTTTCGTGGTTAACAATCTCTAGAGTAAATTATTTTTTTTTTTTTTTAAATTGTGGGTTCGAAGTTCAAGAACAAATTTTCCTTCTCATCCTAGGTAAAAATTGTTTAAAAAAATTTGTGACACCCAAATGTTTTGATGCGTTGCATTAATACCATTAATTTATTGAGATTGTGGTATTCAAAGAATTTTGCTAAAATAAGATTTTAGTTGATATTAGATATGAAGTTTGATTATGGACAATTTTTATAATTTATTGACTAAAACTATATATTTAGTCTGCATTCAAAAATATTTTTTCATTAGGTGTTAAAGCACTAAACGAGAAAATAATGTTAGACAGGTATTTTGTGCACGTTAAACGGACGTACTTACGTTTAAAAACCTCTGTTAAACGGACCCTTAAACATGTTTGTTATAATTATAATTTGTAACACTCTAAGCTTTGGCAAAAAAAAAAGGAATTTGCAGCCAAGGAGGTTTGAACTCGAGACCTTGGCTGCTAAGGAAGTATTATTTTAACCATCTGAGCTAAGGTGATAATTTGGGTATGTTTTACCACAAATTAACCTTAAACATTTAGTACGGATTTACCAAAGATAATAAATTCGATCTGACTCCTCACCTGCCTTTTTTTTCGAATATGGAAAAATTCAGAGAGCGAGAAATTCTAGAACTCTCTCAGTCTGCTCTCCCAGCCACCACTGTTCGGCTCGTCTGATCTCACTCACCGCACCGTCGTGCACTCCACCGCCGCCGTCGGTGTGAGCCCCGTCAGCCCCTGGACCGCTTTCCGTCAACCACGCGCGACGTCGGCCGGCCGTTTGCGGTAGAAAACATATCTGGAAGCTTAAAGGTTCCGCCGCCGCCATTTCCCTCATTTTCGGCCGTTCCTGACGTCGGCTCGCCTCACCGTGGGCACAGTCGAGCTCCTCGCGTCCCGATCTACAAAACCCATGTGAGTCACCTCCGATTTGCCGTCGTTTTGCCCCTCGTCGGAGTAGCGCAACTTTCTGGCGAGATTTGGATTTTGGGGTAAGATCCGGCTAAATTCCGACGAGTTTTTGGCATGTTGGTTCGTGTAATGTTGTGTATAGCTGAAACCTTTCGTTTTTACAGGTGAATCATGCGATTCCGACATTCTCCGGCGAGATTCCGGTCGCTGCCGGCGACGTTCTTCGTTTAGGGTAATAACCCGTTAACCCGGCCCATAACCCGTTAACCAAGCCCGATCCGCTCTGTCCATATCCGACCCGTGACCCGACCCGTTTGCCCGACCCGCCTACCCGTCCGAAAACCCGAACCGAGTCAACCCGAGTTAGCCCGAGTCAACTCGCCCGAGTCAGCCGAGTCAACTCGTCCGAGTCAGCCCGAGTCAACTCGTCCGAGTCAGCCCGAGTCAACTCAGTTGACCCTTACCAGTTGACTGCTGACGTCAGCGATGACCTGCTGACGTCAGCGTTGACTCTGACCCTGCTGACGTCAGCGTTGACTTTGACCGTTGACCAAAAAGTCAAAATTTTCAAAAAGGCTCTATTTTATGTTTTTCGACATCCCGAGTCCGATTTTGAAGCCTGTTTTGCAAAATTCTGACCCAAATGCCTCCGAATTTGACCTTGAACCCGATAGTGCTTATGTATTTAATTAATTGGTTAAGTGCTTTGTGGATGAGGTCTGATCTTGGGATTTGTGTAATTGAAGGTACTCATAGTTCCTGGAATACGAATTGTTGAGGGATGTCAAATTCGAGTTCAAGGGTGTTCGAATGTCGTTCTCAGATCGATCGTTGTAGCTCGGAGCCAAGGTAATACATTACTACCTTCTGCATGCTTTCAAAACTTGTTGGTACTCCGTTAATGCTTGCACAACCATGATTGAGCATATGATTAATTTCGCTAATGTCGATCAATTAAAAAATAAGAATATTAATGGCCAAGGTATATATTCGATTAAGAGGTTTGATAAATCGAAAAGATTTCTGAGTTCAATAAGCGATTAACAAAAACGGTTGATCTCTAAATCTGATTGTGTTGGCTAATGAATTACGAAAATGCCCCAATGTATGAAAATGACTAAAATACCCTTATCAATGAAAGTGGTCTGAGAATTTACACTAGATCTGGTATATCAACTAATTCTTGTGAAAATCTTGAACTGTCTTGGGAAGTTATCGTAACGAGGCTTCACCTTTGAAATTGTAAATTGCTCAGATTCTATTTGAAATTGAATAAATCTCTAAAGACATTTGCGAGAAAATATTTGTATGTTTGAATTAGTCAAAGTTGCGTAAAGTGCTGAATCGTTTGAAATGACTAAAATGTTTGGAAATGCTGATAATGCTGAACTGATCAGAATATCCATAATGACAAAAAGAATAATATAACCTCGACAGCAAGTGCCAAATTGATCAAAATGATGGTTTTACCCTCGAGAACTTAAATGAAAGAATAGTTGGAAGGACTGAAAGACTCTGTACAATCGTAACACCTTTGAGCATCGAATTGTCTGAAATACCCTCGGATATTATAATGATTGAGAATATTTCTAAGACATGGAATTGAGAACTCCGAATAAGGTCAACCATGTAATGGCTCAAACAAGAAGTGGTAATATACGACATGTGTCTGTTGATCATTTATGATACTAAGAGGATATTGATGGAATACCATAAAAAGGCGTACAGTTTATTAGGAGAAAGTACATATCTAATAGTAATAGAGATCTGTTCTTATAAGGTACATTCGATGTTTTGGAATGAGTTCAAGTGCAATGCACATGTTCGAATACTTGGAAAATACCATCCGAATATATGCTCGATTTCTAGAATAAGTTCAGTGGACGATTGGTGAATGTGAACTATTGTTGTTACGCTCTGTGGTCAGTTCTAAGAAATGAATGGTTGAAGTGTACCTATTCGGTGAGATATTAGACACGGTGTTAATGGGTTCCGATTAGTTCAAAGGGGCTCGGAAACTTGACGAGCAACTAGAAGTCATAAATTCTGTATATCACCGTTTATACCTTGTCGGTTCAAATTACCAGTTTACCCCTTCTGAAGGTCAAATGACTTAATACCCTCAGAGGTTGTAACATTTAATTCTGCTCGCGTTATATCTACAGTTTCGATGTTTCTGATGCATCAACTTCCGATGTTGATTCGATCCGTCTTATTGAACTCCCCTATTCATAGGGACCTCGTTCTGAAATCAGTCCAAAATTGACAAATGTCATCTTTCTGATATCTATCAAGTACGACCATAAAGCGCGTACCATGTATCTGTAAATAATTTCTGTTCTAAACCAAGTCTATATGCTTAAAATTTAGAAGTATGATATTGTAATACGAAAGAAAAGAAATTCTCTAATTTTGACCTCTGATATGAAAAATATATCTGATATCTGACATTTGAATACGAAATAATAATAATAATAATAATGTTAATAAAATAAATTTGATACATGTCTTCTGGTATAAAAGTAGATTTAATATTTATTTTCTGCTATATTGTCTTCTGAATACAAATTGAAATCATCTGTGGTATATTATCTGGATATGAATGATGATCTGTAGGCTCAACGTTGATAAGTCCTTCTGTACCTAAGCTCCTACGCCCAAAGGGCCTAGGGTGAGCCTTTTTGTTAAGCTCCTACGCCCACGGGTCTAGGGTAAGTCTTTCTGAACCTAAGGTATCCCCTTAGGTAGGCTCCTACGCCTCAGGCCTAGGGTAAGACCTTTTGTATGCAGTTCAGGAGAATTGCATTTTGGGGTTCGGTTGGAGGATAGTTAAGTAAGTTAATAAAACTTTCTAACCTCTTCTTACGTATACCCTACTAAATTAATGTATTGAAGTTGAACGCTCAGTAAACTTAAAATTCGCGTTTAATGAACCACTTTGAACTCCTTAATTCAACTTCTGAAATCTGAATCTCTTTTGAATCTCTGCTTTAGACTCACATCTTGAGTTCGGATGATCTAGTAAAGAACAACTTTGTTACCTTCTAGTATAATGCTCCTCTGAAATCTCGAATCGTAATTTGAGCTTATCGTTACCTAGTTCTTCATGATAGTGTTAAGCTTGCCTTACCTGCTTGTGCTTTTAGCATCCCTTGGTAGTTTGTATTACCGAGCTTTTCGAAGCTCACGTTGTTTTTACCATCACAGGTTAAAAGATCGACCATGTCGTTGTTGTCAACATCGGTATGGAGTTTCTTCGGTTTGCTTGCGGAGTATGGTATTTGTGTAATTAGGGGGCATGTATGTCACATCTTGATTTACATTCGAGTCTAAAACTTGTTTTAGAAATTTGTATTATAGTTTTTATTTTGTAGTCTGAATATTCTCTGGAATTGTATTCTAATTCAAAATTTGATTTATGATTTTAAATGGTTAACGATTTGTTTATTTAAAATTTTAATGTGGGTCGCTCTTGTGACTCTAATGTGACTTCCTAGGATCCGTTGTAACGCATAGGCGGGTCTAGGGGTTACATAATTTCTACTATAATTAGTGGTTTATGTTTTGGTTCTTTTCTTGTGCATCGATCAACTTTAATATTTAGTGCCGATATGTATTTTGAGAAAGAGAATATAAAAACTTTGGAATCCCATTTTCATTTATTTTAATTATTAATTGGACAATTCATTTTAATTATTAGTGTACGAATCATATTAATTGTTTGCAAGTGTAATTACGTCATGAAGAATCTAACCATTTCTACTAAAATGAATAAATAAACTAAAATGATACGTGGAATTGTTAATTTTTATATATAGAACTTCATGTTTTAATTGTATGTTTATATATATTAAGGTGCAAATAACCTTGAAAACAAAGTAAAAAAATTGCAGGGATGAAAAATGAGGAGGGCGGGTGCATGTACCTTTCCTCGATTAAAATTTTTATATCCATTGTCTATGCATAACTTACTTACAGCGGGTGTAATTTTTAAATGCATATTCACTTATGCGAATATATTTTCAGATCTAACATGTAGTACTAGTCACTACTCAAATGGGTATCTACCACTCAGTCCATACTCATTTTTATTACATTTGAAGAAATTTACTTATCTCATAATATATTGTTCGAAATTTCATTATGTTTACTTCAAAAGAAACTAGACCGTCAACAACCTCTAAAGCAAGTAGTTAAAAGCTCTCAATTGATACCTCCTCTCCTCCTAAGTTGAGGGTTCTAGACCTAGTAGGAGCAATTTTTCCCTTCCCTCTCCTTCTAGGTAATAATTGTTCAAAAAAAATAGACATAATGTCTTTCTAACAATATAAAAAGACACTTCTAGTTCGACTCATATAATTTATGATGACTTTTTAAAGGCACTGTTGAACTACTATTATAAGTAGTTGGTTGCTCTGTTTTCCTAGCCTTTGATCACTTAAAAATCTATGTATTTTGAAAAACACATTGAAATCGTTTTTCATTTGTTTTAAATGAAATTAGACTTAATTCATGATTACACAGATGTACAGATCACTTCCTAATTGTTTATATATTTTTTTAGTGATTTTTGAAATCACTACTTATGCATAACATCTTGAACATATTTCAAAAAATTAGGTTTTAACTTCATTCTAAAAAATCTTCTACATACTTGTAAGTATATTTCACATGAATAATAACAAACATATTCATCCACGTACGACACTTAAATCCTTGTTTATTCGTGTTAATTAATATAATATTAGAAAGAGGCTGAAATAAAAAGTTATTAGTATTAAAGATATATGATACATGAACCGACATAATGGGCATTTCAATGTTCTCGAAAAAAAATTGTCTCCTAGTTTTATAATTCTTTGGGTAAAAGAAAATAAAATAATCTGAACGTAATATTATATAATTAGATACAAAAATTCAAAATTAACGTACCTTATTAAATAATTATTCTATTAAATAACAACGTAAATGATTAAATTAGTTTAATACACGCCAGCATCTTAATAACAATCAAAACTTAATTTGCTATCCAGGCCTAATAAGTAATAATGGCAAAGTTAAGGTTTCAAAATTACTGATATCCCAATTTTTTCAATTTTTTTGAATAATTTTAAAGTGATTATAAAATAATATATATTCATATTTACATATTTTTTATTAAGATTACTTATTATATTCACATCCCAAATATTTTTAAATTCAATTAGATATATTTAAATTATAAATTTATTTGTGTTTTAAAATAGTATTTTAGTTTATATTTTTTTCTCTTTATCGAAGTTGTTTAAACTCATTAGATTCTAATGATCATTATCTTTTAAATGTAAATTAAAATTGGAGGGACAAAACTTTTATTGTCATAAATATTTACCATGCATTAATACAAACATTAAAGTCTTAAACATAATAAGGTAAACATAACATAAGCCTAACCAAAGTTTTCCGAACCCTACTTAACACATAAGAGGATGATTATTGCTAATTATTAGTATTAGTTTTCAATTTTTTCCCTCTTAATAAAAGAGATGAGGTTGTTCCTGATGATGTGTCATGAGGTTATCAAGCATCCAAAGGTCCACTGAGTCAGCCTCCGCGTTTCCACTCAACTCAGTCGACGACTCATCTGGCTCCAGACCCAGGAAAGATTCCAGGCTCGAGATTTGCTCTTTCAGCTCCAACTCACTCCCCATTGATTCACTCGCTCCATAAACTCCATTCCCAAAACCCATAAAAGGTTGTGGGGTTGGTGGGCTATAGGTTTCTGAACTCGCTTGACTCAACTCAGGAGCCATGATACACCTTTTCTTAGCCGGAGGCTGAGTTTGGTGTGGAGTTTGAGGGAAGTTGAGCTTGGCTTTGTCACCACGGATGCGCTTGGCGGCTTCATCGTAGGCTCGAGCCGCCTCTTCGGCTGTGTTAAAGGTACCGAGCCAGACTCGGACGCCTTTGTGAGGATCTCTTATCTCAGCTGCCCATTTCCCCCATGGCCTTTGCCTGATTCCTCTGTAAATGTTCTTCCGAGTTCGCTGAGTCTTCCCCTCTTTCTCTTTGCCTCGGCTTGGCTTCTGAGTCACCTCGTTCGTCACTGAAGATCACCCCAAACAAAAACCAAAACTTTTCAACATTAAAAACAACAGTAAAGACGCAAACTTTTCACTTTCAAGAGATCAAACTCTCTTTTTTCTCATACTTTGTCTTGTAATTCTTTAAACTGGAAAAAATCAAAACTTTACCATTTTCTCTTACTGAAAAAGACTATTTCAGCTTTTAGAACCATTAAAACTATCAACAAAATTTCAAGAACATGCAAGAAGCAAGAGAACATTGCAACAACACAGAAACCGACATAAAATCAATATCAGGCAAGAAACAAATGGAAAAACATGGGTTTCTGCAAAATATAATAAAAACCCAGAATTTGAAGAAAAAACAGAGGTAAAAAAGCACACACCTTTGTCGAGTTGTTTGCCTTTGGAACCGACCTTCTTGTTGTCGAGCTGGTTGAAAGAGGCTTTTCCATTACTGCAATCCAGACCCAACAGGTCGGAGAATGTGTCGAGTTCAGACCACAGATTCTGGGCGGTTAACTTCCGACCACGCTTCACGGCGATGAAATCGGAAATGATTGCACCTCCACACATCTTCTATGGCGTCCTAAAAGAGTTTCAATTTTTTTTTTTTGAAAAAAAAAAACGCAAGGAAATAAACTAGATATAAGATAGAAAGAGCAGCAGACAAAGAGGGAAAGCTTTTCTTTTCGGGTTCTTAGATTTATAGAGTGATGACGATTACAATGCAACCAGTCTCTGTACATATAGACAATTTAGCCTTTACTTGCTCGTCTAATTTTGGTTTTAGGTCCCTATATTATATTGAAATTTCAATTCTAAACTCTCTTTTTTGTTTTAAAATAATCTGATCCTGTATTTTTCTAATATTAATAATGTGTCCACTTTATCATGGACGGAACTAGGATTAAACATTAGAATGAGTAAGAGTCTATTAAACCTTTAAACTTAAAAATTAGGAGGGGCAAAGGACCTATTTAATTAATATTTAAACTAAAAAAAAATTATTATACCAAAAAAATTTGGAAGGGGCTACTCCTTGAATGGTTCCGTCCCTACACTTTATCCATATTAACTAACAATATTCTCAATTTGAACAAAAGACTAGGGGTGTTCATTGTTCGGTTAAAACCAAATTAACCGACTAAACCGAAATTTAGTTCGATTAATCGGTTGGTTAATTAGATATTAGACCGGATAATGGTTAAATTTTTTAAAAGTTTGATTATCGGTTAATTCGGTTCGAAACTGATTAATTAACTGAAATTATTAAATATTATATATAATATATATTAAACATATATATTAAGCCTAACCCAACTAAATTAGATGCTAACTGTTATTTTATATGTTGTTTATTGTTATTTTGATATTTATAATAGATACAAACTATTTTATATGTAATGTTTATGGTTATATTGATGCTTAATAATTAGATTCAAGATGTTTTTAGGTATTTTTCATTGTTATTTCGGTTAATTCGAAAATTAACCGAATATAGTTCGGCTCGATTCACGGTTAAAGAAGAAAAAAATTCGATTAATAAATTTTAATTATTTCGGTTCGGTCGGTTAATCGAATTAATTGTTTGAATACCCCACTGAACAAAGCGATTTTTACGCACTACGATCTGATTTTTTAAGCATCTTATTTCATGCAAAATATTTAATTTAAAAAATATAAAAATAGTTAAAACATAAAAAAATAGTTATAAATGAAAACTGAAAAGAGGTGTATTTTGGAATATTTTTTTCTAAATTTCACGGGTTTAATTTAAGTAAACTAGAATCCAATCTAATTTCAAAATTTTTAATTTAAAAATAGTCTCGCTATGAAATTCGGTTTTCAAAAATAGCCAACTTTATAGGGTTGGAACCAGTCTGATTTGGATTGCTTTACCATCCCTAATCTGGACCTACTAATAAGATTAGAAAAATAGTAGGCCTGATGTTAAAAGTAGAAAGATTAAATGTCAAATTTAAGTATAATAAAGGGATTAAAATCATAATTAGATCTTCGTTTTTTTATTGTTGCTATTTTCACTGTTCCTGATCGGACGGCCGAGAGAGGAGCAGTGAGGTTGAGATCAAAGGGAGGAGATTGGAAGAGAGATACGTGGATAACACATTTCAAGGGAATCAATTATGGGCGTACAATTCAGAAAAAAGAGCGGGGTCCACAAAGTGGGGCCTGATATTAGGGAATGGGGTTATGAGAGGAGAGTACGTGGGTGTCAGTGGTTGGGCGAGGGAATGACGGGGCTGTCACCGAGTGCGTGGTCTGACCGGGTTTTGACGTAACGCACGTCAGAATAGGTCCAAAATTGTAACGGCCCATGTGTAAGAAGGCAGGAGTTTCATTTCTAGATACCAAATGCCCTCCATTCCCCACCTATTTACAATCTTCTAACTAGTAGGATAAATGAGACGATACAGATCGCGAGTTACCCGAGTTCGATTCGGTTAACACTCAATACGATTAGACTGCACTTGAGCTCGAACTCGGCGTAGAGTTACTTAATACCCGGCCCAAAAAGTTTATGAGCAACTTAAAAAATATAATATACTAATTTTTTTAAATTTAAAATCTTAAAACATAAACCTTAAAACTAAATCCTAAATTCTAAACCCAACAACCTAAACCTCTAAACCCTAAACTAACTTCATAAACCCTAAAATTAATAAACTTGTGTAAACTTTAGTTTACGCAACTTGTGTATCAACATTTTTTCCTAACATGGTTTTAAATGAGACGAGATATATCACGAGCTACTCGAGTCCGACTCAGTCAAAGCTCGATAACACTCGACTCAATTGAACTTGAATCAAGCTCAAACTCGGCTCGAATTCTTAACGAGCCGAGTCGAGCTCGTGTTATTCAAGCTCATTGAAAACTACTCAAGCTCGAACTCGACTCGAATTCTTAACGAGTTGAGTCAAGCTCAGCACCACTCAAGCTCGACTCGACTCATTTACACCCTACTTCTAACACAATTAATGTAGCACTACTTTTTTGAAATATATATATATATATATCTCCAAAAATTTGTTTTAACACAAATAATTTACATCGCCGTGATAAGTTTTTTTAATAACCTTAAGATGATTACAATATATTATTTGTTCATATTTTTTTAATCATTTGATAAACAGATATATTTTGTAAATAAAATTGTTTGAACTCGAATCTTTTAAGATGAATACCATTATTTTTTCTACTAATATCACTCTTTAGGTTCATGTGGTCATGATAAGTTAGAAGAGCTTTTTAAAGAAAAATTTCATGTTAGTATTTTACCTACAATAGTTAAGCGTGTTAATTATTTGGACTAACTCATAATATAATAAAAATAAAGAATTATATTATGCGAAATTAAAGTACATAAAAACCCAAATTTAAACATAATTAAAAGTAGAAATCTGACTTCTTATAATTAATTTGGAATTAAAATTTCTGTCATGGATCGGATTGTTTTTTCTAAAAATAAATCAGGGACTTAGTGTTAAATAAAATTTAATTACAATTGAAGTCTTGAACGGCATCGCAAATTCGATGGGAGGATATAATTGTAAAATAAATTAGATGTGTTTAATTTTGGAGATTAAGAAATTGAGCGGTATTATATAGGTGGCAGGGTCATTTGGGCGGGTTGATTTTTTACTCGGATTGCTTTCAGTTTAGGCTCGATTTAGGTCAGATCAGGTCTGATTCGGGTTTATTTTGGGTCTACGTTATTTCAGGTCAGATATCGAGTCGGATCAATATTAGATCAGTTGATTTCGATTTGAGTCAATATTGGGTCGATTATTTTTTTAGTTGGGTCAATATCGGATCAGTCGATTTTCAATTTGAGTCAATATATAAAAATGATTTTTTAAAGGAGAAATGATGATATTAAACCATTAAACTATTACTACAAATGGACGTTATTTAATTAGTAATAATATAATGGGTAAACTTCATCGGATGTCCTTTTTGTTTGTGTCGTGTTCTATTTTGGTCACCCATTTTGAAAAAATGTTATTCTTGCCACTTATGTTTTTGATCTGTTTTATTTTGGGCATTGTGCCGTTAACACCCGTTTGTTTGATAACTTGATACGTTAGTCAAAAGAGTTAATTTCTAATTTGACCTTTGAACTTTAAACAAAATATTAATTTGACCCCTAAACTCTCCCAACCTTACTTTTATCCCACAATATTATTGCTCCTACTAACTTCTTTGGTGGGTGATGGAGCAAGTGAGCTTTGACTTGGAGAGATTCTTTTATCTTCTTCAAGGGAGATTATGAGGACGTTAGCTGGGGTTTTCGACCATCAGCTTGGCGACCAAGTAGTCGAAAATGCTCCATGTCCGATATTTCTTTCCTTGCTTCCCGACATAACGCTTAGTCTTACCATCATAATACTCAGGCCATCCACCTTTGGAAAGGCGTTATTCCATCAGTTTTATAGCTCGTTTTACAATTTGAGGTCATAGAAATGTTTCATCCTTTACCACAAAACTAATGCAGTTAGTTTATCCTTGCTTCTCTTCATTCTCTGTGAAAGGAACCCTTAAGAACATGCCCAAATGTTTCACCTAGCAACAGATGTCTTCTTTAACATGTTCATATTTTAGAAACATTATCTTGTTGGAGTTTTCTTGGCTTGCCTTCCCGTAACCCAATACGTGCTCAAAAACATGAACAAAATTTTAAGGAACCTCAACAAGATTTTTGATAAAAAAATCTCCAAGCCAAAGCTTACCCGCTCCATCACCGACCAAAAAATGAGAAATAGAAAGAGATAGAGGCGGTCTGGGCCATCGCCCACTAAAGAAGGTGATCGGAGTAACGACATTATGGGATAAAAATGAAGTTGAGAAAACTTAGGGGTCAAATTAATATTTTGTTTAAAGTTCAGAGGTCAAATTAGAAATTAGCCTTTTTGACTAGCGTGCCACATCATCAAACTAATGGGTGTTAGCATCACTGTGGCCAAAATAAAATAGATCAAAAACATAAATGGCAAGAATAACTCTTTTTTCAAAATGGGTGGGCAAAACAGGGGACCTCCGGTGAAGTTTACCCTAATGTAATATAAAAGGAAAATAAAACATATATATTTGAGCAAATTAAATTCAGTTTATTTCGGTTCGTGTTGATTTTCAATTCGGGTTACTTTTGGTTTGGTTGATCTTCAGTCCGGGTTGCTTTCGGTTCAGTTTGTTTTTCCGTTCAACTAAAATTCAGTTCGATTTTGGTTCGGTTTGATTTGTTTCGATTTCGAATCAAGTTTAAACCATCATATTAGAATCCATATCGAGTCTTGAGTAAATTAATTCGAGTCTCGAATCTCAGGTTAAGTTTAGGAGATATAAAAACAGCCGATATCCAAATCTCAGTTACATAACAAAACAATGAACAATTTAATCGGGCAATTTTTCATTTTTACTTCTAGTCGAATATATTATAGATTCCTCCGATTTTCTATACAATATGTTTAATAAAAATGAAAATATATTAAAAGAAGGAAACTATCTTATATATTGACGGTGGAAATTGAAAGTTTTTACAAGCGCCTTAGTTTTAAGGTATATGAACTTAGTTTAGGGGTTTAAGTGTAGGGGTTTAGAATTTAGGGATAGTTGTTTAAATATAAAGTTTAGGGTTATAATTTAAGGTTTATATGTTAGGGTTTAGTTTTTAGGGTAATATGGTGAAAATTTAGGTTTTAACCTATAAACTCTAAATTATAACTCTAAACCTTAAATTTAAACAACTTTCCCTAAATTCTAAACTCTTACACATAAACCCTTAAACTCTATACCCTAAACTAAATCATTATACCCTAAAACTAAGGCGCTTGTGGAAACTTTTAGTTTACACCAACGACTGTGTATAGAATATTTGTCCTTAAAAAATTGGTATATGTTGACAATAAATTCCTTTATTTAAACTAGTGAAATCTGGATTCAATCATGTGGAAATTGATTAAATTTTAACTCCAATAACATAGTTTACACTGTAATATTTAAAAGGGCGTGAGCTCAAATACACTTTAGTGTCACGTTTTAGAAAGGTAGATATATTGATCTCATGTTAAAGTATAAATGGTGGCGTTGTGCACTCTAAGAAACATATTTTTATCTTAAAAAAATATAATAATTTATGACAAGTGATATCAGAATGATCTCTTAATAAGAGTTGTAAAATGTGCTAATAATTTAGTTGGTAAAATTAAGATTTTCATCAGTTACTATAGTAAATAACTATCCCAAAATAAGAAGGCAAAGATTCTAGGAGCCAGCCCATGGATTTGGGTATGAGAAACAAACCATATGTAGTACAGATAACATGGTAGAACAAGTAGCAAAAGTTGGAGGTCAAAGTAAAGAAAATGGATCAATGGCGGAACTTGGAGTAAAAGTCAGAAGAGTTCAACTTAACTTTTTAAAAAATTTAGAGGGTTAAACGAAAATTTTCAAATTTTTTTTGAGGGTTTGACTAAAATTTTTAATAATTTTGAGAGATTTAACAAAAATCTTAAAAAATTGAGAGAAAATTTAATTAAAATATTTAAAAATTTGAAGTTTAATATAAATTTTTAAAAATTTTGAGAAGGTGAAATAATTTTTTTTAAAAAAAATTTTAAAGACAAAATTTGAGTTTACTAAAATTTTAAGAGAGCAGTAATCTTCACCAGCCCTTAAAGCATCTACCCTTAAATGGGATAATAATTAATTTCTCGAAAAGAAGGATAAATTGATAAGTTGGTTATAGAATTCATATCATAAATTGATAAGTTACTTTTTTTTTCAAGTGATAATTTTTACATATTCTACTGTTAATTTCAAGTATTTATTTCATTCATCCAACAATTCAAAAAATGTGTAAAACTTAAAACTCTTACAATGTGTAAACAAATTCTCTCTCTCTCTCTCTTAATGTGTGCGTACGTGTGTGAGTGAAATTCCGATACACAAGCTGTGTAAAACTAATTTTACACAAGTATGCACATTTACACTATAAAACTCAAATCTTGAATTCCTAGCCCTAAAAAATTAAATCATATGCCATAAATGCTAAACACTGACCTTAAATTATAAACCCTACAACCAAACCCTTAAACTTTAAACCCTAAACTAAAACTCTAACCCATAAAACTAAAAGGCACGTGTAAACTAAAGTTTTCACGGCTTGTGTATCAAAGTCATAAATATATATGGATGGACCTTGAGGGGGCAGTTGCTCCCCTAAAAATTTGAAATTTCTATATGATTTAGATTTTTTTTAAAAATTTTCTATGTATTTCTTATTGAAAATTTATTTTCGCCCCCAAAATTTTATAAGTTCACTCTCCCTAAAATTTTATAAGTTTGCAGTAACTTATTCTGTTCAACCCAAATTTAGTGGAAAATTAATGTTATTCTACCCTCGTACATTTGATCAATGTCTAAATAACAGAAACTCTGGTATAAGATGAGTGTGAGTTTTTTTTTTTTTGTAATATGTATGTCTATTTTACAATTTATGTTCGAGGTGCATGGTTGTTCCTTTCAACAATGTTCTCTCGTGAGTTCAATCTTTAAAAAAAACATTAATAGGAGGGGCAGCCACAACCAGTGACGGAGCCACAGCTCCAATGGGTGGGGCTGTGGCCCCCCCGGTTAGGGGGAAATTTTTTTTAACCCTTTAATTCCTTATATTTTTTTGAAAAAATGAGATAATTGTAAATTTGCCCCCCTCACCTTTCAAAATTTATGTTTTGTCCCCCTCAACTTCAAATCCTAGCTCCGTCCCTGGCCACAACCCACATATCTTGAATATAGACGATAAAATCAACATGCATATTACAAAAAACAAAGGAAGCCTAAAACTCATCCTATACCAAAGTTACAGAGATAAAAAAAAAAGACTAGACAATAAACCAAATTAATGCAGCTATATATGTTTGATATAAGCACGCATTACGATTAATTTTTAAAAGGATAAACTATTTGAATGATCACTTATATTTAAGGTTTGTACACTTTTGGTCATCAATTTTAATTTTGACCATTATGGTCACTTAAGTTTTTAATTTGTAAACTTATGGTCACTGAGACTTTCGTTGCCGTTAAACGTTAGCGGGAGGCTGATTTGTCACAATAAAAAGAAGGATAAATTACCTACATAATCCCTAAATTATTACTTCGCTCCTATTTTGACCACCGATTTGTATACTTACACATTTAATCTTCTATATCTACATTTTTTTATTTTTCTCTCATCCACCATCTTCTATATTCTTCTTCATCTAATCTAATCCTTAATCTTTTACTATATTAATCTTCAGTTCACACAATATTTTTCCTACTAAATAAAATTAATTGATGGAGCATATAAATGCAATTAATATGAAATGGGAATTTGAGGTAGTCCTAAATTGCAATGAAGAAGCTGGAGAAGATTCATTGAGCTCAACTTTTGATTCACGGAGCATCCGATGGACTTGCTCCTCTAGAAATGCAGCATCAATGCTACGACTTTCCTTCCTTGCAAACTGCAGATCCAAGAATATTCCCCGCAGATCATCCAACCGATACTTTGCCTTGTCTTTGGAGAGTTTGTGGGATGTTGACTTGTATTTTATTTTTTTTACCATTTCCTCACTAGAATAAAAAGCTCTCAATAGCTTTCACCAAACCCTGACTCAAAAGCACAATAACAAACACAATTTAAGATTAACCCAGATAAAAATTAAATACAATTATATTAATGTTATTCATAAAATTTTAAAACTAAATATCAGTTGAGATTACCACAATTATCTAACCCCCTTGATAGAAAATCAAGTTAAAAAAATATTATTGATATCATGGTTAATAAATTTACATCAAATGCATAAAAATTAGTACCCATAAAAATGAAAAAGAAAACAAAACAAAATCTGAAACATATGTAAAAAGAAAAGTAACCCAGTTTACCAAATACATAAAGTCTGGGATTAAAACAAGTGTAAAATCAAAGACAAATTATAGGATCATAAATAGATAGAAACAATTATCTTAGAAAGCTAACGTCAAGTAATCAAAGATTCAGGGGTTGCTCAACTTTGTTTGGAGAGGAAAAATAGATTAAAAAAAATGAGGAAAAAAAAAGTGATGAAGAAATATAGTAGAAAAAGGAAAAGTAGAAATAAATACACGATGTGATTTGAAAATTAATATAATAGAAAATTAGAGATTGTGTTAAATGAAGAAGATATAGAAGATGGTGGATGGGAGAAAAAATAAAAAATTGTAAATATGAAAGATTAAATATGCAATTATATAAATTATTTTAATTTCAGCGGTCAAAATAACAGTGAAATAATAGTTTAAGAACTATGTAGGCAATTTATTACTCATTTTATTGTGCCAGATCTGCTTCCCGTTAAAGTTTAACAGCTAATTACCATAAATTTACAGATTGAAAACATAAATGACCATAACGACCGAATTTAAAAATTAATGACTAAAAGTGTACAAACACTAAACATAAGTGACCATTCTAATAACTTATTTTAAAAAAAAAGTATAAACATTAAACTATTCTGATAAAAGAAAAATTTAGAGATGATCCAATCCAAAAAAATTACTACTAAAAATTTTAATACGATAAATTTTTTAAGGCTTAACATGTATTTTTAGCCTTGAGTTTGTATCAATTAATTAATTTAATTACTATGTGAAAAATAGAATCAATTTGGTCTTCAAATTTATAAATTTGATTTTTTAACTAATTATTAATGTGTTGACGTATTCGTTAACCGATATTGGCGTGACATGCCGTCTATGAAAAATGACGCGTCATATCACTTAAGAATGTGCTATGAGTATGCTCAACATGTATACTTATACTATGAGACTAACCGACTTGGATCAATTAATTGAACCAGCTGGTTCTGAGATTTGGAAACTTGCTGGTGCGGTGGTATAACTAGGGGTGTGAAAAACTGACCCGACCTGGTAACCTGCCTGAAACCCGATCGAGTCAGAACCTGGTTTAACCCGAGAATTTAAAGACCGAACCCGACCTGCACCCGACCGAAACGAACCCGAACCCGAATTTGACCTGTAACTGTAGAAACCGAACCCGAACTGCACCCGACCGAAGTGAACCCGAACCCAAAATTGACCTGTTACTGTAGTAACCGAACCCGACCTGCACCCGACCGAAACGAACTCGAACCCGAGACTAACCTGCCAGATAACCGATTTAACCCGACCTGTTTGGACCCGACCTGTTTTGAACCCGACCTGTTTTGAACCTGAACTGTTCTTGACCTGAACTGTTCTTGACCTAAACTGATATTGACCTGAACTGTTATTGACCTGAACTGTTATTGACCTGAACTGATATTGACCTGAACTGATATTGACCTGAACTGATATTAACCTGAACTAATACTATTATTTGATTTGCTAATAATGATAATTATCTGACATTTAAATATGTTATATTTAATGAATATAAAATAATGTCAAGTATTGAAAAATTATAAAATTAATAATAATTTCAAGTATTAATAAATTACTAACTTAACTTCAATTAAAAGATAAAGTGAATTAATAATAATTCTAAGTATTAATAAATTGTATTTCTAATTAACTTGACTATTATTTTAAAATAACTTCAAAGATAAACTATTATACTTAATTAACTTAAGTGGAATGAATAACCATTATTAAATTAAAATTTTATACTTAATCAAATTAAGTTAAATGAGTAAAAATTATTAAATTAAATCTATATTCTTAATTAAAATAAGATGACTTAAATTTTTTATTATAAGAATAAATTAATGCTAAATAATTAACTTGCATTCATTTTAATTGAAGTTAAGTTAGTTATTAAATTAACTTAACTTAAGATTAAAAATAAACTTAATTAACTTGCATTCATTTTAAGTTAAGTTAGTTATTAAATTAACTTAAGTTGCATTCTGATAAACTACTTAATTACATAAGTTGAATGAATAACCAGTATGAAATAATTTTTTTATACTTAACTAAAATTAGTTTGAAGTTATTAAACTAAATATGTATACTAAACTAATATAAGAACCCTAAACCCTAAACCCTAAAAATCATAATCCATCAATATATATATAATTAATGTAGGCATGTTTGTATTAATTTAAGATCATTAAACCCTAAACCCTAAACCATAAACCATAAACCATAAACCCTAAAAACCATAATCCATCAATATATATATATAATTAATGTAGGCATGTTTGTATTAATTTAAGATCAGTAAACCCTAAACACTAAACCATAAACCCTAAACCCTAAAAACCATAATCCATCAATATATATAATTAATGTAGGCATGTTTGTATTAATTTAAGATCAGTAAACCCTAAACCTTGAAAACCATAATCCATCAATATATATAATTAATGTAGGTATGTTTGTATTAATTTAAGATCCCTAAACCCCAAACCCCAAACCCTAAACCCTAAAAATAAATCCAATAGTACCAACTATATATATATCACATATACGTAATCCCCTAACCTTAAACCCTAAACCCTAAACCCTAAACTGTAAAAATAAAAATCATAATCCGTCAATATATATAATACACATAACACAATAAACCATAAACCCGAAGGAACCCGACCTGAAACGAAACCGACCTGAAATGAACCCGACCTGAAACAAAACCGACCTGAAAAGAACCCGACCTGAAACGAAACCGACCTGAAACGAACCCGACCTAAAACGAAACCGACCTGAAATGAACCCGACCTGAAACGAAACCGACCTGAAATGAACCCGACCTGAAACGAAACCGACCTGAAATCAGCCTGTCAATTAACCGTTTTGACCCGACCTGAAATGAACCGACCTGAAATGAACCCGACCTGAAATGAACCCGACCCGAAATGAACCCGACCTGAATTGAACCCGACCCGAAATGAACCCGAACTCGAACTGAATCGAGTCAAAACAAAAAATGACCCGAAATGACCTGTAACCGATTTGACCCGACCTGACAGAGCCCGACCTGAAACCCAACTGTTGACCTGTTTTTACATCACTAGGTATAACTCAATGTGGAATAAGGGTTTCCGGAGGATAATATTTGAGCCAACGATTTCTTGCAGATGCCTTGAAATTAGAAAACCATTAATGAACTTTTGTGTTTTATTTGTTGGAACTTGGAAGCTAGGAGATGATAATTGAACTCTACGCCTCTTTATTTGGTAAATTTGGTTGAATATTCTATTTTAGGAAAAAAATTGGAAAAACATTTTTTTAAAGGGTAAACTACTGTAGGGGTCACTTTTGTTTCCCGTTTATACAGATTTAGTCACCACTTTTGAAAAGTGCCAATAAGTGGTCATCTACGTTTTCGATGTGTAAAGACTTGGTCACTCTGACGTTATAGTCCATTAGTCCCCTAACGGATTGCTGATGTGGCAGAATTAAAATAAGAATAAATTACTACAATAGCCATTAAAATTTATCACATGTACATTTTTTCTCCTCAATTTAAAAAAGTAAACATTATAGTCACTAATAAAAATGTTTCTTTATAATTTCACCCTTAAATTTTTAAAAATTCATTTTTCAATCCTAAAACTTTACAATCAATTAGTACAATAATATTATAAATGCTTAGATGAAAAATAGGTGCCCAAAGTATACCCTTTGAAACTTAGGTGCCCAAATTGCTCCTATTTAATAACTCAAACTTAAAAATTTAGTCCACTAACTACTAAAAAATTTGAGTTATTGGAATTTCTATTTTATAATTCAAACTTTATTTTGAATTTTTGAGTCGAGTTTATGAAATTATGAGTCGAGTATTTTCACATCAAACCTAAAAATTTAATTTTTTTGAATCAAGTCGAGTGTTGCACTGCCCTACATATAATTTTTAATTTTAAAAGAATTCTTAACCTGGCTCATTTAATTCTTTTCGAATATGAAAAAAAAGAAAAACCAATCGCCGCCACCACCCAGTCGTGGCATACACCGCCGTCACCTCCTTGTTCGCCGCCGTGCCCTGAATCGAACCCCGAGCACCACACGCAGAACCGACGCTTCGTCTGCCGTGGAGATCGATTTAAAGATTCGACGGAAACTTCCCTCTCACCTCTGATTTTTGAGTTTTCCGACCGCCTCGACCGTCTTTTCGCCGTGCCGTCAGTGTCATCGTCATCTCTGAGCCATGGCGAGCAAAACCCAACTGGGCAATCGACCGATCAACGCCGATAAAGGCATGTCGGAGTAACGCGAGTTCGACCGACTTTGGTTTAAAAATTATATGTAGGGAACTGCAACACTCGACTTGATTCGAAAAAATTAAATTTTTAGGTTTGATGTGAAAATACTCAACTCATAATTTCATAAACTCGACTCAAAATTCAAAATAAAGTTTGAATTATAAAATAGAAATTCCAATAACTCGACTTGACTCGAAAAAATTAAATTTTTTGGTTTGATGTGAAAATACTCGACTCATAATTTCATAAACTCGACTCAAAAATTCAAAATAAAGTTTGAATTATAAAATAGAAATTCCGATAACTCGAATTTTTTAGTAGTTAGTGGACTAAAATTTTAAGTTTGAGTTATTAAATAGGAGCAATTTGGGCACCTAAGTTTTAAAGGGTATACTTTGGACACCTATTTTTCATCTAAGCATTTATAATATTATTGTACTAATTGATTGTAAAGTTTTAGGATTGAAAAATGTATTTTTAAAAATTTAAGGGTGAAATTATAAAGAAACATTTTTATTAGTGACTATAATGTTTACTTTTTTAAATTGAGGAGAAAAAATGTACATGAGATAAATTTTAATGGCTATTGCAGTAATTTATCCTTATTTTAATTCTGCCACATCAGCAATCCGTTAGGGGACTAACAGACTATAACGTCAGAGTGACCAAGTCTTTACACATCGAAAACGTAGATGACCACTTATTGGCACTTTTCAAAAGTGGTGACTAAATCTATACAAACGGGAAACGAAAGTGACCCATGCAGTAGTTTACCCTTTTTTAAATTATTTGAAAAAAATATCCTCATTAGGTCCATGTAATAAAAACTCGCGTTCTGACATACTCGAATTTAGAAATCGCACTACGCCAGACGCGAGTTCTATCTGCTGTGACATGTCTTAATCGTTGACGTCTTTTTATATTCAAATAAAATAGAATTTACGCTTATCAGGGCACGAGTTCTGTGAGATATTAAGACGAAACAACACAAATTTATCGCAGTTAATCTCAGCGGTTGAAAAATAAATGATCATGTTAAATTTACACTGAATTTGCGTTGCACAAAACACAAATTCTACGATAATAATTAGACCGTTTGAAATTTACATAAAACTCGAGCGAGTATCTTTTAATATTCGCTTTCCAACCGGTGCGAGTTCTATTATAAATAAACCCCTACCCACCCTTTTATTCCCACACAAAAATTCTCACTCTCAATTTGCTCTCTATCAATTTTTCAGGTTCTATATCTTTAAAATTTCTCGGTTAATTTATAATAGCGGGGCTGATAAGGTTGGATCATAAACACGTTTTAGATTGTTGGCGGAGAAATGTAAATTTTATTTATTTATTTATTTTAATTTTGTTATTTTTTATATTTTGTAATTAAAAATAGCTTTAATAATATTTTATAAATAAATAGTAGAGTAGTTTTAATTTCTGTTTGTTTATTTTTTTAGGATGAGATAAAACGTCGTCTGGAAGTTTTCATCATTCGGATGACGCGTGAGCCCCACCTGCTTCTAGAATAGTATAGCTCGAACGCCGAATTTCTGCACGTATCCAAAATCATTAGAGGTGCGAAATTGGATGTTGATTTGATCAATGCTCTTGTAGAGAGGTGGAGGCCGAAGACACACACATTCCACCTTCTGTGCGGCGAGGTGACTATAACCTTGGAGGACATTTTGCATATTCTCGATTGCCGGTTGATGGAGATATTATTACTGGTCACAACAGTGGTGACTAGCATGTCCTGTGTTTGAAGTTGCTAGGGGCATCGCCAGACAGGTTGGACGGTGACCGTGTGTTTTTGAGGTGGATGCGGGAAAATTTTAGCCATTTACCGGATGACGCGAACGAAGATGTGAAGAAGGTAAAAAATACTATTTTTTATGAATATTAATGAAATAATTAAATTTTCATATGTTAATATATTTTTTCCTATTGCATGCATATGCTCGTACTCATATTTTACAAATAATCGGCGGGATATTGGTGTCTGACAAATCCCACAATAAAGTTCACATGTTGTGGTTGCGACATTTGCGAGATTTTGATGATGCTGGTAAATTGAGCCGAGGATCGATGGTACTGGCAGTTCTATTTAGAGAGATGTGCAAGAACACCGATCCAGAGAAGCACAACATTAGAGGTTTATCTTTTAATTCATGTTGGTCTGGCCAAAGGTCTGAAGGCTATCAAACAAGATATTTAGAATGAATTCGGGGATCAGGTAAAAATTTGGAGTTTATTTGTTATTAAATTTGGTGTATTTATTTAAATTAAAGTTTATTAATTTTAGTTATAATTAATTATTTTACAGTTTTTATGGACACCGTACGCAGATCCGAGTATCCACGTATGCCTCCCAGAATTTTTAGAAGCGACGAAGATTGCTTGGACGGCCAATGTACCACTCATCTTTTACGCTACAGTTGAGTTGCATCCGAGCGATTACGTCTTACGACAGTTTGGTTGTGCCTAACGAATCCTAATGGTCCCTTCAAATTTGGACAAGTTACATAGGCTCACTCGACAAGAGAAACTCGAGGTAAGTTTTTTAATTGATTCAATGTTTTATTAATTTGAATGTAATTTATATTTATAAAGTTAAATAAAACCTTTTTTTATTTTCTAATAGGTTGATTGGTCGGTGAGGCATGTACATTTGATCGCTCAGTGGAGGGAAAGGGAACTACGACAGCTCATTTGTGACTACGTAATGTTTGATACGTTGGTCAATGATGATTACATTGCATTGTTTATGGAGAATGGGAAGCAAAATCTTTTGAGTCCAGAGGAATGAACGGTCGTCATTAAGCGTGTGCAACACAACCGCCCACCAACTCAACGTACGAGGGGAGCACGAACGACTTCTAGCAGTGCTTCGTCATCGAGGAGAAGGCATGCTTCTGCCTCCTCAACAACAAGACCATCTCAGGCTACCCCATCGATCCAACCATAGCTCTTTACCCACTCAATGCACTCATCATTTCATCCTCCGCCGAGTCTAACAGAAGGTTTTTTCACGCAGTTTGTGGCCAACCCCTACGGTATATTTTTGGCGATGATGAGTGGGACGTCGAGTGTTCATCTAGCCTACATACCTTTGAATCCATTTCAACCAGTGGCAACCGATTTTGGGACCGAGTTTGTTTAGTAAACACTGTCGTAGTCTTTGTTCTTCATAGGTGGGCCAGTTGGAATGAGTGACACTGCTGGAAATGGAACCAAAAATGATGACGATGATGAGCATCCAGTTGATCTCCTTCATCGTCGATGCAATCCCGATCGACCTCGTCATCCACCGTGGTGTGGTACCGGTGGACATAGGCATCATTAGTTTCATTTTTCCTTTAATTAAGTAGTATTTAATAATTTTAGTTGTACTTTTCATATCAATATTTCTCTTACTCTATAAATTTTTTTTGAGTATTTAATATTTCACATTTAGATTTGCATTTATTTTGAAAATATCGTTCTTAAGTGTATCGATAACAAACACAGAATATTTTGACGTACATACATTTATTGTAAAATAAATCTAATTTGATGCATCGACAACAAAATCGTTATTAATTGTATCGATAAAAACGACAAAAAAAATTATTGCGGATTGAACTTGCGTTCTGCATAATGCAAGTTTCACTGCCATGCCAGTGACTCGCGTGTGGATAAACGCACTTTCTATTGACACGTCAGAATTCCTGGGCCATATTCACGTGTGGCCAAATGCAAGTTCCATGCTTTTGGTGGGTTACTAGTTCTGGTGAGATGAGTGTTCGATGTTTTTGTTCACGAGGAACGACAAATCACAATATCCAAAAATACTGGGACTTTTTGAAGTGCGTGCAAGGGTCTTAATCTTTTGTTCGAGGCTACGGGTTACTTATTTTATGCCTTAATTGTGGAGGCTAGGTTAATACCCCACATGTAACCGGAGTCAAAGCCCCTACCATTGTCGTAGTACACGACCAGTGGGTAGAATTGGATGTATTTTTGGGCACACGAAATCCACGAAGCTTGTTCATCTGCCCACTTCGTGAAAGCATGTGTAGGGGTACAATATCAGCCTCAAATACGCCTCTGAGCTTGAAGAAGAGCATCGACTGTTAAGGCATATGTTAGCAAAAACTTTGGAAAATGCATACCCCAAGGTTTTAAACTTGATGGACTACTCAGCTCTGGAAGTAAGCCAAGGGTATGTTAACAAAGACTCCGTAAAAAAGGCCCACTGATAATCGGCTGTTTAGGGGTGCAATTGGCCGGTTACAATATCTTGTATGGGCCAATATCAACCTTATATACTGGTCTAGGCTTGAGATCAAGAGAGCAAAACAAGATGAGGATCTTTTATGTTTGTAAAATATTTGTTATGCTTGCATACCGTTCGTTTATATTCTTTTACAAGCTTCTTTATTAGCATGTTTCTGGGTACAATTTACATGTTTATAGACTAATTTTAAGCTAATTCACGAACACTTAGACGACCATGTTCATAAACATTAAATAATTTGACACGGACACTTCCTAAACAATTTACAACCCTATGAATAGACCCCTCCACATCCTCAAAAACCCACACCCTTCATTTCATACTAATTCGCTCAATATTTCTCTGAGTCAATTTTGTACTAATTCTCTCTATAATGGCTGGAAACGCAGATGATTTCCCATCTATTGGGAGACAATCAATTTCGTACCCCAACACGTTTGTATGACTGAAACATCTTGAGCATATCCTTCTTATTGGATAATGTCAGCATGTAGTGTTCTTTTGGGCCGGGCTCATCGACTGGTATTTTGACATGCAAAGTAGAATTTTTTTTGCTTGTAGACTTGCTAACCTGTGTTGAAATCAACTTAAACAAATCAACTTTTGTGATTTTGTCATTGAAAGAAGTGTAGAAGTAGGTTCTACAAAAGAAAACAGTAGCAGAAAATCGCGCTATAGTTTGTTTCTGCTGTCGAAATATAAGTGGATATTGTGGCTTGTGGTGTAAACTTTATTCTAGTGGTATTTATAGCCTATATCATTTAACTTGTGTCTACATTTCGAACTCGCTTTGGGATTAACGCGAATTTTGCTGACATGTCAGAAATCTTTAGCCCACGTTTGGCAAAACACGAGTTCCACTAACACGTCAAGAATCTTGCAAAAAGCTGACGGAACTCGCGTTCGGCCAAGCGCGAGTTCCACATACATGTCAGACATCTCTGATAGACGTGGTTGACATGTCAATTCAGTTGTACAAGAAATCATTGTTAAATGAAAGATAAACGCGATATGAGTAGAAGTAATATTCTGTAACAAACGTTTAGAGAAATTTGTGTGTGAAGAAGATTGTGTGCTGTTTTATTTTGATCAATGGAAAGAAGAGTGACTGATATGGCATACTACGATGGTCAGATGATCCCTAGTGTAAGTCTCGGTGTCGTATTTTAATCCCCCAACACTGTTACGATAAAGATTCCGAGGCGAGTAATGTATGAAACACTGAAGGAGATAATATCGAAGAAGGTTCCACATGCTTTCGAGAGGGAACTTGAGCCATTGAAGTATTGACTACCTTCGTCATTAAAACCATTGTATTTCATATATTCGATGTTGGGGACAACGGTATTGTGGATATGATGATCGATACCCATACTCAATATTCATTGGGATGGCCCCTCGAGATCTTTGCAACATTTTCTGAAGGTTATATCGGAGGTCATATTGTGGTTCCAAATTGTCTATGAGCAAATCTCGAATTCAACCTAAATGCTCATAGTCCAACATCATGTCTGCAACATGACTTTAACTTACCAAATACGGGCAATGACCAAGCTTCATCGTCTTCTACTTCGAGGCCAAGACATTCTTGCGTGGCCAGGTTCAACTTCGACCTGAACATGCCACCAACCAAACAGTCAACATACAATCCATACAGTGCGGGTGTAGGGTCGTCATCATCTATGAGGCCGTCTTACCATAAAGAGTGTAACTCGTTCGATGATTTATCAACAAGACGACACTCAACTTATATCCCTAGTGAGCGGAACGTAGATGCTTTCTCATCTTCGGGGAGACATTCAAGCGTTGTTGTTGTCGACCAAGATATTGGATATAGGCCTCGTCAGTAGTCTCGTGACCAGGTTACGGCTGCAGAACCTATCAATGTACAAGTTGTTGATGAAGCTGAACTATTTCGATTTGAAGTGGATAATTCTGATGAAGATCCGGTTAGGGAAGTTGGGCCCGATAGTGACGTAATGAGTTTATTTCCTGAAGAACTAGCAGACCTTGACGAGCTCGTCAATGCGGAGGATGATGCAGACGATGCTGCGAAGGATGCTTCAGAGGCTGATGCGAAGAAAGATGTTGCCCCGCTTAACTTTACTAGAGTAGTTAGTTGTTTAACGTTTTACGAACCACCACCTCACTTTACAATAGTGGATATGGAAGGCTTCAACGCTAGTGAATTTCCAGAATTCCCACAGTTGGAGCAATACAGCGAACGAAATGAGGGTGAACTACAACGTGGAATGGTCTTCAAGACTAAATAACTCGCGGAGGCTTCGATTAAGCATTGCAATATACGACGCTCAGTTATGTCCACCATGAGGAAAACTAAGGCGGATAAATATATTGCAGAATGTCCCCACAAGTACCAGATATGTAATTGAAGGGTCAACATATTATGATTGAAGAGGCTGAACAACCTGTGGAAATTAATAAAATACGACGGACCTCATATATTCTTCATGGGAAGCCTGAGCCAAAATCATCCTAACTTGGATGTGCACGTGCTTTGTATTGCCATCATTCTACTCGTGAAAGCAAATCTACGTGTAACTGAGCTAGTATGTATAACTGCCATTAAATCCATATACACTTACACGATTAAATACAATAAAGCATATTTTTCAAAATATCGTGCCATCCAGCAACTGTATGGGTAGTGGGAGGAATCGTACAACGAGTTGCGAATGTGGCTAAAGATGATGCAAAAATACAATCCATTAATGGTTGTGCAACTAGAAACTGTACTGAGATACTACAATGATCGTATGATACCTGGGGAGTGCTATTTTTTTTGCCTTTTCTAGACATTTTTGCAATGTGTTAAGGCTCACCGCCACTGCAAGCTGATGCTCCAGATCGACTATACATTCTTGTATGGTAGATACACCCAGATCTTACTACTGCTAGTTGCACAAGACGAAAACCGAAAATGCCTTCCAGTAGCGTTCGCAATCGTTGAAAAGGAAGATATCCCTTATTGGGAATTTTTTCTCACCAACCTGTGCACATATATTCTACATCGGGCTCTACGAGAAAGAGAAGAGGGGATATGTATTATTTTAGACAGTGACACATGGATATAGGGAGAAATCTCGTATATGTGCGCGTCTTGAGAACCCCCATATATACATCACCGATACTGTTTACGATACATTACAACAAACTAATACCAGAGATATAAGAATGTTGATGAACGCATAATGGTTCTTTATATGGGTACACCTTTCACTATGTACAATTTTAATTATCATTGTTGTTATTATTATTTTTCGTTAACTATTTCTTCTTTTATAATAAGCAACCACACCGAGTAGATCAGGTTGAGGAGATGCTGAAAGAGTTAATAGTAAGAAATTTAAATGGATATGACTATCTTGTTGATATCCCGTGGGAGAAATGTCTGCGATGTTATGATGGGGGTCTTCGATATGGTCATATTACAATGAACTTGACTGAGGCAATCAATTCATCTCTGAAAGGAACACGTCATTTACCTATCACGTCTGTTGTCAAGGCGACATATTACCAATTGGCTACCATTTTTGCAACCCTCGAAAAACAAGCAATGGACTGGATGACAGATGGCCACAAGTTCGATCCAGAACTCCAGCAAAAATTTTAAACATACACTACACACGCAAACACGATGGGTGCGATATTCTTTTCTTGTCACCAACATTATTTTCAGGTTTCTGAATATTCGCGACTGCTTAAAGGAATAATGGAAAAAAATTACGTGGTTGATCTACGTTGAAAAATGGTGCACTAATGTAAGAACACTGGACACAACATGAGAAAATTTCCTCTTAGGACCGATCCTCAAACCGACTAATTAAACTTCTCCATGTAATGTTTTACCACCATTTTCAACGATCTTTCAAGCTTCGTTTTTTTTTCTCTGTACCATTTTAATGCGATTTCTACACCCTTTACGATGTCATATACACGCCAATTTTAGCACCATTATAAACATATGCTTCACTACTACGACATAAAACTTAAACAATAACAAAAAATATCTCCCAACATACGACAAAATCAACTTAAACATGCATATCAACCCATGTTTCCTTGTTCTTCATGGGAAAAATATGGCTATATAACATTTTTAACGTGATTTCTAAACCCTTTAGGATGCCATATACGCGCCAATTTTAGCACCATTGTAAACACATGTTTTAGTACAACGACATGAAAGTTAAACAACAACAAAAAAACACCAACATACCAAAAAATCCATTTAAACATGCTTATCGACCCATGTTTGTTTATTCTTCATGAAAGAAAAAAAAACATGGCTAGATAGCATTTTTATTGTGATTTATACACACCTTAGGATACCTTATACGTGTCGATCTTTACACCATTTTCAAGAGATGTTTCAGAACTATGACGTGAAAGTTCAAAAATACAAAATAGTATCCCCCAACACCCCGTAATTTCACCTACAACATGCCCATTGAAGCTTGTTTTAACAACATGATTATACCAAACTCGCATTGCACAAAATGCGAGTTCATTTCGTATCCTGCGATAAATTCGCGCCATTTCGTCTTAATATCCTGTGTTGCACCCTGATAAGCGCGGGTTCTATTTTATTAGAATATAAAAAGACGCCAACGGATAAGACACGCCACATTAAATAGAACTCACGTCTGGTGTAGTGCGATTTCTAAACTCGCGTCTGTTAGAACGCGAGTCCTTATTACGTGGATCGAATGGAGGGTATTTTTCCAAATGATTTTAAAAAGAGAGTGTTTTTCCAAATTTTCCCCAAAAAAGAATATTCAACCAAATTTGCCTCTTATTTGGTGCAAATTTCTCCATTTTCCTTTTCAAATAAAAGAGTTCCTAGTTTGAAATAAAACCAAAACTAGGTTGCAACATATTATAATTTATAAATGGCTAAAGGGGTACTTTTGTCCCTGAGTTCGACCTAAAAAAATTAATTTTTCCCCTCGTCGAAAAATGCATCCAATGTGGCCTCCCAGCCCGTGAAAACGATCGAATTAACCCTTTAATTGACGTTGACCGTTACAGTATTGACGTGACAATTAACAATGATGACGTGGTGATTCACAAGGTTGACGTGGTAGAGGGGGCTGAATTGATTATTTTATCCGAATTCGAGGGTTAAATTGTTTTTTATCGAGTTTAGGAGCATATTGATTTTAATTAAAAATTCGATAACTTATTTAATTAATATTTAATTTTAAAAAATAAGAATTTAGGAAATTATTGAAATTTTAAAAACATTACAACTAGATAAATAATTTTTTTAAATTTCAAGTTAATTTAATTAATTTATTTAGTTTTTGAATAAAATTGGATAAATAATTTTGTATTTCCATATGAACTTTTACAAATAGAATATATGAAAAATCGATTAACAATTTGGTGTAAATATCCTTTGGGTCCCTGATATTTTTAAATATAAGCAAAGTGAGGACTCTCACAAAAAATCAAAATATTCTTTAATTTTTTATAAAAATCATAAAGTTAACAAAAATAAATAAAATATTCAAAATATTATTGAAAATGAAAAAAATCATATAAAAAATTAAAAGGTATTAAAAATTATAAAATGATAAATTTTACATATAAAAACTTAATAAATTGTTTTTATAAATTATTAAAAAATTGAACACTTTCATCGAAAAAGTCTTCGACTTCGTCAGTTTGTGTATTACCATACGTTAAACAAATTTCAATAGAATCAAACTTCTATTAGAGTAACAGTAAAACTCAAATTTTCTTTCGTTTTTCTACATCAAATTAATGCTCACTAATATTTAATGTAGAGAAATGAAAGATAATTTTGATTTTATTACTACTCTAATAAAAGGTTGTTTCAATTGAAAATATATTTAAGAAACATTAGTGCGCCTAGCATAACGAAAAACAATTGAAAACTTTTTCGATGGTTTATAAATATTTTTAAACTTTGATTTTTTTATATTTATAACTTTTGATATTTTTAATTTTAATGTTTTTACTTAATTTTTTAATTCATTATAGTATTTTTATTTTTTTAATATTTTATAAATATTTAAATATTAACAATTTATTTTTTAGCTTATATATTAAATAAGTTATTGAACTTTCAATTAAGATTAGTTATGCCTCTTAATTCGGTAAAAAATCAATTTTGCCCTCGAATTCGGTTAAAACAATCAATTTAGCCCCCTCCACCACGTCATCATCCCACATGTATTGTCACGTCAGCATTGTGGATGCCACGTCAACATCATGGACCGCCATGTCATCACTGTTAACTGCCACATGCATTAGTACTGTAATGATCAACTCAAAGGATCTATCTGGTCAATTTTGCGGACCGGGGAACCACATTGGATGCATTTTTCGACAAGGAGAAAATTTGATTTTTTGAGTCAAACTCAGAAACAAAAATACCCCATTAGCTTTTATAAATAGATCTTACAATACAATAGGTTGCAACAGTGATTGCAATGTGTGATGTTTCATTCGTTTTACTACATTAATCTAACAACTCAATTTCAGCTTTATTATTAAACAAATTAAAAGTTGTTTCCACTTCTATCAAAGGGTAAACTACATAAATGACCACCATATTATTGGTAAAGTCGCGATTTGACCACCTTATTTTTTTTTCCGAAGCAATTAAACCACTAAATTATTTAATTGGGTGCAATGTGACCACGCGCTGTTAAAAACCAAACAACATTGCTGACGTAGTTGTTATTGAATAATGGTGTTTCTGATGTGTAAATTAAAAATAATATTAGTGCCACGTTGGATAAGTGGAAAACAAAAAACCATAAATACTTTACCTTTAATCATTCTCGTTTTAGTTTCTAACCCTGAAATTCTCTCTGAAAACCTTGAAGATTAAAAAAAAATTGGTCATTTCATTCTAAGGAGGTTGAAAAATTGTTGGAGATAGAGACGAGATGAGTGAATTTCTTTGCGAAAAAGGAAAACCCAATCTAAAATACGGTAAGTATATTTATTGCTTTTGGTTCTGAGATTAGGTTTATTATTTGAAATTAGGGTTTATATCTGGGTTAACTAATATCTATTATCCTAAATTACTAATTTGGGGTTAACTAAATTACTAAATTACTAATATCTGGGTTACTAATTGAGATTACAATAAAGTACTAATTTTAAGGTTAATATTTGAGATTTGAGTTAATACACAATGTTAGGGCTAAATATTTAGGTTTAGCAATAATAATCGATACTAAAGTTAACATTTATAGATTTTGTATAGGTTAAAAAATGATTAAATTAAAGATTATCAATTCAAAAAGTTTAATTTTATTTTGTTCTTATAAATAAAGTTATGTTTTGCCTGATAGTTGTTTTTTGGTTTGCACTAAAGTATGATTTATTTTCAAGAATAAAATAATCACACTTTTGATTGGTTTGCACGTGGTTTATTTGTTAAAAGGTGAAACTGAAATTTACTTGTAGGGTCTTTATTTGGTTGTTGTAGGGGACCTCCCAGATCACCATTAATGTGTTAGCACATGATTTGCTTTGCACGTGTTAGCACATGCTTCGATTTACCCTATTTTGTATGATTCATCTCTATATAATGTATGCCTGTAAAATGTATATTGTATGAACATGAGTATACCTGTATACTATATATTATATAAGATTGTATATTATATTACATGACTCCATTTCTTTATTGTTTGACTTAGTTGACCATCTGAATCTGATTGTATAATGTATGTTGTTTTGGTTATTATATAGAAAATGAATAAAACTTTATTTGTGTTTTTTAACATGGATTAATTCGGAGAAATTTAGTATTGTGGTACATCATTGTAATTTTTTCTAGGAGACCTAGGATAAAATTTACTGGACAATTAGTGGAATATTTTGATAACTTAAATGTTGATACAATGTCTATGTTTGAAATTGTTAGAATTGGTTGAGAAATTAAGAATTACTTCCGGTGTTCATGTGTTTTGGCAGTTTTCAGATAATCCACTAGAGGTTAAATAATTGAAAATGGTAATGATGCCATTGAGATGGTTAGAAATTTACTTAGAAACCACTATCTTCATAATTTTTTTTGAAAAAAATTGTACAAGATAATGTCTGAGACTAGGGCAGAGTCTGAATCTGAATCAGAAGATGATGGGTATTATGTTGAGTCTAATTCATCTAGTGATAAGTCAACATTTACTAACAGTGAAAATGAATTTGTTAGTTTAGAAAATGAAATGTTCACTGTAAATGTTGGGTTGGGCAGTAAGGAAGTAGAAATTGAAAGTGACAATTAAGCGGAAAATCTGACTCACTAGATAATGTAAATGAGTCAGATTCAGATGGTCCACCAAAAAAAACCTAGATTTCCTAAATTTAATAGTGATTCAGACTTATCTAATCCTAAATTGAATGATGGTCTAATATTTACAAGCAAGAAAATACTTAAAGAGGCAATTAAGATGTACATTATCAATAATAGATATTGTGTTAAGTTAAAGAGAAATGACAATAGAAAGATCCAAGTAAAATGTAAGGGTGAGTGTCTATGGGTGTTATGGGCAGCTCCAATCCATGGGAAAGATCCTTCTACTGGTACTTGGCAGATTAAGTCTTTAAATGATGAACATACTTGTCTTAAGGTGTTTTAAAATTCCAATGTCGCTGCCAAGTGGATATCTAAAAACTTCTTTAGTAATTTTTTTGTTGATCCCAATTTCTCAAGTACTTCCCTAAAACAAGTTGTACACAAAGATTATGGCATAATGGTACCTAAATGTAAATACATTATGGCAAAAAAATTTGGCCCTTGAACACTTGAATGGTAACCATGAAGAGCAATATGCAAATCTGTATGCTTACCTAGGTGAATTGAGGCGCTATAATCCAAGGACAACAACAGTTTACAAGTTAGATGAAAGAAGATTTGAGAGACTTTATATCCGTATACAAGCAATGAAAAGATGACTTCAAAGCAGGTTGTAGGTCCATTATAGGACTGGATCGATGCCACTTGAAGGGCTACTACAAAGGCCATCTTTTGGCAGCTGTAGGAATAGATGCAGATGACTCAATCTATCCTATATCCTTTGCAGTTGTAGAGAGTGAGAATAAGTCATCTTGGTGTTGATTTCTGGAATTATTTGGCATTGATAAGGAGATTAAAAATTCTCACAGTTTTACCTTTATGATTGACAAACATAAGGTATGAGTAAATTTCTTTAAAATATTTTGGTTTTCAAATTTTGTAATAAAGTCGTACTAATAAATTCTTGTTTTACTTTGTTGTGTACAGAGACTAATGAATGTTGTGCCAGAATTGTTCCCTATTTAGTACATAGAACATGTGTTAGGCACTTGTACTCAAACGCAAAGACCAATGGGGTGTTTATAGGAAAAACAGTGAATGACCAATTGTGAAAAGCTACAATGGCTACATATGTCAGAGAGTTTCAATTTGTCATGGATGAATTGAAGGTATTAACTTGTTTTTTGAAAATTATTTTTATATGCTACTAAGTTTCATTATGATCACTGCCACTTTTTTTGTAGGTTTTATTAGAAAAGGCTTGGAAGTGGCTCTTATCAAAAGACCCAACTAGTTGGTCAAAGTCACACTTCTCTTTTGGGTGTAAGTCAGACATGCTTCTAAATAATAACTGTGAATGTTTCAATAAGGTAAATAATCTAGCTTTGTTAATTAGTATATAACCTTATTATTTGTAAATATTCAAATACTTTCTAACTTTGCTAATTACTACTATTAATATATGACATCTAATAATTGATGCTAGAGACAAACCTATCATTACATTGATGGACTCTATCAGATCAAAGTTGATGTAAAGACTTGCTAAAAGGAAGGATCTAGCTGAAAAGTGGACAAGGCTTCTATGCCCTAAGATTCAGAAGAAATTAAAACATGCAGTAGCACATAGGTACTAAAGGACTATTTAATGTTTAATGCTAATTTCTTTCACGTTTAATGCTAACTTCAAAAACTTGCTAATTACTGTTTAATGCTAATTTTTTATGTTTTAATGCTAATTGTTTAATGTTATCTGTTTTTAATGTTTAATGGTAATTGTTTAATGCTAATTGTTTAACTATTTAATACTAACTGTTCAACTTGTTGCAACCGTTTTTTGAAAACCAGCTTTTTATAGTTTGGAATAAAAACAACCTGACGATTAGGTTTTTGGAAAATCAGGGTTTTTGACCAATTTTATATTGTAATTAGTTAATTTTCTATTTTTAGTTAAAACACCTTTTATTTTGCTTGAAAATCGTTTTGGAGTCGCCACCGGCCATTTTGGTAGGCTGGACACCATAAAAACGTACCAGAGATTCTTTTTGAAAAGTTCAGGTTCGGGAGTCGGTTACGTGTAGGGAAAGGTTGGCACCTCTACGAACGCCCGTTATCAGTACCTTATTAATTACACATGACATTTTGGCATTTCGAACATTAATCTAGATTTGATTAAATATTTTAACTGTAAAATGGAATTTATTCCAAAAGGGAATATCCTTTTGTAAGAAAATACATTTCGATCGAGTATAATTATGAAACATCCAGTTGCAGTAGGACACTTCAACTTATATTCGAAAAATGTACCTCAACACAAAAGGTTTAATGCATGATTAATTATTGTCTTGCCATTTTTAAGTGTACCCTAATTATGCTCCATTAATTGATTTGATTAAAATTCTATGAATGTTATTAATTTTGGACATAAAAAAAACACCCAAAATAATATTGGACACTTCCTTTAACGAGCCCAAAAGTAACATCATTCCTAATTAAGATGTCTCTAATCATTAACCCTATTTTAATTTTTAAATTTACCTAATTATTTATTTATTTCTATTTTCTAAGTTAAAGTGAAAAATCGAAACCTTTGTCGAAACACTCATTGGTTAACATCACTATATATTGTGACACTAGCCAATATTGAGTATTCTAACATTGTTTCAAATATCCACTTATTTTCTACAATGATCCCCCCTATTTAATTATGATTAAGTGAACTACACTAATGGCTCTAATCCTATTTTTTAACATGTGATTTAATTATCCAAACAATATATGGTGTAGTGTTTTAAAAATGTGCAAGCATATGAATTGATTAAACAATTAAATAAAGCAACTAAATAAAGCAATTAATTAAAACAAATGAATGCTGGAAAAGGACCAAATTGAACTAAATTGAAGACTAGGTGGCAAAATTACAAGAAACTAGTGACTGATTTATAAAGAAAACAAAACCTAAGAGCCTAAATCTAAAGCATTTAAAAGCTAAGCCCAAACCGGTTTGAATCAAGCCTAGAAAACAACGACCCACTAGACCAAAACCCAAGCCCAGATCGGTTTTTAATCGACCGAGTCACGGACCCATATCTGCACCCGTGTAAAAACACGCGGATCCCTCGCGACCCGCCTAGCTCAAAACGACGCCGTTCCAAACTCGGTATAAATAGCCCAAACCGAGTTGGAATGGCCATTTGGCCTTTCTCCCCCCTCTCTCCTAAATCCTCTGTACTCGAACACTCAAAAACCCAAAAACCAAAACCCATTTTGATCAAAACCACCTTTTTTTCTTCTTGTTTTTCACCAGTTCTTCAAAAAAAACCCTGTTTGATCCTCATAAACATCAAAACCTTCCCAATTTTTTTTTTTAAAGATCGAAACCCATTTTTCTCAAGAACTCACTAAGAACTTTTCAAAATCCCTCGTTTTGATCTTCACCCATTCCTTAAAACCCTTCCGACATGTTTCTTGGCCGCCAGGATGATATCGATCACTAGATATCATCTCCGGTCTTCTCCTACCTCTTTCTGATGACCGGACCTTCTCCGGTCATCTTCTTCGACACCTATGTAACCTCCGACCACTCTCCGATCATCTTCAACCTTTTTCCAATGACTGGACCTTCTCCAGCCAACCCTGGCTTTTTCGACCTCCGCCGTCGCCGGAACCCTAGATCTACCCAAAAAACTCTGTTTTTCATCCTAAACCTAAATCTAAGCCCCGTTTCGTCAGAAACGTCCCACTTCGCCCATCCTAAGCTATCTACCTAAAAACAGTAGCCTCACCACTATATTTTTCAACTCCGACTGTGATCCTAGCACTCAGATCCTCACTCCGGCAGCACTTCCAGCGACAACAAAGCAAGATAAACCCCTTCGAACTCTCTCTTTATATATTTTTATTATTATTTATGTTTCGAACTAGATTTATTTTAGCGACTTTATATCCGTTTTAGTTTCCTATTAGATCTAGGTTTGTGGATCTGATTTTTAGATTTAAGTTTAGATTTAGGAAAGTTTTATACTCTGAGATCTGATTTTCGACAGATTAGGTTCGGTTTTAGGGATCCCGACTTTATTTAGTGTTTTCGAATAGATTAAACGAGAAAGTGAAATGAACAGAGGCTGAGATTACCTCAATTCGATGTTTTCGTGTCTCCGACGAGCTTCCGGCACCGTCTCCTAGCTCCAATTATCTTCTCGAGAAACTCCGGTTCTCCAGGTAACCTCTCAACTCCCTGACTTTTCATTCTTTTGTTTTTTAGTAATAATGAGAGTAATGATTGCTTATTAATTGCTTTTTCTATCTCTTCGCATGCATTTATACCCGTTGTCGATTGTGACATCACCTTGCACGGCTGACGATGTTAGCTGGTTCCAGACCGATGGCGATCCGCGTGAAAAGGGCAAAACCAATGTCGTCTCGCCACATGTCCATTGACGCTCGGGTTTGAGCGGAAAAAAGAAACACAAATGGGTCAGAGAGTTATTTTGTGTTTGTTAGGCTGGGTAAGTGTTGTAATGGGCTAGTTAATAGTTGTAATGGGTCTTAGCTTTTTGGTTCGGGCTTTGTAACGTTTTTGGACCTTTGTAATATATTTCGGGCTTTGTAATATATTTTGGACTCTAATATATATATATATATATATATATATTTGGGCTTTTTATTATTCTGTTTTTTATTTATAGTTATTATCTCTTATATATATATGGGCCCGAACAAAATCCCGATTCTACACAACTGTTTAATGCTAACTTCTTAAATATCTTATGCTAACTATTTTGTCTTAATTTTATATAGTTGTTGGCCTCTTTATGTTGGAGGACATGTGTACCAGGTTTTATGCAGTCCTTCAAGCCATCATTCAGTTAACATTCAAGCATGGACATGCTCATGCAGAAAATGGGAACTAATAGGTTAACATCTTCATTTATTTAGCATTCAGTTTTTTTATCTTCATAATTACTAATCAATTATTGTTCTATGTAGGCCTTCCATGTGTTGAAGCTATTTCTGTGATATTGTCAATTAAAGATAGGCCAGGAAAATATGTTGATCCTTGTTATTTTGTGTCAACCCAAAGAGTAATATTTTCTCATTTGATAATTCTTGTAAGGGGTGAGAAATAATGGACAACTGATCACACAATGGAGCCTATTTTGCCACCTGTCTTTAGAAGACCTTAGGAAGACCACACAATAAAAGAAATAGGGAGGCTGATGAAGCACCACCTCAAACTGGTCAGTTGTCAAGATCTCCTGCAAAAGATACAAAGGGAGTGGACATAATATTAGAACATACAAGGGAAAGGTTGTTGGGTTTTTCATGCTCGATTTCCTTCAACCGTTCTAGCTCGCCAAGTGTGGAGAAGTTGGATTTTTGGGTGTTTTAGAGGGAGGTAAAGAATAAGAATTGGACACAAGGATTTATAGTGATTCGGCCTTCTAACAAGCACCTACATCCACTACCTTAGCTCCCCGCTAAGGATTTTAAACAAATTCATTAAGAATTTTGTCCCATTTTCTCGGCTTAGAAGGAAACCGTTACAATGATTAAGCTAACTACCCTTATCTTAATCAACCACTCTCTTACAAGAGAAATTCTAAGTAAACTTGAAATCCCTCTAATATGTATTTATATGCAATCTTAAGCTCTCACCCAAAACCTATACACTTGAGCAAATTTGACAATTAAGCTCATAAGTGTTGTCTATACAAGAAAATGTACAAATAAGCTCTAAGACAATTTTGACATCATATATGAGTTAGAAGTTACCTCCCCCTCATTGAGAGCCATGAAGCATATATGGGCTACCTCATCATCGGTGGAGTCTTCATCACTCCATGTCGCCACATATGCTTTCTTTGAAGATGATCCCTTTTTGTTGGTCTTTTAGGAATCTTTCATCTTCTTCTTCAATTCATGCTTGGATTTGTCCATCTCGCTTTTCATGAATTGGGTGAATTTCTTGAAGAGATAGGCCATCTCTTCATCTTCGCTTTCATTCTTTCTTAATTCTACATGATGGCATGTGGAGGATTTGAGAGCAACGACACTCTCATTGATGCCTAGCTCTATGAATTTCTTCTTCCCATCTTTCTTATCTTTTCCTTCTTCTTCTCCTTTTCTTTATCATTCTTCATGATTTGGCAAGTGAAAAGTGACCCCATGAGTTCATCTAGCTTCAAGGTCTTCAAATTCTTAGCTTCGATGATGGCAGTTTTTTTTAGTCCTATGACCCGGGAAGAGAATAGATAAGCTTTCAGACAAGCTTTTCTTCCGAAATGACTTCTCTATAACCCTTGAGTCCATTGGTGATGGTGGAGAATCGATGGAACATCTTCTCAATGTCCTCTTCCGGATCCATTTTGAAGTTTTCATACTCTACGTTGAGGAGGCCGATCTTGGTCTTCTTTACTTCGTTTGTCCTCTCGTATGTAACTTCGAGCTTGTCCCAAACTTACTTGGCACTCTCGCAAGAAGACATCTTCTCATATATGTTGAGGCTAAGTGCACAAAAGATGAAGTGCAAAGCCTTATAATTTAGCTCCATCTTCTTACGATCGTCGGCACTCCACTCCGTCTTGCTTCCTTTTGGTACGAACGAGCTATCTTCAATGATATCCCAAAGCTTGTAGTCTTTGGATTTGACAAAGAACATTATCCTTGTCTTCCAATAAGCATAATTTGTCCCGTCAAAGAATGGTGGCTTGTCGATGGATTGCGTCATTGAACCGGTTGTTTGAAATGTTGATCGAGCTTGTCGGATCGCCTAAATAGGGCGTTAATCCTATTCAATTGAGCGAAGCTCTGATACCAATTGTTGGGTTTTTCGTGCTCGATTTTCTTCAACCGTTTTAGCTCGCCAAGTGTGGAGAAGTTGGATTTTTGGGTGTTTTAGTGGGAGGTAAAGAATAAAAATTGGACACAAGGATTTATAGTGGTTCGGCCTTCTAACAAGCACCTACATCCACTACCTTAGCTCCCCACTAAGGATTTCAAACAAATTCACTAAGAATTTCGTCCCTTTTCCTCGGCTTAGGAGGAAACCGTTACAACGATTAAGTTAACTACCATTAGCTTAATCAATCACTATCTTACAATAGAAATTCTAAGCAAACTTGAAATCCCTCTAATAGAAGTTTGTTTGCAATCTTAAGCTCTCACCCAAAACCTATTCACTTGAGCAAATTTGACAATTAAGCTCACAAGTGTTGTCTATACAAGAAAATGTACAAATAAGCTCTAAGACAATTTTGACATCATATAATTGTTGACAGTTGAAGCATTAGCCTTCTCTTGATGCTTGGAGGTCCTTTTTATACTCCTAACTGAGTTTGTAGCTGTTGAGAACCGTTGGGTTGTTTTGGAGCCGTTAGAGCCTTTATTTCCCTCCATAAATGTAGTTCTGCAGTTTGACGTATCGATACTCCTCAAACCGTATCGATACGATCCCGATAAGGAAGTAGTCGTTGGGAACTTCAACTGTGGGGTATTGATACACTTGGCTAGCGTATCAGTACGGTCCTGCAATTTAAAAGACCGTTGGGAAATTGACCGTTAGGGGTAGTTAGGCGTATCGATACGCGATACAACTGTATCGGTACACGAACTAGCCGTTGGGTATTTAAAGCATACCGTATCGATACGGTAAAGCGTATCGATATGGGTTTTGGCTCTTGGAAAATGACTGTAGTTGAAACCCTAGGGCGTATCGGTACGAGTACTTGAAAAGTATGGTTTTGCCTACGTTAAATACACTTTAAATCATTCCAAAGCCGTAAAAACCCTTAAACATATTTTCAAGTTATTTTTGATTAGACACATATTTAAATTCTTTTCAATTTAGTCCAAAACATTTTTCAAATATTATATCAAAACACTTAGTTCTACAAAGGTTGGTGTCAATCCTAAAAGAACTAGACAAACATCCACTGCTGCTGCAAGACAAACTCTTAGAATTCCAAAACTACCAGTAAGTTTCATTACTGAATCAAATAAATTTTTTACTTACTTCTTTGTTTTGGACATAAAACACTTGATTTGGTTGTTTGGTTTATGAACATGCAATGGAAACACATTCTAAGATATTTTGCTTAATTTTTGTTGTGAATTGTTTTACAGATTAGAAGACCTGGAACCACCCCAACAACAAGTCAGGCTGGAGCTTGTCAAGGTCGAAGGCCAACTCTAGCTCCAACGTCAACTCCAAATCGACCTTCACAAGTTCATAATGTTAGATGGATGTCCACCCCTACAACACGTACGAGTCAAGAGACTTGTGTCACTCACTCATCTCTAAATCCAAGTCCAACACCGACTCAATATTCACAAGTAAATACTGTCACATGAATGCCCACACCCTGAGTACCTATGAGTCAAGAGAGTTGTGGCAGTCACTCATCTCCAAGGATTGATCCTTGATTCTGTTGGGACCAAAATTCTTGTATGAACACATTTGTGTTTTGCATACATTTGACCGACTTTAATGCCATTATGAATTCTTTTGTGAACATAGTTGTGGTAACAAAATATCGCATTTTTCGTATGACTTGCTTTAGTGGGTCAATATCTTTTGTTTCACATATATATTGGTCAAACGTATGACGTATGAATTACTTTCCAATTTTAATGCCATTATGAATCAATGTTCTTTTGTTTACTCTGTTGTGTTTTAAGATCAAATAATACACTATCTTTAGTTCCAAAAGTTTAATATAACACATTTTTCACTTTATGATTACAAACATTACATGGCATTTCAAATACTGAAATTAACATTACAATAATTGAAAATTACATTATCAGATTGTAGAGAGTTAATGCAAAACACATTTTAAGATTCTATTACACTTTAATTTATTAGAATCTTACAAAAAACCTTAAATCCTCAAAACCCCCATTACAACCTAATTTCAACAACCTAAATCACAAGATTAAGAAACCAATAATTCAAGCATTAGGAGAAGAATTTCCCCAAAATAAAACTCACCCAAACCGCAGTAACAAAAAGCAAACTTCCAAGAATTTTATTTCATTTTTTCTATCTTGCTCCATTGCATCAAATTTTTTAAGAAGACCAACAATAATCTCTTTTAACTTATCATTCATCAGTGGATCATACCAAGAAAAAAAATTGTAACCCCTAACTCCATTTCAATAATTTCCACACCCCAAAACATCCTACCTGAGTTTTCATATGTCCAACTTGTTGTTAGCTTCGAACAAACCTCAAAATCCATGAGCCCATAAACTTCATCTTATGTTCCAACTACTCCGTTTTTTTCGTGAAACATATGATTTGCTGATTCTAAACATCATTCAGCCCTGGTAATTTCAGACATAAGCAGATAATAACCATCCATGAGGTCAAATTCTCTAAATCTGTTTAACTAACTAATCTCGGGTTCATTTTCTCTATGTTGTCTAAACGTCATCCATTGAAGAACCAAAAAACATAAGAAAAAAAAACCATAGGTACAGTTACAGCATAACAGAACAGCATCCAATAGTCCAATACAATACCACAACTGCTTGTATACCAAAGCAAACAAGTATTAAATGACGGAATATATTGTTCTGAAAGCATACACCGAAGCTGTTCAGGAATATCAAAGACGGGCTGTTTCCATACCACTATCAACACAAGATATAGTATCCAATCACACCATACTCGTAAACCCTCCACAATGAGACATATTGAAGGACCACATATCTAGGATAAAAAAGTCATTACTTCCCCTTAATTCTGTTCTTAGTACGAGGGGAAAAGGTATCAACCTAAATGAAGAATGATAATACAAACAAAAGAATCATCAAACCTTCTAGTCCGCCATTTTAGCCAAGCGATGGACGGTACTTCTTGCGATTCTATTACCAGGATCAATCTTCAGAACGGTTCTTAGATCTTCAGCCCCGAGTTTGTATTTCTCCATGCTTTCGTATAAGAGTGCACGTTGTACAAGGACAGACACATTGGTTTCATCATGCTCTAGCACCTGGATAGAAAAATGGACAACGTAACTTCATCGATAAAACTAGTGGATCATCAATCTATATTGATTTCAATTAATGTAATCGATACGAATGCAATCAACAAAATCTAGATGAATAAATAATTAAAGGATCATGCAGTGTGCAAATAGAGTACCATGCTAATTATTCCCTCTTTCTCGCACTTGTTTGAGAATAATAATTACCCTAACCCTATGATCTTTTAAATGCTTGCCCTGGAGCCAACATCTGATCAAATCTCAACTCTTAACGTAGGTACACTAACAATAAGGGAGGAGGTTTGCATAGGATTAAGTAAATTCACAAATTCATTTGCAAACTATGGGATGTAATAGATTCTCAATATAAGTATTAACATTAACAAGGAAGGAACTATAATATCTAACAGTTTGAAGAGTCTACGTACCTTTGAACAATCAGCTACAGCCTTCTTATACTCACCGACCTCTTTATAGCATGAAGCCCTACATGATAAAACCTCTGCGGTGGAAGCCTTATCGTTTGTCTTTTCAAGCAGAACCACTGCCCACGACAGCCACTTAATGGCATCAGCATACTGGCCTTGCTTCCGATTGTCAATACCCTTGCTCTTTGCAGAAGATGCAGTGACACCAGTCGGGGGAGGAGGAAGCCCTTCAAGCTCCGTAGTCGAGCTGCCATCGCTTCCTCCTCCCGCTCCTCCAAACTTAGAGTCCAATCCCCAATCATCAACTCCTGAAAATTGATGCTCTCCACCACCAGATGCTTGAGCAGCAACTCCGGTCGAAGCTGAAGACGATGAAAAGAACATGTCTAGAGGATCACCACCCGAGCTTTGAACAGATGGCTGACTTTGAGATCCAACATTCTTTGCAGGCATCCCAAAATCATCCATATTCAGACCAGAAGCCACATTCGACCCCATAAAATCATTATTACTTGAACTGAAACCACCAGATGGAAACACAGTTGTGCTCGGTTTTGAAGCATTCTGAAAATCCCCAAATGCATCATCTGCAACCTTTACCTTATTTCCATTATTACTTCCAGAATTAAGGCTACCTGATGGTTTTGATGAAAAATCAACCAAAGAACCAAAAGGGTCCTTTGAACCGATCCCACTTTTAACTCCAATTCCACCTGCTCCTCCGGCCATACTTTTCAACGGAGCCCCACCAAGATTCTGACCCTTACTATTATTAATATTGACATTAACATTACTATTTCCAATACCACTGTTATTATTATATCCACTAGAATTTCCCCAATTCCCAGTAGTTTTAGGCAATGAATCAGCCAAATTCCCCATCGAATATGTGCTTTTACTTGAAGAATTTGAAGTCGGATTTGAATTTTTCAAAGGAACATTAGAATTACTATAACTCTTCCCCTGTCCCAAAGCAGAGCTAACCAAATCACCAAACAAATTAGGGTTCTTGTTAACGATTCCAACCCCAGAGTTATTACCTCCCGAAGAGCCCCAGCTCTTCCCAAAAATGTCTCCCGCCATGGAAGTGGGACCCGATAAGCCAGGTTGGGTGGACTGATTCGGGGCGGGTTGGTGGGTCCACGACGGCTTGCTGGGTTGCCAGCCGGGCTTCGATTGGGCAGATGAATATGATGAATATGAAGAAGTGGTCTTGTTCTTTTGGTCATTGAGGGATTTGGGTCGGCCCGATCCGAGGCCGAGATCGAAATCGAAGCTTTTTAGCGAACCAGATGAACCTTTCCCGTAATTGGAGTTCATGTTTTTCCCCCGCAAAATGTGAGGATATAAGCAAAGATTAATTTATGGGATCGGATTCGATCAAAGAACGTACCTTTTTAAAGATCAGATCTTGTGTCTAGGCCCGCTAAAGTGGCGGCGTCGGCAGCGAAGAGTGGTGGTGGGAGAGCGAGAGAGTTGAGTTCCGGTGTGAATTGGAGGTGTTGAATTTGATCTCGGACAAGAAAGCAGAGCAGAACAGGCTTCGGATCTGAAATTTAATTTTAGCCCCCAACAAAGGAGCAATTAAATGAAAAAAAAAAAACAGGGGAAGCAATTACTTTCTGTTTTTCAAGTGGAAGTTTTGTAAATTTTTAGTTTTTAACCAATTACCATTAATAATGATGAATTTTGAATTTTAAAACATTTTAAGATAAGAATTTTGATAAAAAAACAAAAATAAGGATCATTTATATTATAAGTACATTTTCTAAATAGTATGGTATGATTATATGATTTGTATATATATTTTTTATTTTATTTTTTAAACAAATATATTATGTACATATGTTACTTGAACCTGTGTTTTCTAAAACTAATAATATTTCTTTTTTTATTAGGGTTATTCAATGAGTACTATTATATTTTTTTGGTGAATCTACATCATGTATTGCAACTCAAGCAAAAAAAAAAATTACGAAATTCTGTACATGTATTAAAAAAAATCAAACTATACAACAAGATTCCATATCTTACAAGTAGAGCGGTTAATTCTTCCTCTGGTGTTAATTTGTTTTCCCCTAAACTTTATATGCACAATTTCGACAACCTGTTATGCAAAATCTATAACTATATTCTGGTTCCTTCGAAAATGTTTACGATTTCTGTTAAACTTATATTTAATTTTGATATAACAATGACTAATTTGTAATTTTTTTAAAATACTCAATTTCTGTAAACCTATATTCTCCTTGTGGTACGACCTATGGCATACCTGTACATGTTTTCGCTACTGAAAATTAAAATTGTGCATAATAACTAAATGGTACCGATACAGCTTTAGGTCTATTGGTACACATTTTTAAATATGGAAACCAAATTGAGTTTGAGTACCAGTATGGAGGTTAAAGATTTTCTATATCTTTTCATTAAATGATTCAACCATTGTCTTGTTAGTTTTATTCGAACTATAATTTTAAAAGTTTGTTAACATGTACCAATACACATGTAGGCGTATCGATACCAAATGCTTCAAGGATTCCAATGAGCAAAATGAGCACCGGTGCAATATGGCCTGTACAGACACCCTTTGTAGAACCTTCACTCCGTACTGATACGCCTTGTCACGTACTGGTAAGCCTTTGATACAACGACTCTTTCTTCTTTTGGCAGATACCGATACGAGTGCTTGTATACTGATACCCAATGTTGTCAAACAACACTTATTGCAGGAAAAATGCAGCTCAACATCTATATTAAATATCCCAACCACCCAGACGGTTAGAAATCAATGATGGAGTATAAAATCAAGTCTCCAAAGTTTTTTCAACAACTACTCAACAAATCTAAAGCTTTCAAGCACATATTCAACTTCTTTGAGCTCAATTTGTTAAATCTTGTAAACCCACTTAGAGTTCTTCATTGCACTCTTTTCATTCAAGTGTGAGGGGATTTTAGTGAACTTTGAATTATGCAAACATTCATCTTTTAGAGAATTTTATAGTTTGATTTTTTGTATCCACCTTTAAGAAAAATGGATTATTAGACTTTCGGGTATAAATCTAGGTGTTTGTAAGGTTATCTCCTTTAGCCTGAAAGGAAAGACAAAGTAGTAAATTTGTGAAAATTTTTAGTGTGGATAGCTAAGATAGTAAATGTAAACCTTGTTTAGAAGATTGAACCACTCTAACCATTTGTGCAATTTTTTTTTCTTTTTGCTCATTGCTTCTAATAATTTTTAATTGCCAATATACTTTATTTTGGTCATTTTTATTGATTGTTCAACCTAACAATTGGTATCAGAGCTACACTCATTTGAATGCGTCACATTCTCTTGAGTAGATCCAAAGGTTGCTCAATCAATCCACATGTAATACCCCGAATTTGAGCTTAGGAGTTAGCTAGATAAATTAGACGGTTCGAGTGAACTGAATTAGACGATTTTAATTAGTTTCGGAAAATAAATTCAAATAAATAATTTTTGGTTAAAATAAAATATAAAAAATATCCTAAAATGTTTAATTAATGTATTAAACATATTTGAGGTGTCAATTTGATAAAATAAATTCGGATTAAATGACATTTTGGTCACCATGTAAAGGTTTCAAAACTATTTTGGTGAATGAGTAAAAAGGTCAAAACTTAGAATTTATAACGAGCTATTAAACCCCTTGATTTTATCAGACTTTTCCTTTAATTTTTTCTATTTTAAAATTATTTTAAAATAATTTAATAAAATAAAATAATTTTTTAAATGGTTTTGTTTTAATTAATCAAAATACTATTTTTCGTAACTATTTTCGCCAAATCATTTTCTCTCAAATTCTCCGTAACCAAACTACTATTTTCCCTCAATGAATCCTATAGATTCATCTTTTAATCTTATTTTTGATTTCAAAAATTGGTTTCCTTGATTCTACATTAAATTGTCTACTTCAACCTTGGAGATTTCATCAAAATTAAGCTAGTCAAGGATGGAGCCTATAATTAGAGGTGATTTTCGTTTCTCTCCTCTAATCAAAGGTTCTTTACTAAAACTCTCAAGTTCTTGATCCTTTACAATTGATTTTACCTGGATGTATATTTTACCAACTTATCATTGTGATTTATTTTCTTTCTAATAAGTTAAAATTTTTCATTCTTGTATTAGATTTTACAAAAAAACTGGACTAAATCTATGAAAATAATAGAAATTAAAATATATAACGAAAATTATTTAGACTAAAAATGTTTATGAAAAAAGATACTTCTTTATGATAAACTTTACGATTAAAGCTTTTGTAAGCTAAGAACGATAAAATTAATTAATAAAAAATATATAATTAAAACACATAACTTGTGGAAATTATTTATTAAACTCCATATCTAAAGATTTCTCGCCGCTAAGGATACTGATCCATGATATCAAACAAGCCATTAGCAACGTCCGCGAATCTTCTTTCTGCCATGTTCGACGCGAAAGGAATATGGCCGTTCATACTCTTGCACAATATGGAAGAAGTTGTGACACACCTGTATTTAGACTTTTGCTCGTTTGACGACTGAAACAACAATTGAAGTCTGTTGTTTTTCTAATTACTCCTCGGATTACCCTCTTATCTGCATTTCTATTGATGCACTCCGAGTTATCATATCTCTGGACTGGTTTTAATGTTTCTCTAGTCTTCATTTCTCAGTTTAAGAGAAGTCTACCATGATTATAATATGTTTAACTGCTTTTCTTCTCTTACTTTTATTTATCAATAAAACTAGACCTTTTCAAAAAAAAATTATTTATTATAAACTTTGCAATCACATATTAAAACAGAAATCTACTAGTACTACTTTCATGATTAAAGCGACACCAAACAGAAATGTATCATTTTGTGCTCGGCAACTTTATTATTAATAATAAAACCACAATAGTGGTGAGATACAATAACAAGAACTAAGCCTAAAATAAGACCCAATTTGATCAAACTCCTCATTGACAACACATTACACTTAGAAAAAACAACAATTACAGAAACACAACAAGAAAATCAAATAATCAAAACCTTGCAGCCTTTGAACGCACACCCCTTTCAACGACACTTACAATAAGATCGCCAAAATTTGTAAAAGAACGCATTTTTTATCAATCATAATAACTATGTAATTCAATCCTCAAACACCATAGACTTACAATAAAACCATAAAGTAAATCAGAAAAGCTATAGGTAAAATGCCTCTTGCTTTCATAGAATTTCAAAACACAACTAAAATAATTCAATTGCCTTTCAATTTATCCAAATCCACTTGAACCGTATCTTCAATGACATACTCTTCATTTCCAATAACCCTTAAACTTACCCACTTATCAATTACTGTAGTGTTCTATTACTCCCTATTGGGAATCTTTCCAATCCAAACATATGGAAAAGTTTTCCCTCCGGTAATATTTATTTCCATCATCCAAACAGCCCCTAAAGGTTTAATGTTAATTTAATTAAGAAATTGATGGATCTTTTGTTATGAATCTGAATCTTAGTGATCTTGATTGATTTAGATTACATCTAATGAGTATTTTAATGTCTTAAGATGAGATTTATAAAAGAAATCCCGAAACTAATTGAATTGCTAATTTTCTAGGTTTTAAATAGTTAGATTTTGAGGTGTTTATGGTGTTATTAGGTTGTTGGAGGTATAAGGTAATGATTTAAGTGTTTTTAGATGTTAATTGTTGATGTTAAGTGATCCAAATCGTTAGTATATGGCTTGGCTTTTGTTTAGGATGGATTTGGAGGTGTTTTCATTTCTTTTTGGAAGGCGATTGATGGTGTGTGGTGAGTTCTTGTTGGATATGGATGTTGCCGGGATTTTAGATGCATAATGATGCATTAATCCTCTGTTATTATGTGAATAAAACATGAGAGATTGATCCTATCGCGATTGTCGAAGGATTGAAGGCGTCGAAAGCTTAAATTCGCATCGGCAAGGAAAGCTTTGCATTGTCGGTGAATAGAAATGTGTTTCGAATCTCTTAAAAGGTTTGAAAAGTTTCTTTGGGGGGGGGGGTTAATATAAGCCTAGAAAGCTTGGTTAAACTCAGAAGTAAGTAAAAGCGAATTTCTCTCGATATCTCGGTTTTGACCCATGATGTTTTAGCTTTTGTTTTGATTGCAAGCATGGTTTGTTATCTACTATGTTATACTTATTATATATGAATGCCTGTGAGTTTTAGCAAATGGATTTTCGAAAGGAAAAAATATCATGATTTTAAAACATGATTATTGCATTGGAAATTCGTTTATATGTTGCATATGGAATAACATTGAGGTAACATGGTTTAAAAGTATGTATTGGCTAAGTGTGTAACCCCCTAAACCCGACCCAGAAGAAATGGGCCGAATCTAAGAGTTAGTTTTGAAAACTTGTCCCTCAAGTTATAAATCTTAGGTTTAGTTATTTAAAACGCAAAATTTTATTAGTTAATAACAATTAACGAAAAAATATCACAAATATTTATGAAACTCAAACATTAAAATATATATTGAATATTCCATAAAAACATCTGAATTAAATTCAAAATGCATGCTAAAAGATAATCCCAAAGTATAAATTTCAATGTCTGAAATTACAAAATATTCTAAATAATGTTATAACAATAATCCAAAATAATCGATAAGAGTTCGTACTAAATAATATAATATCCGAGTAAAATGCGAGGTGCTTCAAGTACCGAGTCGTCTAAAATGGTCTGAGTATCTAAAAGAAGAAACTAAGAGGGTGTAAGCTAAAAAGCTTAGTGTGTCTCTAAAGTGCAACAAAACACAAACAAAAACAGTATTTTATTTTCCGATAAAGTTATTTATGAAAACACAATGTATCCGATAAATCAAAATCATAAATGTTATGATGTCTGATGCATGACTCAATATCCGACCGTCCGATATCATACAGAGTGGAGGTTGCCCTCGCCAGAGTGGAGATTGCCCTCGTGTTTTCCGAATACCATTCTAATCCCATGACTCATGATATGATTTAAAAAACATAAATCTGAACTCTCTTATGAGTATCGTATTTTCCGAAAATCAAATGTTTGATTTAAAAACACAATTTAGTTTGTCATGTATGATGTTTTCAAAGTCATTCACAAAACACAATCAATCAGATAACCAATCAAGCAGAGTATAAAACATAAGTTTCAATTATATAACACAATAAGAAACACACCTTAAGCAACATTAGCTTTAATGCCGAGAAAAGCGCGTCTCACGCTCAGATCTAACTGAATCAGAACCTACAAGGTAAAACTCTATATTAATTTTTATTACTATCACTAAGCTACCAACTATAAAATATAAGACTAATCCGAAAGTATACTCACGGAAAGATCTCGAAGAACGTGTACGGTCGGTCTGAACAAGTTGAGGTAATTCGTCAGCCTTTGTTTTCTTTGAAAAAATATCTCCTTTACTCTTTATTTAACCCGGCGACAATTTTAACTCGATATCTGGTGCCTGCAGAATGGATGGGAAATTTTTAATTTTTGAGGGAGTTAAGTGTAGATCATAATTGACAAATGAAATATTTTCCAACTCCCTAATTTTTTTCGTCATGGCTTTCCAATTCCCTACACAAACCATTAGATAAGTTAGATTCAACAAGTTCACCAACTAAAGGTTCATAAATACCGACGAAGCTAACGTTTTCCATAGAATATGGATGTTTCATCGCCTTATAGACATCAAACTTAACAATATCACCGTTAAATTCCATGGTAAGAACACCACTCCTAACATCAATTTTTGTATTTGCTGTACTAAGGAATGGGCGTCCAAGGAGAATTTCAGAAGTTGTATTAGTCCGGTCATTTTCCATGTCAATGACGTAAAAATCCGCCGGAAAAATAAGATTATTTACCTGGACTAAGACATTCTCGAAGTGTCCTTCCGAGTATATTACGGATCTATCTGCCAACTGCACAATCACTTTTGTATCTTTTAAAGGTTCAACAAAAAGTGATTTATATAAAGAAAGGAGCATAACATTAATTGAAGCGACTAAATCACACATGGCACGTTTAATACCAACCTTACCTATTTTACAAGGGATTGCGAACATACCTTAGTCTTTTAACTTTGGTGGTAGCTGTCACTGAAAAACCGCATATATGTTTTCTCCCAAGTTTACCTTTTCAATCCCAATAAGTTGTCTTTTATTTGTGCAAAGACCCTTCAAGAATTTTGCGTATTGAGGCACTTTCTTGATTACTTCCAGAAGTGGGATGTTAATCTTCACTTTCCGAAATACATCTAAAATTTCCTTCTCTTCGGCTTGTTTGACGCGCTTCACCAACCTCGAGAGGAAATGGGGTGATGTAGCGTAAGGAGAAGGTGCAGAAAGTGGGTTGGATATACCTTTCTCAGTGGAAGATGGTGATTTCTCTTTACCTTTCCTTTGAACGCCTTCCTCCATGGCTTTTGGTTCGACGATGGTACCGCTTCGTAAAGTGATGGCGTTCACATTCTCTCTCGGATTGGGCTCCGTTTAAGAAGGTAATTTCCCTTTGGATTCTAAGAAACTTACCGCTAACGTCAGTTGACTTATTTTTTTGTCTATTTATTAGAAATAAGACTCATTGTGATTTTGAAAGTTTTCCTGTGAAATCGCTAACTTTTCTATCAACGCTTCCAATTATGTCTGTTTTGTTTGTTACGGCCTTGGTACTGATGATTTGGTCTTTGATTTTGCGCATAACCAAAGTTCGTCTGGTTCTCCATCCTGAATTATATGCATTCCCTATGACATTTGCTTCTACAACGTCTTCCTCTTGTATCATCAAACAACAGCCCGTAGAATGCTCTGGGCTAGTACAGATTCCGCAAAGTCTAGCTGTTTTTCTTTTATCTGCAACAAGAGATTGCACAATTTCAGCTAATTTATCGATTTTATTTTCTAATGAAACTGTACTTACCTCGGGAACCTTTCGAGATGGTTCACTTAATTGGTTAAACCATTGCAAATTGGAGGCCATGGTAGATATCAATGGTCTCGTTTTCGTAGGAGTCATATTGACTAGAGCTCCTCCACTTGCCGCATCTATTACTTTCATGTCTATCGGCGTTAACCCTTCATAAGAATTAGGGGGTAGATCGAATAACCAATCTTTTGCTATATCATATAAAGAAAAAAGAAAAGATCGAAGTTTAATCTGGTCATCGGATACTCCATGAGGTTTTGTACTTAGACAAACCATATGAAATTCTTTCAAATGTTTATGTGGATTCTCTGTTGGCAAGGTGTGGAAAGTGGGTAAAAGGTGAATCAAACCCGTTTTTAGCACGAATGGTGTTGTGCCATTCGAGAAGGTAATGCACACCGGCTGTTGTCCATCGAGTACCACATTTAGTTGGCGAATAGTTTGTTCTCTGTCTCCCATCAGATAGGAATTTTCGTCGGTGTATTCAAATTTCGATCCTACTTCAGACGTTATCTCTAGATCTCGTTCTAGGCATTGTTGACGTAGTCTTTGTTTCTTTTCCCGAAGTGTTTGTGCGTGCAGTCTTCGGGCTAGTGCTTCGATCTCCCGGATGAGTTCAACTTGTTCCCCCAAATTACTCCTGGTCATAAATCAAATAAAACAATATTAGTAATTTTTTCCGTAGTCCCCAACAACGGCGCCGATTTTGACACGCGTCGTATAGTGTCAAAATAATTTCCTTGAACTCAACGAAATAATTAAAATAAATAGTATAGAGAGAGTAAGGGTCGATCCACTGGACTAGGTAGTTTCCAATATTGATCATTTTTTACCTTTAACCAGGAAATCTGCAAGTAACCAAAAAGGGGATTTGTAAGAATTAAATCGAATGACTAAAATAAATAAGTAAAGTAAGAAATGATTGAAGATAATTATGAATTAAGTTAGCTTCAAGCTCCGCTTTGCCACAACTTATCTCGATCACTGAAGTGATTTTACTTCAATCTCTTACCGGTTACAGTCTACAAGGCTCAACCCTTGTAACTTGCTTCTCTAAGGTAAACTCGGTTCCTAGGGCAATCCTTGGAACTAAGTGTTGAGTTGGTTAGCCACAACAATTGATGCTAATAAACCCTGCCCTTAGTGGTGAAGAAGCCCATGCTCGGACATTTTTCTCAACGAGAATCAAGTCCGATCTTAATTCCCCTTAGTGGACCGCCACTAAGTTTGTTCTCAGAGAATTGTCTCAGCTACAAGCCTTCTCTCGTCCCCAACAGTAGAACAAGATGACTTCACCACGACGTGCACTTTCCGAGATGAAGCAAACACGATGCTTAAAGGTTAAGCCGATTGCCTAACCTATTTTTCTGAGAATCAAGAAAGCTGTTGAAGGTTTGAAGAACGTTTCTAATCTCACGAGGTAAGTTGGGTTTTGGTGTTGCTCTTTGCTATGGTGATTTAGCTAAGCATGGTTTGTAATGAAACCATACTTAGTTTTTAACAAGGGAAATGTAAAAAAAGGAAATGAAGAAAATAAAGAAGGAATGTATTAAACTCCAAGTGAGTGAAAACAAGAGCAAGTGATGATTTGATCTCACCCCAAAGTGGGGTATTTATAGCATCTAAAAAAGCCTAAAACCCTAAAAAGATAAATCCCAAAATAATTCAAAATAAATACATAAGATAATATCAAATTTTGAAATTTAAAATATGCTTGATAGGCTATCGGATACGCGTCTGATAGGTTATCATCGCTGCTGACGCCAGCTTCTAGAAGGTGCTGACGTGGCGTCCAGTCAACATTCATACCCATGAATCCAACCACGAGTCAAGAACTTTTGAAGATTTCGTCCTTTTCTAGTCTGATTTCCAACCACACGATCCTGCACGAAAAAGCATAGAACAACCCACATTTCAGCATCACAAGTCATTTATTCCATCAAAATTATAGCAAAAACAATAACCAATCTAGCCACTCATCAGTGACTACACGCCGTTAAAAACCAAACGACATTGCTGACGTGGTTGTTATTGAATAACAGTGTCTCTGATGTGTAAATTAAAAATAATAATAGTGCCACATTGGATAAATGGAAAACAAAAAGCCATAAACACTTTACCCTTAATCATTCTCATTCTCGTTTTAGTTTCTAACCCCGAAAATCTCTATGAAAAGCTTGAAGATTCAAAAAAATTGGGTGATTCGTTCTAAGGAGGTTGAGAAATTGTTGGAGATAGAGACGAGATGAGTGGATTTCTTCGCGAAAAAGGAAACCCAATCCAAAATACGATAAGTAGATTTAATACTTTTTGTTCTAAGATTGGGTTTATTATTTAAAATTAGGGTTTATATCTGGGTTAACTAATTTCTATTACCCTAAATTACTAATTTGGGGCTACTAATTGGGATTACAATAAAGTACTAATTTTAGGGTTAATATTTGAGATTCGGGTTAATACACAATGTTAGGGATAAATATTTGGGTTTAGCGATAATAATCGATACTAAAGTTAACATTTATAGATTTTGTATAGGTTAAAAAAATTAAATTAAAAATTATCAGTTAAAAAAGTTTGATTTTGTTTTGTTCTTATAAATAAAGTTAGGTTTTGTCTGTTTGTTGTTGGTTGATTTGCACTAAAGTATGTTTCCTTTTCAAAAATAAAATAATCACACTTTTGATTGGTTTGCACATGGTTTATTTGTTCAAATATAAAACTAGAATTTACTTGTGGGATCTTTATTTGGTTATTGTAGGGGACCTCCTAGACCGCCATTAATATGTGTTAGCACATGGTTTACTTTGCACGGGTTAGCACATGCTTTGATTTAACCTATTTTTCACGATTCATCTCTATATAATGTATGACTGTAAAATGTATATTGTATGAACATGAGTATGTCTGTATACTGTATACTATATAAGATTGTATATTATATTGTATGACTCTATTTCTTTATTGTTTGACTTAGTTGACCATCTGAATCTGATTGTATAATGTATACTATTTTGGTTATTATACAGAAAATGAATAAAATTTTATTTGTGTTTTTTTAACAGGGATTAATTTAGAAAAAAATTGTATTGTGGTACATCATTGTGTTTTTTTGCTAGGAGACCTAGGGTAAAATTTACTGGACAATTAGTGGATCATTTTGATAACTTAGATGTTGATACAATTTCTATGTTTGAAATTGTCAGTATGGTTGAGAAATTAAGAATTACTTCTGGTGTTCATGTGTTTTGGCAGTTTTTAGATAATCCTCCAGAGGTCAAACAATTGAAAAATGGCAATGATGCCATTAAGATGGTTAGAAATTTACCTAGAGACAATTATCTTTATATTTTTTGGAAGAAATTGTACATGATAATGAGTCTGAGACTACGACAGAGTCTAAATCTGACTCAGAAGATGATGAGTATCATGTTGAATTTGATTCATCTAGTGATATGTCAACATTTACTGACAATGAAAATGAATTTGTTAGTTCAGAAGATGAAATGTTCACTATGAATGTTGGGTTGGACAATAAAGAAGTAGAAGTTGAAAGTGACAATGACAGTGGACAATCTGACTCACTACACAGTGTAGATGAGTTAGATTCAGATGGTCCACCCAAAAACCTAGATTTCCAAAATTTAATAGTGATTCAGACTTATCTAATCCTAAATTGAAGGTTGGTCTAATATTTGCAAGCAAGAAGCTACTTAAAGAGACAATTAAGATGTACAATAATAAGAATAGATATTGTGTTAAGTTAAAGAGAAATGACAATAGAAAGATCCAAGTAAAATGTAAGGGTAAGTGTCTAGGGGTGTTATGGGAAGCTCCAATCTATGGCGAAGATCCTTCTACTAGTATTTCGCAGATAAGGTCTTTAAATGATGAACATGTTTGTCTTAGGGAGTTTCAAAATCCCAATGCCACTGCCAAGTGGCTAGCTAAAAATACTTTAGTAATTTTTTTGTTGATCCTAATTTTTCAAGTATTTCCTTAAAACAAGTTGTACACAAAGATTGGGTCATAATGGTACCTAAATGTAAATGCATTAGGGCAAAAAATTTGGCCCTTGAACACTTGAATGGTAACCACGAAGAGCAATATGCAAATCTGTATGCTTACCTAGGTGAATTGAGGCACTCTAATCTAGGGACAACAACAATTTGCAAGTTAGATGAAAGAAGATTTGAGAGACTTTATATCTACATACAAGCAATGAAAGATGGCTTCAAAGTAGGTTGTAGGCCCATTATAGGACTGGATAGATGCCACTTGAAGAGCTACTACAAAGGCCATCTTTTGGCAGTTGTAGGAATAGATGCAGATGACTCAATCTATCCTATAACCTTTGCAGTTGTGGAGAGTGAGATTGAGTCATCTTGGTGCTGATTTCTGAAATTATTTGGCATTAATATGAAGAATAAAAATTTTCACAGTTTTACCTTGATGACTGACAAACATAAGGTTTGAGTAAATTTCTTTAAAATATTTTAGTTTTTAAATTTTGTATTAAAGTTGTACTAATAAATTCTTGTTTTACTTTGTTGTGTGAAGGGACTAATGAATGTTGTGCTAGAATTGTTCCCCTATTCGGCACATAGACCATGTGTTAGGCACTTGTACTCAAATGTAAAGACCAGTGAGATGTTTATAGGAAAAGCAGTGAAGGACCAATTGTGGAAAGCTGCAAAGGCTACATATGTCAGAGAGTTTCAATCTGTCATGGATAAATTGAAGGTATTAACTTGTTTTTTAAAAATTATTTTTATATGCTACTAAGTTTCATTATGACCACTGCCATTTTTTCTGTAGGTTTTATCAAAAAAGGCTTGGAAGTGGCTCTCACCAAAAGACCCAACCAGCTAGTTAAAGTCACACTTCTCTTTTGGGTGTAAGTCAGACATGCTTCTAAATAATAACTGTGAGTGTTTCAATAAGGTAAATAATCTAGCTTTGCTAGTTAGTTTCTAATTTTATTATTTGTAAATATTCAAATACTTTCTAACCTTGCCAATTACTACTATTAATATATGACATATAATACTTGATGCTAAAGACAAACCTATCATTACATTGTTGGAATCCATCAGATCAAAGTTGATGCAAAGACTTGCTAAAAGGAAGGATTCATCTAAAAAGTGGACATGGCTTCTATACCCTAAGATTAAGAAGAAATTAGAACATGCAACATCAGTAACACATAAGTGCTTATAGACTATTTAATGTTTAATGCTAATTTTTTCATGTTTAATGCTAACTGCAAAAACTTACTAATTATTGTTTAGTGTTAATTTTTCATGTTTTAATGTTAATTGTTTAACTATTTAATGTTAATTGTTTTTAATGTTTAATGGTAACTGTTTAATGCTAATTGTTTAACTATTTAATACCAACTGTTCAACTGTTTAATGCTAACTTTTTAAATATCTTATGCTAACTGTTTTGTCTTAATCTTATATAGATGTTGGTCTCTTTATGTTGGTGGACACATGTACCAAGTTTCATGTGGTCCTTCAAACCAGCATTCAGTTAATATTCAAGCATAGACATACTCATGTAGAAAATGGCAATTAACAGATTAACATCTTCATTTATTTAGCATTCATTTTTTATCTTCATAATTACTAATCAATTATTGTTTTATGTAGGTCTTTCATGTGTTCATGCTATTTCTGTGATATTGTCAACTGAAGATAGGCCAAAAAAATATGTTGACCCTTGTTACTTTGTGTCAACCCAAAAAGCAATATATTCTAATTTGATAAGTCCTGTAAGAGGTGAGAAACAATAGACAACTGATCACACAATGGAGCCTATTCTGCCACTAGTCTTTAAAAGACCTCATGAAGACCACACAAGAAAAGAAATAGGGAGGCTGATGAAGTACCACCTCAAACTAGTAAGGTGTTAAGATCTTCTGCAAATGATGCAAAGTGAGTGGACATAGTATTAAAACATACAAGAGAAAGGTTTGTGCCAATCTTAAAAGAATTGGACAAACATCCATTGTTGCGGCAAGACAAACTTCTAGAATTCCAAAACTGCCAGTAAGTTTTATTATTGAATCAAGTAATTTTTTTGCTTACTTCTTTGTTGTGGACATAAAACACTTGATTTGGTTGTTTGATTGATGAACATGCAATGGAAACACATTCTAAGATCTTTTGCTTAATTTTTTGGTCTGAATTGTTTTGCAGATTAGAAGACTTGGAACCACCCCAACAACAAGTCAGGTTGGAACTAGTCAAGGTCGAAGGCCACTCCAGCTCCAAAGTTAACTCTAAATTGACTTTCACAAGTTCATAATGTTAGATGGGTGCCCACCCCTACAACACGTACGAGTCAAGAGACTTATGTCACTCACTCATCTCCAAATTCAAGTCCAACACCAACCAAATATTCACAAGCAAATACTATCACATGGATGCTCGCACCCAAAGTACCTACGAGTCAAGAGAACTGTGGCAGTCCCTCATCTCTAAGGATTGATCCTTAATTCTCTAAGGATTGATCCTTAATAATGTTAGATGGGTGCCCACCGCTGCAGCACGTACGAGTCAAGAGACTTATGTCACTCACTCTTCTCCAAATTCAAGTCCAACACCAACTCAATATTCACAAGAAAATATTGTCACATGGATGCCCGCACCCAAAGTACCTATGAGTCAAGAGAAATGTGGCAGTCATTCATCTCCAAGGATTGATCTTTAATTCTGTTGGGACCAGAATTCTTTTGTAAACACATTTGTGTTTTGGATACATTTGACCAACTTTAATGCCATTATGAATTCTTTTGTGAACATAGTTGTGGTAACATAATATCACATTTTTTGCTTGACTTACTTTAGTGGGTCAATATCTTTTGTTTCACATATGTATTGGACAAACATGTATGAATTTTTTTTCAACTTTAATGCTATTATGAATCAATGTTTTTTACTCTATTGTGTTTTAAGTTTAAATAATACATTTTCTTTGGTTCCAAAGGTTTAATATAATACATTTTCAATTTTCAATAACAAACATTACATGACATTTCAAATACTGAAAATAACACTACAATAACTGAAAATTATATTATCATATTGTAGAGTGTTAATGCAAAACACATTCAAAGATTCTATTACACTTTAATTTATTAGAATTTTACAAAAATTTCTAAATCCTCAAAACCCCATTACAATTTAATTTCAGCAACCTAAATCTCAAGATTAAGAAGAGTAATAATTCAAGCATTAGGATAAGATTTTCCTCAAAATAAAACCCACCCAAACCGCAACAACAAAAAATAAACTTCCAATTTTTTGTCTTCTTTCTATCTTGCTCCATTACATTAACTTTTTAAGAAGACCAACAATAACCCTTTTTGACCTATCATTCATCTGTGGATCATACCAAGAAAAAAATTTTTTAACACTTAACCCCATTTCGATAATTTCCACACCCCAAAACATCCTACCTAAATTTTCATGTGTCCAACTTGTTGTTAGCTTCAAACAAACCTCACAATAGCACACCCGATCCATCTCTGCATCTATTTTCTTTTACAACCCCTAGAAAATTCCTTCTTTTCGGTAGAGTGGAGAGAAAAAAAAAGAAAAAATATTGAAATATGTTTAGGATTTCTTCAAATGCATAAAATTTATAACGTTTTTTTACACATTGTTTAGGTGGCATGATGAGTGGACGGATATATATCTAACGTGAAAAAAGAACACATTAATTTTTCTTACAAAAAATGCACGTCAATTACGCAATTTGGTTTCTAACGAAGTGTGGTCACATTGCACCCAATTATATATCTGTTTTTAATGTTTAATAATAAATGTTGAATGCTAATTGTTTAACTATTTAATACTAATTGTTCAACTGTTTAATGCTAACTTTTTAAATATCTTATGCTAACTGTTTTGTCTTAATTTTATATAGTTTTTGGTCTCTTTATGCTGGTGGACTCATGTACCAAGTTTCATGTGGTCCTTCAAACCATCATTCAGTTAACATTCAAGCATAGACATGCTCATGTAGAAAATGGAAACTAACAGGTTAACATCTTCATTTATTTAGCATTCAGTTTTTTTTTTTTATCTTCATAGTTACTAATCAATTATTGTTTTATGTAGGCTTCTATGTATTCATGTTATTTCTGTGATATTGTCAATTGAAGATAGGCCAGAAAAATATGTTGACCCTTGTTACTTTGTGTCAACCCAAAGAGCAATATATTCTCATTTGATAAGTTCTGTAAGAGGTGAGAAACAATAAAACACTGATCACACAATGGAGCCTATTCTACTACCAGTCTTTAGAAGATCTGAGAAAGACCACACAAGAAAAGAAATAGGAAGGCTGATGAAGTATCACCTCAAACTGGTCAGGTGTCAAGATCTTCTGCAAAAGATGCAAAGCGAGTGAACATAATATTAGAACATGCAAGGGAAAGGTTGGTGCCAATCTTAAAAGAATTGGACAAACATCCATTGCTGCTGCAAGACAAACTCCTAAAATTTCAAAACTATCAGTAAATTTTATTATTGAATCAAATAATTTTTTTCTTACTTCTTTGTTGTGGACACAAAACACTTGATTTGGTTGTTTGATTGATGAAAATGCAATGAAAACACATTCTAAAATTTTTTGCTTAATTTTTTGTTGTGAATTATTTTGCAGATTAGAAGACCTGGAACCACCCCAACAACAAGTCAGGTTGGAACCAGTAAAGGTCGAAGGCCACTCCAGCTCCAAAGTCAACTCCAAATTGATCTTCACAAGTTCATAGTGTTAGATGGATGCCTACCCCTACAGCACGTACGAGTCAAGAGACTTGTGTCGCTCACTCATCTCTAAATTCAAGTCCAACATCAACTCAATATTCACAAGCAAATACTGTTACATGGATGCCCACACCCAAAGTACCTATGAGTCAAGAAAACTGTGGCAGTCTCTCATCTCCAAGGATTGATCCTTAATTCTGTTGGGACCAAAATTCATTTTTGAACACATTTATGTTTTGGATACATTTGACCAACTTTAATGTCATTATGAATTCTTTTGTAAACATAATTGTGATAACAAAATATCACATTTTTTGTTTGACTTACTTTAGTGGGTCAATATCTTTTGTTTCACATATGTATTGGTCAAACATGTATGAATTACTTTCCAACTTTAATGTCATTATGAATCAATGTTCTTTTATTTGCTCTACTATGTTTTAAGTTTAAAAAATGCATTATTTTTATTTTCAAAAGTTTAATATAACACATTTTCACTTTCCAATAATAAACATTACATGACATTTCAAATACTGAAAATAACATTACAATAACTGAAAATTATATTATCATATTGTAGAGGGTTAATGCAAAACACATTCAAAGATTCTATTACACTTTAATTTATTAGAATCTTACAAAAATACTCTAAACTCCCCAAATCTCATTACAACCTAATTTCAGCAACCTAAATCTCAAGATTAAGAAGACTAACAATTCAAACATTAAAAGAAGATTTTCTCCAAAATAAAATTCACCCAAATCGCAACAACAAAAAACAAACTTCCAAAAAAAATGTTCCTTCTTTCTATATTGTTCCATTGCATTAACATTTTTAAGAAGACCAACAATAATTCTTTTTGACCTATCATTCATCGGTTGATCATACCATGAATAAAAATTGTAACCCCTAACCCCATTTCAATAATTTTCACACCTCAAAACTTCTTACGTGAATTTTTATATGTCCAATTTGTTGTTAGCTTCGAACAAACCTCACAATAGCACACTCGATTGATCTCTGCATCTATTTTCTTTTATAACCTCTAGAAAATTCTTTCTTCTCGGCAGAGTGGGGAGAAAAAAATAGAAAAAATATTGAAATGTGTTTAGGATTTCTTCAAATGTATAAAATTTATAACGTGTTTTTTTACACATTGTTTAGGTGGCATGATGAGCAGACCCATTTCTGAGATTTTGATGGCTTATGGCGAACTTAAAAAATAGGCCACTAATTAAGGGTGAGCGTTCAATCGAGTTGAGTACAAAAATTCAAGTTATGCGAGTTTACAAGTCCTTACGACTCGTACTTAAAAATTTATCTACTAAATACTAAAATTTTGAGTTATTAGAATTTTTATTTTACCACTCAAACTTTATTTGAAATACTTTTTTAGTCAAGACGAATCGAGTCGAAAAAATCAAATTTTTCAAGTCGAGTGGAGTTTTTCTCACCCTTTCCCCTGATAATGAGTATTGGAAAAATAAAATAAAATTTGAAATTGGACCCCTAGTAACAAGTGATATATAAAAAACAATGGGTCCAAAAATGAATTTTAAGAGTATTCTTGTAATAACAAATATAGGGGAAAATGGAACCCTAATAACAAGTATTGAAAAATCAAAATTTAAGAATATGTATGTAATAACAAATATTATAGAAAATAGACCATAAATAAAAAGTATTGAAAAAATTGGACTCGTAATAATAAATATCGAAAAAAATAAAATTTAAGAGTACCTAATAAAAAATATTAAAAAAGATAGGCCCTTCGTAACAAGTATTGAGAAATTGGCCTCATAAATAATAAGTATTGAAAAATTTGTACCCTAATAACAAGTACTGAAATAACAATAAATAATAAAAATTGGGTCCCTAATTACAAGTATTCGAAAAATAAGCCTATAATAACAAGTATTGAATAAAAATTATACCTCTAATAACAAATATCGAAAAAATAAATTTTAAGAATAGAACTCTAATAACAATTATTAAAAAAATTAAATTTTAAATAATAAATATTAAACCACAACTATAAATATTCGAAAAAATAGGCCTTGGGCAGGGTAGGGGCCTTGGGCGAGTGCCCCTATGCCCATGCCAAGGTACGACCCAGATGATGAGTGGATGGATATATATCTAACGTGGAAAAAGAGCCCATTAATAAAATGCACGTCAGTAACGCTGTTTAGTTTCTAACGAAGTGTGGTCATATTGCACCCAATTAAATAGTTTGATAGTTTAATTGATTCGAGAGAAAAATAAGGTGATCAAATCGCAACATTACTAATAATATGGTGTTCATTTACATAGTTTACCAATTATCAAATTGCCTTCGCCTTCATCTTTTGGATGAATCTGACACATCCCGTTGGAATGCTGAGTTTAGGTGTAAACAGGTTGTAGCAGACAATGTTGACTTGAACCAACCCAGAAACCATTAACATAACATACATCAAATGCAGATATATGTTTGATAAAATTTATCCCATTTTACATGCTAGTATTTGTTCTATACTTTTAGCTCTATAAAAACACATACCGTACAGATAGGCTGCTCGAACTCAACCAAAGTCTATGTTCCAACTACTCCGTTTTTTTCGTGAAACACATGATTTGCTGATTCTAAACTTCATTCAGCCCTGGTAATTTCAGGCATAAGCAGATAATAACCATCCATGAGGTCAAATTCTCTAAATCTGTTTAACTAACTAATCTCGGGTTCATTTTCTCTATGTTGTCTAAACGCCATCCATTGAAGAACCAAAAAACATAAGAAAAAAAACCATAGGTACAGTTACAACATAACAGAACACCATCCAATAGTCCAATACAATACCACAACTGTTTGTATACCAAAGCAAACAAGTATTAAATGACGGAATATATTGTTCTGAAAGCATACACCGAAGCTGTTCATGAATATCAAAGACGGGCCGTTTCCATACCACTATCAACACAAGATATAGTATCCAATCACACCATACTCGTAAACCCTCCACAATGAGACATATTGAAGGACCACATATCTAGGATAAAAAAGTCATTACTTCCCCTTAATTCTGTTCTTAGTACGAGGGGAAAAGGTATCAACCTAAATGAAGAATGATAATACAAACAAAAGAATCATCAAACCTTCTAGTCCGCCATTTTAGCCAAGCGATGGACGGTACTTCTTGCGATTCTATTACCAGGATCAATCTTCAAAACGGTTCTTAGATCTTCAGCCCCGAGTTTGTATTTCTCCATGCTTTCGTATAAGAGTGCACGTTGTACAAGGACAGACACATTGGTTTCATCATGCTCTAGCACCTGGATAGAAAAATGGACAACGTAACTTCATCAGTAAAACTAGTGGATCATCAATCTATATTGATTTCAATTAATGTAATCGAGACGAATGCAATCAACAAAATCTAGATGAATAAATAATTAAAGGATCATGCAGTGTTGTACCATGCTAATTATTCCCTCTTTCTCGCACTTGTTTGAGAATAATAATCACCCTAACCCTATGATCTTTTAAATGCTTGCTCTGGAGCCAACATCCGATCAAATCTCAACTCTTATCGTAGGAACACTAACAATAAGGGAGGAGGTTTGCATAGGACTAAGTAAATTCACAAATTCATTTGCAAACTATGGGATGTAATAAATTCTCAATATAAGTATTAACATTAACAAGGAACTATAATATCTAACAGTTTGAAGAGTCTATGTACCTTTGAACAATCAGCTACAGCCTTCTTATACTCACCGACCTCTTTATAGCATGAAGCCCTGCATGATAAAACCTCCGCGGTGGAAGCCTTATCCCTTGTCTTTTCAAGCAGAACCACTGCCCACGACAGCCACTTAATGGCATCAGCATACTGGCCTTGCTTCTGATTGTCGATACCCTTGCTCTTTGCAGAAGATGCAGTGACACCAGTCGGGGGTGGAGGAAGCCCTTCAAGCTCCGTAGTCGAGCTGCCATCGCTTCCTCCTCCCGCTCCTCCAAACTCAGAGTCCAACCCCCAATCATCAACTCCTGAAAATTGATGCTCTCCACCACCAGATGCTTGAGCAGCAACTCCGGTCGAAGCTGAAGACGATGAAAAGAACATGTCTAGAGGATCACCACCCGAGCTTTGAACAGATGGCTGACTTTGAGATCCAACATTCTTTGCAGGCATCCCAAAATCATCCATATTCAGACCAGAAGCCACATTCGACCCCATAAAATCATTATTACTTGAACTGAAACCACTAGATGGAAACGCAGTTGTGCTCGGTTTTGAAGCATTCTGAAAATCCCCAAATGCATCATCTGCAACCTTTACCTTATTTCCATTATTACTTCCAGAATTAAGGCTACCTGATGGTTTTGATGAAAAATCAACCAAAGAACCAAAAGGGTCCTTTGAACCGATCCCACTTTTAACTCCAATTCCACCTGCTCCTCCGGCCATACTTTTCAACGGAGCCCCACCAAGATTCTGACCCTTACTATTATTAATATTGACATTAACATTACTATTTCCAATACCACTGTTATTATTATATCCACTAGAATTTCCCCAATTCCCAGTAGTTTTAGGCAATGAATCAGCCAAATTCCCCATCGAATATGTGCTTTTACTTGAAGAATTTGAAGTCGGATTTGAATTTTTCAAAGGAACATTAGAATTACTATAACTCTTCCCCTGTCCCAAAGCAGAGCTAACCAAATCACCAAACAAATTAGGGTTCTTGTTAACGATTCCAACCCCAGAGTTATTACCTCCCGAAGAGCCCCAGCTCTTCCCAAAAATGTCTCCCGCCATGGAAGTGGGACCCGATAAGCCAGGTTGGATGGACTGATTCGGGGCGGGTTGGTGGGTCCACGCCGACTTGTTGGGTTGCCAGCCGGGCTTCGATTGGGCAGATGTTGTTGATGAATAAGATGAATATGATGAATATGAAGAAGTGGTCTTGTTCTTTTGGTCATTGAGGGATTTGGGTCGGCCCGATCCGAGGCCGAGATCGAAATCGAAGCTTTTTAGCGAACCAGATGAACCTTTCCCGTAATTGGAGTTCATGTTTTCCCCCCGCAAAATGTGAGGATATAAGCACAGATTAATTTATGGGATCGGATTCGATCAAAGAACGTACCTTTTTAAAGATCAGATCTTGTCTAGGCCCGCTAAGGTGGCGGCGTCGGCGGCGAAGAGTGGTGGTGGGAGAGCGAGAGAGTTGAGTTTCGGTGTGAATTGGAGGTGTTGAATTTGATCTCGGACAAGAAAGCAGAGCAGAACAGGCTTCGGATCTGATATTTAATTTTAGCACCCCACAAAGGAGTAATTAAATGAAAAAAAAAAACAGGGGAAGCAATTACTTTCTGTTTTTCAAGTGAAAGTTTTGTAAATTTTTAGTTTTTAACTGATTCCATTAATAATTATGCATTTTGAATTTTAAAACATTTTAATATATAAGAATTTGATAAAAAAAACAAGGATCATTTATATTATAAATAAAATTTTCAATGTTCGGATGTGTTTATATGATAGTATATATTTTTATTGGTTTAATTACACCGAATACCCCTAAATTATAGTTTTTGAGTCAAAAATACCACCGAACTTTAAAACTCTTCAAAACTAGCACTGAACTTTAATTTTGAGTCGAAAATGTCACTCCGCCGTTAAGTCAAAACAACGTCGTTTTGGTGCAGATGTTTTAAAGCCTAATATGGCCCAAAACGACGTCGTTTTGCTGGAGGAAAAAAAATAAAACCATGCCCTTGGGGTGGTTTGAACCCAAGACCTTTAAAAGATAAAATAATTCTTAACCATTAAACTAACATAATATTATATAATATTTTATCACAAATATTATATATCATAAACTACTTCAGATTAATTTAAATTATTTTAGGAAATAAATATATTATAAATAATATTAAAATATGTTATTTATATATAATATACATAAATAAAAGTGTATTGTTTTATATAAATATTATATATATATATAATATATTATTTTATAAATATTATATAAAAACTCTAAACTTTAAATGCTAAACCAACTGCAAGTCTCAAAGCTCAAACCCTAAAATTTATAATTCGAGGTTTGGGATTTATAATTTTTATATATTATATATAATATAAACATATTATTTTATGAATATCTTTTGTTTTTAAAAAATAATATATTTTTATTGATATATGTAAAAATAATATATTTTATATTATATATAGAATTATTTTTATAAAATAATTTGGTTGAACTAAATAGATATGTTTATATAAAATAAAATTATTTTATTATTATATTATTATATAAAATATAAAAATTTAAATATAAAAAATCTTTAAACTTTAAATCCAAAACTCTAAAGTTTAGAATTTAAGTTCAAGGGTTGGGGTTGTGAGTTAACAATTTAGGATTTAAGGTTTTTATATATTATTAATAGGATGAGTCTACCACGTGCGACGAACACCGATGAACACCACTAATGATGAACACTGATGAACACCATTAAATTAATTAATAATGATTTAAAATTTTAAGAATTCATCAAATAATTAATAATTACTTTAAAGAATTTAATTAAATTATTTTTTATATATATTAAAATTTTATTTTTTAATAAGGGTAAACTATATATTTAGTACCTCACTTATTTCCGTATTTCTATTGAACCATCATTATTTAATATTATTTTAATTTGACCATATTCTTTATAAAAATAATTTAACCCTTAACCCTCAACCTAAAACCCTAAACTATTAAACCTTAAACCCTTAAACCTATACCCTAAACCATATACCATTAAAAATAATTTCACCATCATCGTTTCAATTCAATTCAATGAATTGTTGAATTCTCCTAAAAAATTCAATAATCAACAATTTGAAGAAAAAAATGATAATCAAAGTCGGTACAAGTTCCTCATTATGTGATATCACAAAAATTAAAAAAAAAACATGGACTTGAGCTCTTTAAATATAACTCACTGTAAATGTCGGTGATACAGGTGGTTCAAAGGCTTTCAGCTTCTCGAAAATTCGATAAACGAATGCAAAGGCCAAAAACTGCAATGGTTTATATTCGACACTGCGCTTGATTAAAATCCAAATTGTCTGTAAAGAAACAAGAAAAATGAGGTAATAGAAAATACGAGAGCGATGGGTCGCAACGTAGCTGCTACACTTTTTGACATTAGCAATATGCCTGAATTGATGGCTTAGAAGCAGTGCAATAAGGATGATGGGGATCCATCATACTTACAAATATAGAGGAAATTGCCAAGTTGATGCGCATATCTTGAACACTAGACTTTGAGGGCCTGAAACATCCATGCCATTCACAATGCCGGTGATGCCGGTTTTACAGATGACGTTACCAAGTTCAACACCTTTGTCTTCGCCCGATATAAGCTCCTGGGCATAGTAAGGGCTTACTGTCAAGACCCTATTTGATTCCGGAATTCCAGCCTTCATTCAATTAATTTTCCTTCCCTTGTTAGGTTTGGTATACCTGACAATCAAAAAATCGAAATAGTGTCAAAGCATAGATTCGAAGCAACAAGAAAACGAAAACAACAACAACATTGTCATTAATGGTTTCATACCCATCAAAGAAGTCGAACGAACTCTTGAACTGATTAGGCAAATTCAGAACCTTGAAATCTAAAAACAGAAATCTTCCCTGATAGAATATGTTGTGGGTGCAAAATGCAACCTGCCATGTTTTTTCGAAACCGCAGTGTAAATTGCAGGCTCAAACATGCCCGAATTGGTCCCGAATCCGATTCACTTAAACAAAGAGGCCAGAAACCAAACCTTGGCATTCATGTAGATACCCTTAGACTGGTACATGCTTTTCAAATAACATGAATGAGGACCAGTGTGCCAATCATTAGCAATAAAGATAACATCTTCCCCAGCAGAAGATGAAGCTCGTAAAGCCGAAATTTCACGAAAAATGTGTTAAAAAGACCAAAGAGGAACATTTCATACCATATGGTCCTGCAAAATATATGTTGTTGTTTAAATTCAGAACCCTGGGTGCCTCCAGAGCAGCCTGGCATAACAAGCTAAAACGCAATGGATTGTCTTTGGGGATTCATCATTTTTATTTTTATTGTTTCTTTACAGACAGCTTATGATTTTAATCAAGCGCAATGTCAAATATAAACTATTGCAGTTTTTGGCTTTTGCATTCGTTTATCGAATTTTCGAGAAGCTGAAAGCCTTTGAACCACCTGTATCACTGACGTTTACAATGAGTCATATTTAAAGAGCTCAAGTCCATGCTTTTTTAATCTTTGTGATATCACATAATGAAGAACTTGTACCGACTTTGATCATCACTTTTTTTCTTCAAATTGTTGATTATTGAATTTTTTAGGAGAATTCAACAATTCATTGAATTGAATTGAATTGAATCGATGATGGTGAAATTATTTTTAATGGTATATGGTTTAGGGTATAGGTTTAAGAGTTTAAGGGTTTAAGGTTTAATAGTTTAGGTTTTAGGTTGAGGGTTAAGGGTTAAATTGTTTTTATAAAGAATAGGGTCAAATTGAAATAATATTTAAATAATGAAGGTTCAATAGAAATACGGAAATAGATGAGATACTAAATATATAGTTTACCCTTATTAAAAAAATAAAATTTTAATATATATAAAAATAATTTAATTGAATTTTTTAAAATAATTATTAATTGTATGATGGGTCCTTGAAATTTTACATCTTTATTAATTAATTTAGTGGTGTTCATCGATGTTCGTCGCACGTTGTAGAATTTTCCTTATTAATAATATAAATATATTATTTTTATAAATATTTTGAGGGTTTTTAAAAATAACATATTTATATTATTAATAATATATAAAAACAACATTATATATATATATATATGCAAATAATATATATTCATATGTTAATATTATTTATTTCACAAAATAATTTAAATTAATCTGAAGTAGTTTAAGATATATAATATTTGTGGTAAAATATTATATAATATTATGTTAGTTTAATGGTTAAGGATTAGCTTTATCTTTTAAAGGTCTTGGGTTCAAACCACCCCAAGTGCATGGTTATAATATTTGGTGTCGTTTTGACTTAACAAGACGGTTAATGACGGAGTCGCGTTTTCGCTCAAATATTAAAGTTCAGTGTTAGTTATGAAAAAATTTAAAGTTTGGTGATATTTTTGACTCAATGGCTATAATTTAGTGATATCCGGTGTAGTTAACCCTTTTTATTTTATTTAGAAAGAAACGCACACCATGTAAACCTGTTAGTAATTAGAGAAATCGCATGATATCGAACTGAGTGTGTCCCCTTTCGAATGCCAATAGTCTCCTGAATCACTTGAACAATTTCATCATCCATGCCAGAACAAAACATTTAAAATTTGGCATAATTTATATGCAAGCCTAGAAAACAATACAAAATTTCAACAACTCTTCATATCCAAATATCCAATAACCGAATCAGCAAACTCCTTCAACAAAATATTATCAAATCATCTGCCAAATATAGATTTGTACATGTGACACTTTGGGTGATAAGAAAAAGTACCATAACTGACCAAAACGTCTACAAGTCTTGAAAGGATGTTCATTCACAACACAAAGAGATATGGACTCACTGCTTCACACCCTTTGCTCCTTTGAACTACCCTACAAACTCCCCAACCATTTAATGAAACAGAGAACACGAGAGAAGAAATGCATTCCCGAATCCACCAATCATCCAATGAGTGAGATCTATCTTTCCATGACTATCGACATAATCATAATCAGAAATTAGCGTTGTGGAGATTTCTGTACGAGTACCAAACGATCGCTAAGACATGTTGAAATCATGCTAAAACAACAGATGAAACGAATCACAGAAACAAAAAAAAATGTGCCACAAACGCAACGATTCTTATTAAAAATATGAAATAACAAGAAAATAATGAATTCCGGTGATCGACAACTCATACTAAAATTAGTCGCCGGCCACCGACCAAAGAAACAAATGAAAAAAAAAAGGCTGTGGCGTTGTAAAGATCTCTTAGAAGTGTCGTCCGCCAGATACCAATTGTTAGAGGTTTAATAAAAGAAAATTTAACTTTTAATAGATAATCTTAAATATGCAACTAAAGTATATAAAAGTAAAAATCTTAAATTTAACAATTTGAGCCCTACAATCCATTAATTTGATTACAGCATTCCTTAAAACACCTAAAACCTAGAATTAATAACTTGTAAGCCATTTAGAAAGCCCTTAATGTTAAAGCGACCTTGGCGAGGGGTGTGGGGCACTAAGTAGTTGAGACTTATGTTAACGAGCCGAATGTTTTCGCAAGGGGCATCCGAGCTGCACAGCAGAGTTACCGCAGATTTGGTGTTGTAGGTGCCACTGATGTTCCTTATCAATATGTCCTTCAGCTTCACTAGTGAGGGCTGCAATCACACAAACCGAAACCACCAATCAGGAACTTTCGACTCTTTCGAAAGAAGTGTATAAAGTGTTGTTCGTCACACCGTCAATCGAACCTCTAACAATTGGTATCATCCCTCTGCTGGTGTTATTATAAGATTAACAGAGTCGGAAACGATTCAGTTATCAACTTGTAACATCCGAAACGTTTCCGACTCGACTCTGGAAAGAGTAAGAGAAATAAAACTCCCGTGCAGAGGGATGTCTAGCAGACGACACTCACAAACTTCTTTCGAAGAAGTTAGAAGTTCCCTCAACAAAATTTGTTTATGTTTATGTAAGATGAGATAGATATTTACTTCTGTAGTCTTGCATCTATGGGAAGGACAATATTCTTGATCTATGACTATGGGGTTGGAGACATTGATCATAAGAATGTCTTCAAATGTCATATTGTAAGCATTGCTTGGGCGGCCTCCGGGCCATGACTTCATCCGAATACCGTTTTCTGTGCTGTTTATTGTGCAGTTCCGGACGCTGATACCGACCACATCGTTCTCGTTATTGTACTTGCCGAGGCTGCCCACACTGTGCCATTTTCACACAAGTTAATTGTAAATGCAAACAAGTTCTTTTTTCTTCTGAACCAAACTTGTTAGAGCGCACCTTATTCCGTGGCCCGGACCACATCGGACGTCATAAATGGAGATGTTGTTGCTGCCGGCTCCCATAGAGACACAATCATCACCGACTCCGATTGTCGAAGAGAAAATGCTTATGTTAGAGGACTTACTGACATGGATGCCATCAGTATTTGGGCTATCTTCAGGAGCAATAATGTTGACATTGTAGATTTTGATGTCATTGCTTTGATGGAGACCTAAATGAAATCCCTTGCTGTTTAACAATGTGATATTTCTGATTGTTGCATCTGAAATATTTATGAAAAACATCGACTGCAAAACAAAAGTACTGGAACATGTTTTTGAAATTGCTTTACTGCACCAACAATGTAGTAATTTCAGTGAACTTGTAATGGAACTTACTGTGACTAATTTCTTACATCTTGCCGCTATCTCGCAGCTAGACTGTTTCCAGGCTTCTGCTTCTCCTTGGCCGTCGAGTTTTCCGGTTTCGTTTCCCCCCGTGACAGTGAACCCTTTCAGGTTTTTGAATGCAATCCAGTGAAGGGACATGAATGCAGTAAGGCGAATTGGAGCCAATAATGTTCCCTTGATCTCAACGTTAGGCGATAGATCGTTATAGCAAGGGCCGTGAAATGTGATCGGACCGAGCATGAATGTTCCTTCTGGTATGTAGAAGGTAGAGTTCCCTGGATGATCACAGGCTTCCTTCCATGCTGCTGAGAATGCCTTTATTCCCAACAAGAAAAATGAAGTTAAACATCAAACAATTAGGATCTCTAGGGATGGACACAGAAGGGGCAGTCGCCCCATAAAAATTTAAAATTCATATATGATTTAGAATTTTTTAATATATTTTCTATTGAAAATCTATTTTTCCTAAAAAATTTTTTTTTATAGGTTCGCCTCCTCTAACATAAAATCCTTGGTCCGTCCCTGATGATCTCAATGCTGCAAAGTTTTTACATAATAGATATGAGCTCGTCGAAATAGATTGGAATTCAGACCTTAATGTTTCTTAAAACTAAAAAACTCAGATCAGAGTAAACACGTAATGAGTAAGAAGCACCAACCAATCTACTTTCGGTCACACCATCAGCCACTGCACCATACTCGGTGACATCAAAAACTCCGTCATCGCTCGGTGCCTCACTTGGTTCCGGAGAGAGATCGGGTGGCGGAATTGGAGCTAGTTCGGGTGGAGAAGCGTAGGGTGCTTCCGGTTCAGGTGGAGAAGTACCTGCTTCGGGTGCCGGAGGAGATTCGTTAGGTGAGCCACAGGTTTGGCAAGGAGGCAACGCTGCCACCACAATACTTACATGAAACAAGGCAATAACAACTAGTAGATTTCTGAAACTAAATGCCATGAGTTGCTATGGGTTAAGTTATAAGAGATCATCTTGTGTTTGGTACTTATAATGTGAGTGTGATATACAAGTTTACCAAATTAATACTTAAATTTTAGATGCTGTTCGTGACCGTTTAACTATAAATGTTCAAAGGAGTTTTTTTCTTTGGATTTATAACTGCAGTGAGGTAAAATTTCAAGTCTAATTTAACTGTTCTCTTAAATTAAATTCATTTCTGTCATGTTTAAATGAAATTAAACTCACTTGTTTCAATCCAACACTCACCCTAACCTAAGCTGAAACTCTACCTTGATTGCTGTAGTAGTTGATTCTTGGTTCAGATTTCATGGTGAAGGTGCAAGTTAATATATGTTCATACATGTTCTTAATCCTTTGACAAGGTACATACACCTTGCAAATAAAATGATTGAACTCGGATCTCTTAAAATAAACATCATCCGCTTTTCTACTAAAACTACTTGTTGGTTCACTATAATAGGGATAGTTATTACTAATATTTATGATACTGAAATATTAATATTTTTAGAGTTAATATTTAATGGTTAGTTATTAATAGTATACACTATACAACACAACATACAAGGACAAAATTAGTGTGTTTAAAAACTAGAAAATAAAGAATGAAAAAAATGAAAAAATTACTGATGGCCGACAACTAACATCAAGACTAGTGCCGTTGCTGTAACACCCCAAATTAATTAAATAATTAAAACTATAAATATGGAAGCAAATGAATAAAAAATGATGATGAAAAAGAAATGCAACCAAGGGGGGATCCTTAGTTGTATAAACCCGCGTCTTAACCAATTGAGCTAATTCATTTCTTTACTGGAGTTGGCTAAGAAAATTCTTTTGAACTAAACTTTTTCGAGTAATTAAATAAAATAATAAACCAAGTGTGATATATTTCCAACAACCTCCTTTATTGTGAAATTAATGTCCCACTTGAATTTAAGTATCTAGAACCTTCATTCTCTCAGAACCGTTCACCTCACACCACTGGTTGTCCTCTTGATCTCTTCCACCGCTCGTCGGTGTTGTGCACCGCCACCGACAACTCGGTCGTCTCCCCCCCGCGATCACTCCCATGGTCGTCACGTATGAGGCTGAGCCACCGGTTGTCGTGTAGATTGATTAGAACGTTCGTCAAAAAAACTCAAAATCTATTCCGCTCAGTTTTTCAACGATTTCAGCTGCTGCCGCCGCCCGTTTGTCACGCCAAGGCCACCGTTGCACTCTCCGTTTCAGGGCGAGCATGACCCTTAACACCATTCGTCATTTCAGTCACCGATTTGAGGTCGTCGGAGTTTGTCCGATTGGGGGTAAGTCTTGATAAGAAAGTTGTCTGGTCAAGTTTTGACGCTTTGTCTGGTTATTTTTTTGTTGATGGGTAATTCTAATTTCTCACCATCGCCTAAGGTGTTTCCCGGCCAGTTTAGGCTGCGCGTGTGATACACGCGCCGCCCAATGGTGATTTTCGACCACCGCTTTGTAACCCAACAGTCGAACTGGTTTGAACCGGTCTGACTCACCGAGCCAATCGAACCAGCCCGGACCGACCCATATAGATTGGGCTTGTTTGGTTAAAACGAGTGTGGGCTGGTCTGCTATGGACCAATAGCCGAGCCCAAAAGTTTGGATACCCGATCTGTTCCGAACCGGTCCAACCCGACCTGACCAACCCGTCTGTCCAATTTGACCTGAATCGTTTGACCCGACCCATCTGACCGAACCGATTTGAACTCGCCTGACCCGTTTGACCTGAGTCAAACCGAACGAGTCGATTCGACTGAGTCAATTGATTCAACTCGACCGAGTCAATTGAGTCAACTCGACCGAGCCAACTCAATTGACTTTAAACGTTGACCGTTGATTGCTGACGTCAGCGTTGACTTTGATAAAAAAAGAGTCAATTTTTCCCGAACAACCCTATTTTATGTTTTTCGATATCTTGAGTCCGTTTTTGAAGCCTGTTTCGCGAAATTCTAACCCGAAAGCCTCTGAAATGGACTTTGAACCCGAGAATGCATGTGTTTAGTTTTTCAGTTTAAGTGTTATGTGACCAAGCTAAAGATTAATTATGGATTTTGTGAAATTGAAGGTGTTCATGGTTCCTTGTATCCGAGATGTTGAGGAACGTCGAATTCGGGTTCGAGTGAGTGATCAAATGGAGTATCGTGGATCGATCGATGTGGCTTAAATTTAGGTAATACATTACTACCTCTTGTATGCTTTATGATACATGTTGATATTCTGTTAAGGTATGCATGATTATGATTAAATCTATATTGAACTATGCCCGAGACAAATCAAATACTAATAAAAGAATAACAATCCAGGTAAGATCAAACTATTCGATAGAGAAGTTAAATAGACCGACATGACCCTGAGTTCAATAAGTGATGAATAAAGTAGTTAATCTTCAAACTCGATCTATAGTATTGAAGGATTCACCGTCATAAATAATTGAATGCGAAATTATGAAATACCCTTGAGGTACGTGAATGAATAAAATACCTCTGACGGTGAAAACGATCTAGAATCTACTAAAGGTTTGATGGAAATAACTAATTTACCGGAGAACCCCGAACTACACAGATAGTTACGTAAACAAGATTCAACCTCCCAAAAATGTAAATACTTGGACTTTTCCTAAAATCCCGAATAAGACTACAACGATAAAATTTTGGAAAGTTTTGTCGTATGTCAAAACTAATGAAATGACAATGGAGAATGAATTGATCAGAATGATAGAATGACCGAAATAACCTCAGATACTGAAATTACCAAATTATTGAAATGATAGATATACACTTGAGTTCTGGAATTAATAAATTATTTGGAAATACCGAAAGTAGCTAACACCCTCGAGTACTTAAATGATTGAAATACTATAAATGGTTAAATTGACAGGAATGATGGATATATCCCAAGCTTCAAAATGACCGAAGTACCCTCTTGGCTGGAATAAGTAAATCGCCTTTGATGAAATTCTAGAAATGTCAATAAAGCTTAAATGACAGAAATGCCCCTAACGGTTATGAAGTATGATTCATGTACGTCAATCACTCCTGATATTAATAAAAGGTTGGAAGATTTTTCGTATGGAGTATAAGTTCGACTACTCAATGGTAAGTCCTATGGTTAAAAATGAAGGCGACCGTTTAATTTTACGATACAGTCGGTATTTGGAAATGATACACGTGTAGTGTATACACCTGAATGTTTGGTAAGTACTACAAGGTTGGGATGTGTTAATTCGAATGGGTTTGGAGGCTCGATAAATCGTTGGAAATATTAAATATTGCAATTCATCATTTTGTCATTATTGGGCTAAATTACAAAATTGCCCATAACTGTAAAATGATCAAAATGACCTCATTTGCCAAAATGATCGGAACATCCTGGATATATTTGATATCATGAATGATCGTATCATATCAATTATCGAATGCCCGGTTGGGAAACGTTGGTTTGCCCTTTTTAATAGGGACCTCGTTTTTGAAATTGGTTTAGAACTGTCAAAAGTTCAGTGTTTCCTCATTCCTTTGTAAATACCGAGTATCTCCGAGAAATAAATTGTTCCATCTAGTGTGTGTTCCAAGTGCGCATGAATATTCTACTGTTCTGAACCCAAGACTGTCTCTTGATCTGAAACATGGCTTTTATCTAACCGAAATATACCTCAATAACTGAATTAAAAAAAAAGAATCGTATGAAGATAAACATAGCCTTTTCTTTTTATTGAATCGAAGTAAAAATCTTGAGATTACAAGAGAAGTTTACAACTTATATAGACTAAGACTTTAACATTAATTAAGAGTCCTACTAAGGTTAGACTTCTACTCTATCTTTTAGATACTAGATATACAAATATTCTAATAGAATTTAACTCCTATATTAAATAGAGTTTAACTCCTACACAACTTATACTATGTGTAATCTTACATCGTATTCTATGGTTATTGTTTCACTAAAAAGCTAAAGTTTGCTTTATAACTACCGTTATTACTGATTACTATCGATTTTAGTTGCTACCGATTACTGTTATTACTAATTATTGTTACTAATAATTTATGTTATTACCAAGTATTGTTTCTACTAAATACTGAAATTACTGCCTAGACCGTTACTGGGATATTTGGGATAGATTATGAAGTTACCGTAGGTTTAGCCCTGATCAGGCTGGTAATTCTTTATCGTTTTAGATTCCTATGCTTCGGCTAGGGTAATTCCTTACCGTACCTAAGGTATCCCCTTAGGCTGGAACCTACGCCCAATGGGCCTGGGTTAATGCCCGTTATAGTTACAGTTCTAGGGAACTACATACCGGAGTTTGGTTGGAGGGTAGTTAGGAAACCTAAAATGAACCTTATCGCTAACATTATATAACGATGAAATAACGTTCACCACATCGTTACCTCGTATGTGTTAGCTTTGCACTGTCAAAACACACTCTGAGCCACTGACTCAACTACCATAATTCATATCTTGACTAATTCTTCGGTCTATAGGTTCCTAGTATGATACTTAGTGAGTGAATAAAGAACAATTCTATTATCTTCATGTAGATCGCTTTTTTGAAATATCGGATCGTATTTTGGAGCCTATTGTTGCCCGAAACATCATGACAATGTTATGCTTTCCCTATACTTGCATGTGCTTGTGACATCATTTGGTAGTTCTGTATTATTGAGCTTTCCGAAGCTCATGTTGTTTTTACCATCGCAGGTTAAAACAAATCTAACATTGCTCGATGACCGACATCAGTGTTTGGAGTTCTCTTGGTGTTGCTTTTGGAGTACGGTTCCAACATAGTTAGTGGCCATGCATGTCATTATTGTTTCATGACAGTGTCTGTAAAATGTTTTTCTGAAATGTTTGTTATGCGTTTAAATAATTTCATGAAAGTGTATTTTAAACAGAGGTTATCGTTACAATTTAATAAGTATTTTTAAGAAAAAATGTTTTTATGTGAATTTTTACGGTGGGTCGCTCTTGTGACCCTAATGTGACCTCCTGGGATTCGTGGTAACGCATAGACGGGTCTAGGAACTACGGTTGTCGCCCACGTAAGAATGAAAAAGAAAGAAAGAAAATTGCAGATTTGAGAGAGAAAAAAGAGACATTTCTTTTATTCTTTAAATTGGAGAATATTAAATATTTTTTTTGAAAAGGGCTGGTTTTATAGATTAAGATAAACAAGAGAAGAAAAACAAAAAGTATACATATTACATCCCAAATAATTTCTTCTCTAACCCTAAGACATAAACCATAAAACATAAAAACCAGCCAAAAGATCTGAAAAAACTCGGAGTGCATCAAAGGAAATGCAGATAAAGGAGAAAACCGAAAGATAACTGAAAGCAATAAACGACCTTCCATCAACCATTTGAACAAAATAAAGCCCACAGAAACTTTGGAAAGGTGTTGGTTGTTAACTGGAGATATGCTGCATGTCCCTTTCTGCTACCAAAGTGGTTGCAACGGGAGCTTCTTCTATCCAATAAGCCGGCATTTCATATCGTCTTCCGTCTTGTGCAAGCGTGTGAGCAGCCATATTCCCTTCGCGGCGTACATGGCAGAAAAACACTTCATGTAGACTACTAATTGCATTTTTGATGTCCTGTATCACCACCCTCAGTGGCGAGAGATCCTCATAACCTGAATTCAATTTCTTAATAATAGTTAATGAGTCTCCCTCGAAGATAACCCTAGTAAACCCCAGATCTTTGACAAAGTCCACTGCATCCTTGCAAGCTAGTGCTTCTGCCAAAAACACATTCGCAACGTGATGGTGTTTCATAGTGCATGCCGCCATTATTAATCCAGCATTGTTCCTGTATATTATGCCCGAAACAGAAACTTGTGATTGCACACAGTATGCAGCATCAAAGTTTGTTTTTATTAGATTCCCCAGTGGAGCGTTCCATTGTGTTGGTCTTGTGCTTTGCATTGGTTGCACTGCAATATGTAGATTCTCCTGCTCCCTAATAAATGCCTGGATGAAAGCAACCGCCTCTTGTATAGTAGTAACCTGATTCTCATGTACAACTTTGTTTCGAGCATACCATATTGCCCAGCAAGAGACAACGAACCCCTTCTTATCACTATCGCTCAAACTATTGTAGGTAGTGGCCATCCATTCTTTCCATGTCAAGACTGAACTAGCAATGGATAAGGAAATACCCTGGGCTGCAAAGATGTCTTTTGAATACCAGCAATCACGTATCAAATGCTCTATACCTTCCCTGGCAGCTTGACAAAACCGACACCTGTTTTCTACATGTAATCTTCGAGCCTGAAGATTCTCAAAGGTAGGTAGAAAATTGTTCACTACCCTCCACATTGTTATCTTCACTTTTTCTGGTAAATCTAAAGCCCGCATATGATTATAAAACTGCTTCAGACACACAAGATTCGTACCTGGGTTACCAATAGAGTCTCTGTGAAGTAATTTATACCCACTTTTGACTGTATAACCACCTGAGCTATCATGCATCCACACCAATGTATCATTTTGATTCGAGTTTGCCAATGGGATTTCACATATTTTGGACACCAAGCAATCTGAAAATAATCTTCGAAGCACATCCAACATCCAACTTTTTGAAGACACATCTATTAAATCTGCCACCTTTATGTAATTCACATCGATAACATCAGCTCGAAGCCTACCATCACCTTCATTCGGAATCCACGAGTCATTCTATATATTAACAGACTCACCATTTCCAATTCACCATGTAAGACTCGTATCAAGAAGGCCTCTTGCACTCCATATACTTCACCATGCGTATGAAGGGTTAGAGCCCAAATTTGCATGGAGGAAGTCCCCTGTAGGATAGTACCTAGCCTTTAGAACCCTTGCCAACAAAGTATCAGGGTTCTTAATAAGTCTCCAGCATTGTTTGGCTAATAATGCCACATTAAATTGGCCAAGGTCTCGAAAACCTACTCCCCATCTTGCTTCGAACAAGCTAACTGATTCCAATTAGTCCAATGTATCCCTTTACTTGTGCCTACATTCTTCCACCAGAATTTTGCCATTGATTGCTCAAAAGCCCGGCATAAAGAAGAGGGCAACAGGAAACAATGCATCGCATATACTGGGACTGCTTGCAAGACACTTCTAATTAAAGTTGCTTTGCCTCCCATAGATAAGAACTTGGTACTGTAATTATTTGTTTTGTTGTTGAGCCTATCCAAATAGTAACTAAAGGCTTCTCTTTTATTTCGGCCAACCATTGTAGGTAATCCCGAGTATCTTTCTAGATTTGATGCTATACGAACTCCCAAGATGGAACCAATTGATTGTCGGATCACAGTCGGTACATTACTGCTGAAAAATAGAAGGGATTTCTCATAATTCACTCTTTGGCCAGAGACATTTCCAAATTGAGTCAAGAGATTCTTGATAGCCGTAGCACCATCCTTGGTTGCATTAGCAAAACATATGTTGTCATCAGCAAAAAATAGATGGCCTATCTCCAATCTCTCCCGTCCTATGGTGACTACTCGAAGGCTTCTATTTTGTTTTGCATGGTTCAACAGAATCGAGAGTCCCTCTGCACAAACTAAAAATAGGTATGGACTCAGTGGGCATCCTTGCCGTAGACCACGAGATGGAACAAACTTTTCGCTAACAGCTCCGTTTAAGCCAACTGAATAGGAAACTGTTGTAACACAGTCCATTATTAATTGCACCCAACGTTCAGCATAGCCCAACTTCAGAAGCATCCCTTGCAAAAAAGAGCATTCTACACGATCATAAGCCTTGCTAAGATCGGCTTTTAAGGCAAATGATCCCATTTTCCCAGTCCTCTTGTTCTTCATGGAATTCAGAATCTCATATGCTATTAATATGTTATCTGAAATTTGGCGACTTGGGATAAAAGCTCCTTGACACCCATCTATGCATTTATCCAAGGTTGAAGAGAATCGAATAGCCAATACCTTTGCCACTATTTTTTAGATGACATTACAAAGACTAATTGGCCGAAAATGAGACAAATTTTCAGGCTTTTTAATCTTAGGAATCAATACAATTAGAGTGTCATTTACCTCCCTTACACTTGAACTTCCATTCAATATTGATAAACAAAAAGCTGAAATGTCCGAGCCTATTATATACCAATACCTCTGATAGAATAGAGCTGGGTAGCCATCAACACCACTGGCTTTCATAGGGGCCATACATTTAATTGCATTCCACACCTCATCCGCTGTAAATGGTTGCAACAACCTTGCATTTATACCATGAGATACCTTAGGTTGAACTTTGTCAAAAAGGAATGAAGCGTCAGCAGGCGATGATGTTGTGAACAGTTCATTAAAATAGGAACTAGCCATCACGAGCATTTCTGATTCTGAAGTAACCCAACTCCCCTCAGCATCAAACAATCCCTGGATTGAATTTTGCTTTTTACGATAAGACGCAAATTTGTGGAAGAATGAAGTGTTGCTGTCACCATTGGATAACCAGTTCGATCTAGCTCTTTGCTCCCAAAATAGTTCTTCCTTATCATCCTCAATATTCAGCCCAATTTTGACTTCAATTAGCTCCTGCAGTTTATCATCATCAGGATCAGAACAAATCAATTCCTGCAGTCTAGACAACATTGCCTTCCTCGATGCCACCCTTTTATGTTTCTTTTCTTTGCTCCAAAGTATTATACTAGATCCCAGTTTCTCAAGTTTATTCAATACATTATCCGATTCTTCCCATATTCCTTTTATCAGATCTTCAGCTTCTTCTTCCAGGACCCAATTTGCATCAAATCGAAACATACCAGCAGCCGTTCTACTATGAGCAGACGCATGCCCTAATGTATCTATTAGCACTGGACAATGGTCGGAGATTGAATGAAGCAAGTGTTTTACACAATACGAGGGATGCATATTCCACCAACACTGATTTGCTACTGCTCTATCAATTCTTTCACGCACATTTGTTTGAGGAAACTTACCTCTCTCCCAAGTAAACCATACTCCGTTAAAGCTGAGATCCCCAAGATCACAGTCACTCACTGTGTCTCGAAATTGCACCATGTTCTTTTCTGGCCTTACTCTTTTCCCCATCTTCTCAAAAGAATACATGATTTCATTAAAGTCTCCAGCTACTAACCATGGCATGTCATGTTGAGTGTTTAACCGACGTAGTAGATTCCATGAAGAAGCCCTCTCCCTTTCGATTGGGTTACCATAAAACCCTGTAAATCTCCACGTTGCATCATCATCTTCTCGAATAATCACATCTATGTGATGTTATGAGTAGCTCGATAGTGTAACATTGCATTCCGGCTTCCATCCAAGGGATAAACCTCCCCTTGAACCATCAACACTAACGTCAATTCCAAATCGAAAACCACATTTCTGTCGTACCTTCTCCATTCGACGAACATCTAATTTTGTTTCAATTAGAAACAAAATATGGGGACTATTACCTCGCAATGTGTTCTTGAGGCGATTAACGGCCCGTGGCTTCCCCAACCCACGGACGTTCCAACTAATAACCTTCATGGCTTCCGGCTGTCCTGCACCACAAGGCCAGCCGATACCTCATGTGTTTCTACAGGTGACACAAAATTTGTATTTCCAGAAACCAATGACACCTCTCCAATTACCCTTTGCCTCTTTTTACCATCCTGTATACTCAATGGATTATCTTCAGCATCCGAGCCTAACTTCATATTTCCATCAGCCATGGGAAATTTCACGTGAGCATTAGAAGCAAATCCATGCAGATGATTACCACTTGCTGGATTATTTGAATCAAGTGCCTTTCCATACAGCCACGTCTCGCCATGCAGTTGCGCAACTGCTTTTTCTTCCAATAATGATAGTCCAGAAACATCATCCCTTAACCATCGACTGGGTGCCGGAGGTCCTCTCCTTGACGGTGCTCGTAGCGACAAATTCCATCCGAAAACCACTTCATCTGGCTTCAGTGTCAACCGCAATGGACAAAAGTTTTCACCATGTCCAATCTTGCCACAAATAAAGTAGAAAATTGGGAGCCTTTCATATTGAAATCTCACATACGTACTACGATTCATGTCCAACACAATTTTCTTCTTCCTTTTGAGTGGGAGATTGACATCCAAAAACACCTTAATCTGCATGTATTGTTTCTTCCCAGACAAAATTAACTTTGAGTCGTATTCTATAAAGCGACCAATAAAATTACCAAACTGTTTTGCCATGATCTCAGACATAAGACCAGTTGGTAAATCGTGAACATGAACCCAAAACACAGAAAGATTCAGTGATACCTGCATAGGATCCTCCCCGTTTTCTAACTTGTGAAGTAGCAAGAGGTGGTTATTAAAAAACCATGGACAACCAGAAAGAACTCTGTTCATATCTATATCATTGTAGAATTTGAAGCAAAAACGTTTATCCCCTAACTCAGTAATGGAAACGCCCCCCAAAGGATGCCAAATATCAGCAAGTGTGTTTCTCGTTGAGAAAAAGTGAATAACACTCGGTGTATGAAAAGTCCCTACTAGACAAAATGCATAGTCTTCCTTCAGTGTCCCTACTAGAATATAAAATATTTAAACATGTTTGGTTTTATGTTTTCCTATATATTGTAATATTTACAATATCAATAAAATTAAACTCAATTGATTTGTGCTAAAAATATTTTAATAAGATAAAACCATGAAATTTTCGAATTAAAACCAACAAAATTTTACAAGTCTGGTTTTCACTGCTAAAATATCCACATTGTTGGATGAATGGCGTCCTGAATATTGATGGTCGTTGAGGTAGAAATATTCTGGCTTATCTCCATGGTGATTAGGTAGAGCTATAATACTGAAAAGTGGCAAGAAAGAGAGCCAATAGGTTGAACAAAATTCGCAAGTCCCTTTTATACAGTTATATATATATATATATATATGTTTTAATAATGATTTTATTAATTATTTTTGTTTTATAAATGATACACGTACAATAAAATTATTGGTAGACATATATAAGGGCACAATAAAAGGAGGGATGGATTCTATTGCAGTTAGTTACTCTTGTTTGAATAAATAAATAGATAGATGAAGTGGATATCTTCTCAATATAAAATGATATTATCTAAAAGATAAGTGAAAATAAATTTAATTAAGAATTTGTGATATGATATATATGCTTTTCAATTTCGTATGGAATAATACAAAGGAGGTCCAACGATTCCATTTCAATTTTTCTTTCTTCCTTGATGGGCACAGCAACAAAGGTCTTGGTGATAATTTTGAATATGCGAAACTTAGTTAGAATATTTAAATTTGAAAGTAATTACCAATAATATATATATATATATATTTAAATAAGAAGAAAAGAACTATAGTTTAAGAATAGAGAAGAACAATATAACAACAACAATAATAAGGGAAAACTATATATTTAGTACTTCAACTATGTTCGCATTACTGTTTTGGTACCCAACTATTATTTTTGGCAAAATGGTATCTAACGTTACATTTTTATTCTGTTTTGGTACTCGACCGTTAAAAACAAACGAAAATAGTGATATGGATTGGGTTAATAACAGTCTTAGTCCAAAAATTTATATAATCTATCAATTTAGTCTAAAATTCTATCAACTTAAATGTTATTTTAATTTTTGGATTAAAATTGTAATTTCTTCAATTTTCTTCTTCTAGTCAAATGTAATTTACAATTTTACCCCCAAATTAAGATAATGTTTTAAATTGATGGATTTTGGACTAAAAATGTGATTATACCAAACCACGTCATCATCTCCTTTAGCCTTTAATTGTCGGGGTACCAAAACAGAACAAAACGTAACGTTAGATATTATTTTGTCAAAAATAATATTTTGGGTACCAAAACAGTAACGCGAATATAGCTGGTACTAAATATGTAGTTTTTTAAAATAATAATAATAATAATAATAATAATAATAATATCAACTAAATTAATCTCGATCATCGATAATAATTACTTTTAGTGTGCCATGTTTGTCTATCTGAAATATAGGCCACATCAATTTAAGTAACTGTTTTGCTTCCTTTCTTTATTTTTGGAAATAGTTTTCAACCGGCAATAGACGCACCTCGGTTAGTACCTCACTAGCTGCATGAGAAATTTTAAAAAACAATTTTTTAAAAAGAGACTAAAAATTGGTTGTACACAATTTTTTACAAAAATTTTAAGAAATTGTGTACATGTATTGGATTTTCTTACAAAATTCGTAAGAATATGTGTATGTGTACAAATTCTTACAACTTTTGTAAGAATTTTGGTACATGTACACAATTCCTTACAAAAATCTTGAATTCGGTATATGTACGTAAATACTTACCATTTTTGTAAGGATTTGTGTATGTACACAAAAGTGGTAAGGATTTATGTATGTACACAAATTCTTACCACTTTTTTAAGAATTTCGGTACATGTACACAAATTCTTACAGTTTTTTTTGTGAGAATTTATGTATGCGTCTTTTTTAGCCTATTTTTAAGAGGCATTTCCCTAGAATCACCGTTAGCTGCATCATTGCCCAAGCGTAAAGATTCTTTCTTTATTTTTGTATCATTATTACATAGTCCATTTAGGAAAATTCTACAACAGGCGACGATTATTGATGAACACCACTAACGATGAACACCGATGAACACCATTAATTTTTTTTTAAATTTTAAAAATATAAAGTACTAAAATTATAATTAAAATTATCTCTTAAAAATATAAAAATCAAATTTAATAGTTACTTTATAATATTTTTTTAATAGGTTAGAATCAAATATACCCAATTCTCTTAAACCCTAACAAAATCAACCTCTTAAAAAAATAGAAATCAGTTTATAATCTTTTAATAGATTAGAATCAAATATGCCCAATTCTCATATTATTGATTCTAATCTATTAAAAAATTATAAACTGATTTCTATTTTTTTAAGAGATTGATTTTGTTAGGGTTTAGGAGAATTGGGTATATTTAATTCTAACATATTAAAAATGTATTATAAATTAATTATTAAATTTGATTTTTATTTTTTAAGAGATAATTTTAATTATAATTTTAGTCCTCCAGATTTTTAAAATTAAAAAAATTAATAGTATTCATCGGTGTTCATCGTTAGTTGTGTTCATCAATGTTCGTCGCACATGGTAGACTCATCCATATATTTAATCGTCATTTATAAGTATTATCCTGAAATATTTATTAATGCATCTATACATTTGAATGATTAATGTATTTTAAAAGAATAAGTGAAAGTATATTGAATAAGGTCCATACAACTGTTTTTTAAAAAAGAGTTTATTTTTTTTAAAAGTGTACAACAAAACAAACCTAAACCTAAACGTAATAGAACTTAGAGATTAAGTCCACCAAGAAATTAAAGATAAAAAATAAAACATGAAAATTTAAGGGACAAGAAGAGGAAAAAACTTCTTTGAACATGTCCTTCAATTTTTTTAAAACCCAACAATTATCTTAAAAATGGTATTATCTTTATTTAACTAGACTCTTATGTAGTGGTGCAGGAAAAGTGCTGGACATAAGTACTCTTGCAGATTTGCTCCACTAATAGTTTTGATTACATTGATAAACTGCCACAAAATTTAGATTTAATCATACTTGACTGTCGACTTTTTTTGATCATGAACATGTACCATGATGATACCGACATGAACGTAAAACTATCACAAATGAGGTAAATGTTAATCGTGCCATAAGGTAGATAAAATTCTTGACTACTAGAGCTAAAATTACACCCTTAAATGATATAGGCAAATTAATTATGAAAGTTGGAAGACATTTTTATTATATTGGTGATATTATATGGTAGTATTTGTTTATATTTTTCTTTAACCATTCGACAAGACATAATATGTGTTCGAATTCGGGTATTTTAGGATGAACATCATATTCTTTTCTACTGGAACCATTCGTTGGGTTATGAAGTTGGAAGACTTTTAAATGCAATGTTTGTGTGCAAGAAATGGAATTGAAAACCAAGTCACTCAAACATGGGAGAGAAACATAAACTTGTAACAAAATCAACTAAAAACACAAGTACTTATTGCAAAGGCAAAAGATAATATACAACTTAAACCTAGAACTACCATAATCTTACACAAAGCACAGCTTATTTTCAAGCAGCTAAAAGCTCTGGTGAAACACTAATGAAAAATACATGTGTGTTACTAACCAGGCTAAAGACTTCTACATTTCTTCATGATGTATAGGACCTTGGGAAACCTGACAAACATACCACCTCTCATGATTTTGGGTGGTCTGGATTTGCTGATAGCTGCCGGTAACCGGCTGTTGAACGACGGTGACAGCTTGAGGTCCATGATAAACGTATTGGTTCGGTACCAGCTTTTGACGATGACAGTGATCGAGATTTCTCGGACTAGGAGCTTTCCAGTGCGCTTTCTCGGCCAGTTTCCGGCTGTAGAGCTCGGCTATAGAACAAGCCATTGTTTTTGTAGTATACAAGAACAAGTAAACTTGTTTTGTGTGTGTTTTTTCTTGCATGTATGGGTAGAGGGAGAGGGCGCTATATATAATATAAGAAGTTTAGAGATAGAGGAGATCCTCAAACCTAAAATTTTCAAGGGTCCATTTCATAATAAAAGAAAGAAAGATCTAAGGGAATTTCTTAGGGGTAAAAACAAAGGAAAAAGAGGGAGAAGTGGGGTTCCCCATTTATTCCTTCAACTTTCTGTGATTCCAATTCTTGATTAACATGAATTATAGTGAAATTGAAATGCTTAGCCATTTGGAAATTAAGTTCCTTGGCTATAAAGTGCCATGAGCCAAGTGGCAAAAATAAGTATATTTATGTGATTTCCCTGTATATACTACATATCCATGGGGAATTGGAGAACAAAGGGAAAGTAACGTAAAAAAAAGTTTATATTTTCTAGTTAGCTTATTAAATTTACCATATTACCATATTTGATATTTTCATAAGCAAAGTAAAAAAAAATTACTCGAATCGAATATTTCAATTAACCGATCAATCGATTATCTGATTTAATTGGTACAATATTAGATCGAGAATTGAATAATCTGAATTTAGAAATTAACCAAAATAATTTTTAAGGATTAATCGAACCCTATTTTGGTATAAATTTTTAAAATAAATTATTTCGATTCGATTATGGTTCACAGTTTTAAGCAAAATTGATTAACCGATCTGATCTATTATATACAATATTTCTAAATTTTATGAATTATAATATCTTATAGTCTAGTGATTTTGATATCCTTCTGGGCAAGATTAATAGGTGTGAACTTTAAATTTTTGACTTTCTAGTTGTTTTTACAATTTTATAACAGCTGAATAATTATTAAATTTACCATATTATCATATTTGATATTTTAATAAAAAATAAAAAATCATTTACAGAATCAAATATTTCGGTTAACTGGTTAATCGATTATCTGATTTAATTGGTACAATATAAGATAGAGAATTGAATAATTTGAATTTACCAATTAACCAAAGTAATTTTTTAAGGATAAATCAAAATTTTCTATTTGTATAAACATGTCATTTGAGAGTGGCCAAAATATGAACAATTCAAAAGTTAAGTTATTAAATTGAAAATTTTTAAACTCTAGTGACTAAAATAGGAGTAAGAAGAAAGTTGAGTGATGATTGGTGTATTTTACCCATTTTTTATAAGCTTTTAACGGAATGTAACGGCAGGGACCATATTGAAAGCGGACTAAAAGTTTGGTGACTATATTGAAAGGGAACTAAAAATTGGGTGACCTTATTGAATATTTTAAAAATATGGTGATCATTATGTAGTTTACCCTTATTATTAGTATTAATTAACCCGTAATTAGATTTTTCCTAAGTCAATAAAATTTCAGGTAAATTATATAGGTGACCATTAATCTTTTAGAACGCTTTTTATATGGTCACCGAATTCGAAAAACTTTCACTAAAGTCACTAAAAATTAATAAAAACTTTCATTTCAGCATTGGACCGTTAAATGACTAAAGATAGTTGACATACTCTTAAAATTGGGCAATTCACAAAGTGAGCCACTTAACCTTTTAAGATTTTCAGAAGTGACACCAAACTTCCAAAACTTTTCAATTTGGTCATGATTTCGCTAGAAATCACAATTAAACCATTACACTTCCAAAATTTTCAGAAAAGTACCCCTGAACTTATTAAACTTACATTTTAATCCTCAAATTTCAAATTTCCACCGTTTAACACCTAAATTTCATTTAAGGCCTAATAAACTATGGGCTAAGCATGGGATTTTGTTATATTTTGACAAAATATTAAATTTAGGTTACATTGTAATAAAAAATAAGTA